>CALYLW010000549.1:0-75454 GCA_944989445.1 Ampullaceana balthica | reverse complement strand
CTTCAAAAGTCTACCGACCACGATTAACCAATCAAGAAGGGCAGCCTCAAACATCCACCAATCAAATGCTGCTTTAGAGGACGTAGAGAAGCCGGCAGTACAGGGTTTAATATAGTGAGAAATGAAAAGGTGGCAATGAAGTTCATAGAACTCTGGAAATTACGATTTCTTTGAGTACAATAAACCATGTATACAAGATTCTACCTTAGCACGTTTTTACTCCCGCGAAAATTATACAGTATTGACGAGGAACTTTTTATGTTACGACTGTTTGTGCTTTGGCAATAACTATGCAGTATTAATGATTAGAGCTCACGGGACTTCTACCTAGAATATCCATTAGATGCAATGTTAATGAAAGGATGTTAGCGCTCACGTCCTCTACGCATCTACGTACTACGCACAGAGCAGTTAAGCATTAAAAAAAATTGAAAGAGAATCTACATAAGTCACCTTGTTTATAAAATCAACAAATTGTGTGTGTGTTTGTCTGATTGAGTGTGCGTGCCTGTTAAATTCTTTGAATGTCTCAGCTCTGCTTACAATCGTTTTTAAAATCTGCATTTTAGCAAATTGAACTTCTTTGATCTGAGCGTTAAAAATCTTTGGAACTCATGTACCCAATTTTTTTTAGATAGCATCAGTAAGAGAAGTGCACCAAAGCAATTATTGTTCTTTGTGATTTATACATTTTACATTCCGGTGCAATAATACTGGGGTTAAGAGGGAGTAGAGGTTATTGTACCTAGGAAGAAATCATAACTAGAATCATTTACGCTCAAGTAAATTAGAGAAAGACTTTCTGTCTAGTTTTTTAATGACATTGTTCATATGGTTTCTTATTGTCACAAGTCAATCTACGCTTAATTGATCAAGTATGTGTTGCTTTCACCGGTGAGTTTGCATGTAAGTTGAGGTCAGCTCCATTAGGTTGGGTCAATAGAGAGAGAGAGGGGGATGGGAGGGAGAGATAGAGAGAGAGAGGGAGGGAGAGAATGAGAGAGAAGGGGGAGAATAGAGCGTGTGTGAGAAAGAGGCGGGGGAGGGGAAAGAGTGAAACTTAAGGTGAGAGAGAAGATGGAGAGATATTACAGCGAGTCTGCTTTTGTGTGAGAAAGAGTGGGGTGAGAGAGGGAGAGAGAATGGGGGTCAGAGAGTGGAGGGGGGAGATAGCTGGCCTGTGTGTGAGAGAGCAATCTGCATTAATTTAGGTTTTAGTCAGGGGAATGAGATGGAGACGGGAATTTGTGTGTTTTTTGTGTTTGTGTGGCGAAAGCATTCCATTTAATTTCTAATTGTTCTTTTTTCGTCACAGTACACAAACATTTGTAATTATTATATTTAAATTTTTTTTATTGGCAATTCATAAATTCAAAATTTTGATTTGAAAAAGTAGATAAATAAAAATACAAGTTGAAAAGCATTTTAATAAGTCGTACATTAAAAAAAAATTTCATTGTTAATTAATTTTTATAAAGTTCATTTAGTTTATACAGCAAATTGCCTCATGGATCAACCACACAGATTTCGTGCAGATTATTTTTTGCCTAATAAATGTTAGCATCTTTTTAAACCTTTCTTTTAAATAAAATAAAAACTTGTTCTGGAATTAAGTGTTTGAAATTTTTTTTCATACACTTAAAAAACAAAAAAAACACCCAAAAGGCAAAAAAAAACAACAACAAAAAAAAACCAACATAACTTCGGCATTATCTTATAGAGTGTAAAGCTTGAATCAATTACTATTACCGCAATTGCCCTTGGAAAAATTGCGTTTATAGATTCGAAATGTCTGTCAAGCTTGACAATGCAACCCCTCCTGAACCAGATAGAGGGTTTGGGTCTTTGCAAATATGTTAAGGAGGTCCAAGGATGTGCAACGGCCAAAAAAATACCGAAAAGGTTTACTGGATTTCCTGGAAAATCCAAAAAAAACCGAAAAAATATCAGTATTTTTAAATCCCTTATATTAACTTCACCGCCGTCTCTGTCTCTCTGTCGTCATCTCTCTCTCTGTCTGTCTCTCTGTCTTAGGTAAATGTATAATATAAAAACAGGGTATTAGTAGGCCTGACAGGACGTAACACAACAGCGTTTTTCCGCCCGACCGAGTACGAAGAGATGACGACAAGATTTTGAAGTTAATATAAGGGATTTAATAAAACAACCCCGTAAAAACAAAGTTTTTGACTATAAATCCCTTATAAATGAGACATAACTAAAAGTATTGATTATGTTCAAACTGAAGTCGAAATTATCTCCCCTGGCTTTAAAACTGGGGGAAGGGGGGGAGTAGGTGTGGACATCGACGGGTGGCGTCAACGCGTTAACTCCAGTTGTTTACCTGGTTTAAACACGAGATGTGTTCACCGGTGGCTAGCCTGAAGTCAATCAATACTGTTAGTTATGTCTCATATATAAGGGATTTATAGTCAAAAACTTTGTTTTTACGGGTTTGTTTTATTAAATCCCTTATATTAACTTCACCGCCGTCTCTGTCTCTCTGTCTGTCTTGGGCCCGCGGAAAAACAACAGCAAAAAAATGAACCACTTCCCGTCATGCCATCGAGCTGAAATTTGGCACACGGACCCGTTTTACCTAACAATGCATCGTATCAAAATTTCAGATCGATCGAACGTACCGTAATTAAATTAATGCATTTTTAGTTTATCTATATAAACTATATGTAGCGGTCGCCATCGTTTACATTTTACGGGTCACTTCACTTCAGGCCAGCCACCAGTGAACACATCTCGTGTTTAAACCAGGTAAACAGGTCTCATTTATAAGGGATTTATTGTCAAAAACTTTGTTTTTACGGGGTTGTTTTATTAAATCCCTTATATTAACTTCAAAATCTTGTCGTCATCTCTTCGTACGTCGGTTGGGCGGAAAAACAAAAATAAGAAATGACCCACTTCCCGTCATGCCATCGAGCTGAAATTTGGCACATAGACTTGACTTAAATTAATTCATTTTTAGTTTATCTATATAAACTATCTGTAGCGGTCGCTATCGTTTAAATTTTACGGGTCACTTGACTTCACGCAAGCCAGAGGTGAACACATCTCGTGTTTTAACCAGGTGTACCTTTTGTTTACATTTTGCGTGTCACGCTGAGCTCGGTCCAAGACCTTTCCCCTCTCCCACCCAACGGGTTAAAAGCAAACGGGAGTTAAAACAGATTCAGTCTGTAAATATTTGTCGCGTTTGAACATAATCAATACTTTTAGTTATGGCTCATATATAAGGGATTTATAGTCAAAAACTTTGTTTTTACGGGGTTGTTTTCAATTTCTCGCCAACTATACATCTATTGGTTGAATCAAACGTGAAACAATAGCTAATAATATTTAGAACAATGTTGAAGAAGGAATTTTCAAAAAAACTGCTTTCGTTCGATTCCCGTAATTGTAGAAGCAATTTTTTAAAGCAATTGTTGTTTAATTTCAAAGTTATTGATTTGAAATGACTTTTAATGTAATCTAGAATGACTAGATTGTGCCAGGGCGCCGTGGCGCCTGCGGCGCCCACTTTTTTAGGGCGCCTATGGCGCCAACCTTTTTCAAAAGCCCAACTAACTTGTCCTTTTTTGTTAAATACGAAATATTAAACTTTCTGAAATGTACGCAAAGTATTTAATAATAGGGGTTGTAGGGCGCCTACGGCGCCCACTTTGTTTTTTGTCAAAAGCCCAAGTAACTTATCCTTGTTTGATAAATACGAAATATTAAACTTCCTGGAATGTACAAAAAGTATTTTACATCTTTAATTTAATGCAAGAACAAACACATACAAGTTTTCCTTCTTCCCGTCCGAATCAGGAAAACCAACACTTTATCAACATTTAAATCTCTAATAAAATGCAGACTAAACACAAACCATAGATAAGCGTAGGACGCAATATCTTCTGTATAGAAGAGCGTCTGTAAACAGATAAGATAAGATCATCATGCGCACAGATGCACAGCTTGTATTTTAAAATATAAGATCAAACAATGACGTCATATTAAATATTTTTACAGTGCTAATCAACACACGATTTTTCAACTGCTATAGACTGTTGTACATCGTTCCTCAGAGTTCCACATCCTTCCCAACAGGGAGTGACTTGGGCTTTTATATTATTTATAGTTAATGGGGTTTTCCCGCTTTGTGAATGCTTATGTTAGATTGTTGCGTGGTGCGCATTATATTGATACATTCTTGGTGTGATGTAGCTTGAGGGAATATAACGTCATTTTTTGTTTACTTTCAGAATTAGTGATTTGAAATGACTTTTAATGTAGATCTAAACCATAATGATTTCCCTTGAATAAAAAATAGGAAATTCTTTGTTGGAAATTGCGTTTAAATACTCATTCGAGTTTTTATTACTTGTTTTTTTTAATGCATAAAGTTTATTCTTGAGCGTAGCTGGATCAAATTATTTGGAAAATAAGATAGAGCGCTGTGGACTCGGATGCAAGGACTGAGAGAATCATTTGTATATTTGAGGAAGGGACAAGCTCGTTTTACTTCTTAAAACGGCATGCGAATCAATACCGATGCTTTCAAAAGAAACATGTCCTAGTGGGAGAAAAAAGAGCCAATAACAAAGAAATTTAATTAAACAAATGTGAAGGAAAAAATAGAATTAAAGGAATAACACCATTTTTGTTGGGACGAATCAGTTTTTTTGTTTTGCTTCGACAACCGATGACTTACGATAGTATCATGTTTCCTTGCCCTGGTGCCAAGGTATAGAAGTGCCAAATTTATAGTTTCACACGGGCGCACAATATTTTAACTGGTATATGATCTCTAAACATGAGACCAAAAAATAGTTGTAGGAAGAAGGGAAATGGCCATGCATGGTTAGGGTTGCCAGACGTCCGGCACAAGGAGGACATGTCCTCCTTTTTTAGCTCAATTTAGCTTAAATAGTTTAAAATTTATAATTTTTATGTATCGTTGTTACAACTATTACTTACTATTACATCGTATGTTTACTTTTAAAAAAAAACAACCCAGAAACATGGTTATTTTTTAAATAAAAAAAACTTAGAAACCTAGACAAGGACGAAAAAACTCTAGATCTAGGTTGAAAAATATTGCAGTCATTGAAAGAGACGAAACATCAGTATTAGACGTTATAAGCCGTCTTCACACAACCTTGGCAGATGTTAAGTTGGTGTAGTAGTGGTATGAAGCATGCATTCGTTACTTAGAAAAGGGGTTGTAAACCTTTTGATGAGTTTCAATGCTTTAATTGGATGTACTTAGATCAAATCAAAGACTCTAAATTTGGTGACCTTTTGGCATGCATAATGTATCTGAAAGAGAAGTGTATTATCGTAGATGATGTGCAATTGTTTGACGAATACTGCAATATTAAATGATTTAATAATTTTAAAAATAAAAAATGACAAGTTTATTTAAAAAAAAAGGCCCTTGCTTCAACAGTGGCAGCTATTACAATAAAATTGTAGTGACTGAGTTTAATCCGGACGACTCAAATTAAAAATTTCAAAATTTCCTGCTTAGTCCTCCTCCTTTTTGTTTTATTATGTCCTCCTTTGTCCTCCTTTTTGTTTTACTATGTCCTCCTTTTGGTGTCCACGTATCTGGCAACCCTATGCATGGTATGGTATCTGCTGAACTTTTTGAAACAGGATTAGTGAGAGGTGGTGAGAACAGAAATATTGATGTACAAATGGAGTGCTGCTTAGTGAGATGAGGAGTAAATTATTATACATGTACATGTACTATTAAAAGGGCGAAAGTGAGAGAGAATGAGAGAGAGAGAGAGAGAGAGAGAGAGAGAGAGAGAGAGGGAGGAGGAGAGGAGAGAGAGAGAGAGAGAGAGAGAGAGAGAGAGAAAGAAGAGAGAGAGAGAGAGAGAGAGAGAGAGAGAAAGAGAGAGAGAGAGAGAGAGAGAAAGAGAGGAGAGAGAGAGAGAGAGAGAGAGAGAGAGAGAGAAAGAGAGAGAGAGAGAGAGAGAGAGAGAGAGAGAGAGAAAGAGAGAGAGAGAGAGAAGAGAGAGAGAGAGAGAGAGAGAGAGAGGGGGGGGAGGAGGAGATGAAACAAAAATGGGTTGAGAGAGAGACCTATAAAAGTTTCGACAAACTACATCTGTTCGTGATAATTGTATATGTTTGAAAATTAATTTTTTATAATGAATCTGTTATTTTAAAGATTTAAAAAATAAATTATTACTTTTAATTATATTTTTCGTGTCGGTCAGCCTAGTGCAAGACCATCAGAGACTGAAACGACAAACATTATTAGATCATTGATTGCGGGTTGTTTCTACGCGGTAGGAGTGGATAGCATGGATGGGGGGACTTGAGTGCATTCCTTGTCTGAAGAGCAGTTTGGTACACAGATCTAATGGCTAATAATAGCATTTATCACATGATCTCTCCACCCGTTGGTTTTATTTCGGGCTGAACGGAAAATTATAATCTGAGCAGAGGGGCGGGTGGGTGTGAATTTATGTTGATATCTTATCTTATCTTATCTATACAGACGCTCCTTCTATGCAGAAGATAGTTGCGTCCACAGACCATGACAGATGATCTGTTTGCAAGTGATGCAGCATTCACAGGCCACGGCTTTGTGGGTTCCACGCATTACCCAGCCGCCTAACTACATGTAGTGTTATTTACCCATTCGGAGCGGGGTGACTCAGGGACGCCCTAGGCCCCGGGAACAAACCCTTGCCTTCACACGGATTCGAACCCGTGACCATCGGTACGACAGTCCAGTGCGCTGCCACTCGACCACCGCGATATTCAGGGTGGGGTGGGGTGGGGTGGGGTAAGTCATCACGATATTAATAATTAATTAGACAAACGTTTAAAAAAATGCTTCGCACTCTTAAAGAAGAAAATCTCATAAAGAAATAGTGCAGTGAACTTTAAAAAAAACCTTCCTTAAAGAACGTCACGCTATTTTTGACCATTTTTAACTCCCCCACTGCCCCCGGTCGCAAACTGTCACAAATCTCGGACCCCCACCCCCCCTAAAGTGCGTCGCACTTTCTTACACCCCCTCCCCCCCTCTGGACCGTGACGTACTTTATGGACGCCCCCCCCCTACTTCTTACGACGGAGATTTTTTTCTTTTAAGCTCCTACATTTTGTGAGCAAATTATGAGTAGCTGATTACTGAGAACACACTGAAGTTTGCGTTATGTAATTTAAAACCATTATACAGCACTCCTAAGTACCGCATGTATTTACTTAATAATCTCCATATTTTAAGTGAACCAAAATAAATAATCTTATGAGGTAAAGTAGAAAATTAAACGTTCATTTCAGTGTAAACTTACTTCGAACATATTTTTATTAGAGGGTCATAGAAAACAGTTTTTAAAAAAGTCTATATATTTAATCTAAACCAAAATGACGTAAGTTTGGAGGAGGTTGGCTCGCTGTAGTAATTTATTAACGCTCGATTTCATTCCGTTCAAAACTAGAAGTTCAAGAAGAAGATTTTTATCAAATTAATTTTTTTAAAGGGCCGTCCAAAAAATGAGGTCACACAATTTGGCCGATTCCCCCCCCCCAAAAAAAAATCACACGTCGTCACAAAAACTTTGCCCACCCCTCCAATATGACGTCACAAAGCTTTGCAAACACCCCCCCCCTCCCCGGTAAAAAAAACCCCGTGTTTTCTACTTGAAAATGAGCATGTTTCAATAACTTTTTTGTCATTTAAGTATGTATTTAACGAGTCAGGGGTGTCCAAAGTCCGGCCCGCGGGATAACACGGCCCACGCTTAAATTTTAACTGGCCCACGACCTCATCTTAAATAACTAATTGACGGGACGCACTATTTCTTGTAACGACATTACATTTATATTAAAAAGCCGATTTATTTGTACTGTTTTGAGTACCTCAAAGGGTGGCAAAAATCGATAACATGTGTACCAAGTACTAGACTTTCAGTCTTAAAGACCAAACAAGGGGAACAAATTTAATTTCTTCCGAATGTTCTGCTGTCAATGACGTTAAATTATCAAGTAAAAAATCTCTGTATTTATTACTGATGGTGCCCCTGCCATGAATGGTGAGCAAAGTTGACTAGCAAAACTTTTCTGTAACAAAGTCAGCGAAGAGCCGGCAAAGATTTTAAACTTCACTGTATCATTCACCAAGTTGTTTGTGCCAAACACTTCAGGTGTGATCGAGTCCTTAAGCCAGTGATAACGCTATCTATTCTTTTCGCTCTAAAGCCCTGTTTCACCGCAAGTTTCAGCAGTTTTTTTCTTGACATCCAGGGAGAGTACCAAGATGTTGTGTTATGACAATGGTATAAGATGGCTCAGTCGTGTAGCACTTCAGCGCCTCTGCCCACTTAAATAAGAAACGGGGCTATTCATCATGGAAAATAAGGAACAACCAATTCCAGAACTATCTAATCCTGCTTGGGTGGCAGATTTTGGATTTTTAATTGTTGTGACAAGACATCTAAACTTTCTTAACACAAATCTTCAAAGGCAAACAGCAATGGTAATCCAAATATATTCACAAATCGAGTCCTTTTGAAACAAAGCTGCAAATTTGTCAAAGGCAACAGTCTCAAATGCAGCCTAATACCACACATTTCGCCCCACTACAAGAAAATGATGACAAGTTTTCCAGGAAGAAACAGAATTGAGCAAAGGCAGAGGTAAGCCGCAGATCCATGGGTGAGGAAATGTCAAAAACGCTTTTAGTACTTAGCAACTATTGAAGAGGATTTTTTTTTGTCTTCACCTTTCTCTGTGGACCCCGATGATGTTCCAGGCAATCTGCAACTGGAACTCATGGAGTTTCAAAGTGATGCTGAATGTCGCAGTAAACAGCTTTTTTTTCTCATTGCCGTTTTACCGTCAGATGTATTATGACAGATTCCATGAAATTCGAATATTTGCTAAAAAAAATGCTCCGCGTTTTTGGATCAACATGTGTGAGCAGACATTTAGAAATTACAAACAAAAAGGAAGGATAATTAAATTCACTTTTGAAAACCGCTAAATCTTATTTTTTTGGGTATATTTTAGTTGCCTTCGTCCTAAAAAAAGATATTGATGAATATGCTCCCTCAGTTTTAAGAGTACAGTAAGGATGTGGATTTTCTTTGTAAATAGGGCCACCAAAATAATTTCTAAATAGTCATTCATCAATTTATTACTGTGTAGTCATGAAATCAAAGGGCTATATTCTGCCCTGGGAGGTTTAGGTTGGCCCTTGCCAGTTTAACCCCCAGGGGACCATCCATAAAGTACGTCACTCTAATTTTGACCATTTTTAACTCCCCTCTCACCCCTGTTACAAATCTCGGAACCCCCCCCCCTAAAATACGACACACTTTCAAACAAATATTTTTTTAATTAACAAAATAATTAAAGTTTAATATAAAACACCGTGACGTCACACATGGCCGGACACCCCGCTCCTGTCACAAAATGTCACACTTTCTTAGACCCCCCACCCCCCACTGGAGCGTGACGTACTTTATGGACGACCCCCGGGGTGTATTTTGGCTCATGCAAATATAGCCCCTTGTATATTCTGGACAGGGGCTTATTCTGGCATGTTACACCGGAAACTCGATTTTGGGAAACTTTATTTTGGGGAAACTTTATTTCGTGACACCGGAAGCAGATAAGGGACATCACTTTGGAAGAAAAAGATGGCTACTTTCTTTCTGATCCCTAAATGCAGGGACTACAAAGCGAGGATAATATAAGTTTTAAAATATAATTTTTCTCTTTATCGCTTATATGTTTACGAGGATAATGTTTTGATTCTAAACTCTGTAAGCATGATTCCAAGACAGGTCATAAGGCAGCAACAAATACCACCTTCAAACCACATCAGCCAGGCCGCCCAGGCTCATTCTCACAGACCTCAATCACAATCCTGGGCTGAATCCTCCATTGTTCTTGAGCCTGTAACAGTAACTGAAACTAAAACAGCTGTGAGCGAGAAAAATAAACTCAGTTGTCCTTTAACTCAAATCTCACTTGGTGAAAAAGTTTTTGATCATGCAACCAATGATGATTTAAAAGCAGGCATGAGTAAGAGAGAATATTTCATAGCTGAAATCAATAAAAATGAAGATGGTGATAAAATTGATAATTTAACTGTACCAAAGTCAGACTCAGAGATTGGTGAAAGTGAAAGAGAAATGTCTTTGATTTCAAACAAGTGCACCCAACAAAATAACACCACAGGAACTTTAATGGATTTGATTAATGAACCTCAAAATGAAACTTTGGGTAATAGTGCCAATAGTTATTGTGATAGCAGACCTTTTGATTTTGACAAATCATGTAGTAGTCCTAGTAATAGTACTACTACAACTACTATTGCAGAAAATATAAACATCACTGGGCAAAGCTGTCACAAAGAAAATATAAGTAATTATTTGATTCCTCCAAACAGTTTTGAGAAACAGTTAAGTGAAGATGATTGTCTTAGTGTGAGTGTGGATACTCAAAATACAGCAGAATCAAATACAACACAGAAAAAATGTCTTCATCCATTAGGTGATGAAAATACACTTATTGGTGATGATAATGGAAATATAACTGAAGATGTAAATAACATAGCGGAATCTAGTAATGGGCCAGTGTTAAACAGTTTTGAGATGGAGACTGAAATGGAGTATAATGACATTCAAAAGTCAAAAGTTAAAAAAGACGAGGAGGTGTTCAAAAGTTCAACTCTAAATGACAGTATCAGACAAGGAATACCTGAAAGCAAGCACTCAGATTTCTTAACAAAAAATGACTACCATTTGTCCTTAAATTTACAAAACCCATTGACTGGCAACTTGGAAATAAAGGAGCCATTTTCACTGACACATCCTGAATTAAACAGTCATTCATATCAAGAGGTATGCATCTGCTTATAATAAAACCTCTGTGTTTATAATAAAGTATCCATTTAGTATACTATAGTTTCATATATATAATATATATACATATATATTAAGGGTGTACTGGATTTCGGCTCCGACAAACCCAGAATCCTGCCATTTTTACAAAACTGGCTCAAGCAGGATTTCTCTTCATAAATGGGGTGTATGGGGTGCTCAAGGCGGGGTAGTACCTCCGGTGGGGGAACACGTCGTACTCTCTAAGGGGTAGTTTGTCCACGCTTGTTATATATATATATACAAACAGTGAAATACTTTTAATGCGGGAATACGTCAGAAGAAATAGCAGAAATAATACAAAATAATAATACTTCCTCAACAAACTATGTATTTTCATACATTTTTCTTTTAACGTAAAATACAAATTGGTTATCACAAAAAGAGTTTGGTTCTAGGAATGAATGAAATACAGAAGACAACAGCCACGCCGGCAAGAATTAAATGGGCTTGAAATGAAATTTATTTTTCATAATTAATATGATTTTAAACTTTAGGTAATTTGAAATATATTTTCATTATTTTTCTGCAAGACAAATTTTACACTTTATTTTTTCAATAGATGGCTAATGAACAACATATTTTAAGATAGAAAAAAATCATTAGCTATTAGCAATGTTTTCTTTAAGCTGCGCAGATATCTGACAGACGCTGCGAAGCAGTTTAGAATTACAGTGCAGCAAATTTTGATAAGGATAATATAATAATATGTGTCTGTGGGGTATAAAAGTTTGCACAAAAATAAATTGCACATGGGTTTGTTATTTTGCATACCAACAAACCTTAGAGGGAACATTATGGTATCAGATTTTCTGTGTTAAATCAACACAATTTTGTTTCCATTTTTTTTGTCAACAATCATCTTATAATAAAATTTGTCAGGATTTTAAGATATATCGTTTAATGTTTAGCAAGGACACTTTAACCCAAGTTGCGGTTCCATTTTACAGAGAGAGGGGCAAGGGTTCCAGTCTTTAGAGTTGACTTCCTCACAAGATGACCTAGAAATGAACATGCTAAACACAGAAAATACTGTTGCTAATGACTTAAGGTTTGTTTTATTTTAAGTACATTATTAATAACAGTTTGATTTATATTTTTAAAAATATAATTAAAGTAATATAATTTAGTGTTTATTATTTTATTCGCAGAGTTCTTTGTGTGATATATGCTTGAAATTTAAATCTTAAAATTGGGGAAAATACCAAGTGTTTAAGTTTGTGGTTTTCAGTTTGAATGATATTTTTAATTTTATTAGTCATTTTGATTTGAATAAATTTAGTTCATTTTCATCGACAGATACAACCTAACCACTACATCTGTGCCAAGTATTTTTGCAAGCGCTTGCAGAGAATTTCAAGGCAAATATGCAGACAATTTTCTCCGAGGATGTAAGTGGTAAGGCTTTTTCATTAAAAACAAAACCATCAAATGCATGTAGAGGAAATTAATTATGTATTTTCAAAAACCTGATTTTTTTAACATCATAGGAATGTAGCAAGGAAATTTTTTTTTAAAATAGACAGACTTACAAGACTGAAAGTATTATGTGCCATGTATTTAAAACAAATAAGATTTATTTTGATCAATAAAAGCATCTTATTTCATCTTTAAAATATGTCAACAATGAAGTATTCGAATTTCTCTTAGGTCCCCAGATGGAAACTGTGTCCTAACTAACAGTAATGACAACTGTCTTCGTGTATTTCAACCATTTGAAACTATCAACCATAACAAGTGTGACAAGGAGATGGTGAGACTTCCTATTTCTTTACACATACAATTTTTAGTTTATGGAATTTTTATACCATGTTAAATATTGTTTTTAAAAAAAGATGGGGCGAAAAATTGCCACAATAAATATTATATTAAACAACTCAATTCAATAACTTGTTTTGTATTACCCCAGGTTAGCAAAGTGGTCATGAAAGAGAGTGGTCAGATTTATGACTTTGTTTGGCACCCAAGGATGTCTTTGTGGCAGCCTGAATTCTGCAGGTAAAATTGCTTTAATGCCTTTTTAAGTAAGAAACATTTTAGGATTTCTAATCATGCCTATTTGATTTTAATAATTAAAGAAATCGTATCTATAAAATGTTTTCACGTATATGATTTAAAAAAACAAACAAAACTTTTGATATGTTATTTCATTGATAATTTTATTGAGGTTGACAAAAACAGGAATGAATGTATTTATAGAAGTACTCAAACTATTAACATTGAAACGCAATGTTGTTTTTGAGCCCCGCCGTGACAAATTTTCCTGGGGAGAAGTTAAATATTTGTTGAAGAAAACTCAACAATCAAAGTGGTACATTAGCATAACTTTATGTAGGAATAAAAATTTATTTTCTGGCAAAAATTTGCAGTAATGTAATGAAATAGAAAATGTATAGGTACTGGAATCTATCTTAAGTAAAAGAAATAACAATTATACTTATACACATTCAAGTCATTTTTTAAAGCGCAATACTTGTTTTTTTTTAAGGATTACTTACTATTTACACAATATTATATTTATTTCAGAGTTGCTTCCACCTGTACTGGCATTCCCATTCACATGTGGGACACCACCACAGGAAACATTGTGGCCAACTATAGAGCATATGATCAGTACGACGAAGTCACTGCCGCTTACAGTTTGTCCTTTTCTTTGGATGGTAGCAAAATGTATGCAGGTTATAACAAAGCCATCAGAATTTTTGACACTGAATACCCTGTCAGATCCTGCAAGCTGGTTAAGACATTTAGTAAGTTTTAAAATGACCTCAATGCTCTTGCCACTCTTTCAAAAATAGTTTTTTAATAAGTTTCTATGAGATGTGAATTGAGTTATTTTTCTTCTTTTGATTAGAAATGTCATCAAACAAGATTTGTTACTATCAAACGATTCTAAAATAAGCCATAAGCTGTATTTTTATGCAGTGTTTTTATGTCATTAAAATATTTAGGTGTAAAATAATTATATACTTATTTTTTTAATAACTCCTATAACTATTTCTCCTTATAAGCAATTAGAATTGTACTTAACTTTTAATGCTTTCTTTGTTTCCCTTAAGTCATTATTACAATTATTATTAAATAACATTTATGATTATTTTCAAAAATTATTTAAGTTCAACTATATCATGTTCTCAAATGATTTTGATTCATCCGATCTTTTTTTATGACAGACACTCAGAAAAAAGATGGTCAGACGGGAATAATATCTTGTTTCACCCACAGCCCAAACAGAGATGGCCTGTATGTTGCTGGATCATACAGCAGGCACAGTAAGTTATGAATTCAGTCAGAGAAAAATTTTTGAACCATGGTTTGTGAAACATAGTGCTCTGCAAAATTGAAAAAAAAATAACACTGACTTTTTGACTATGATGAATAGAAGGCATGAATTTAATGCTTTCCCAAGTCATATTCCAGGTTTTTCATGAGAAACCTATTTGATAAATTCATGTTTTCTCACACTTGTTCCTCCGAGCCTTAACTTCTGTTTTAACACTTTTTAAACATTGCAACTGATTTGGGAAACATAACAGGTGTCTTGCGCAAACACAGATATAAGATCTACACAATTATTGACTATAATCCAGTTTACTGTAAATGAGAGTGTGTATGTACAATCATTGTTACATATAAGGTTCATTGGTTAGTGTGCAAAATAACAAACTCTTGTGCAAAATTGAACAGCATCAATTTTTTTGTGCAAAATTTGCAGATATTTTATTATCCTTGACAAAATTTGCTGCATGGTAATTCTAAACTGCTGTGCGGCGTTGGTTAGATATGAGAGCAGCCGTGCAGCTTAAAAGGAACATTGTGTAGAATATATCCAGACTTTCCCTAAAAATTTATTCATTTATTGTTCATTTTGAAATTTATTAATTTAGAATTTTAAAAGATGTTTGCTAAATCTAAGATGAGTTTTAACCAACTCAATTATTATTAAATAAAATTAAATGATTGATATTTAGCACGTAAAGGGAAAGTAGAAAAATAATTAAAATGCATCCCCCTTTGTGGATTAAAAAATTCCGACAGGAGCCTGGAACCATCAAATTTTCTTTCTTGGTTATAGTTTGTTCAAGTATCTTGGTTATGGTTGCCAAAATGTAAAGTACATCTGCCATTATTTCAGTTGGTATCTATGACTCAGCTTGTGACAGGCTGGTCTGTTTGATACAGGGTCAGCATGGTGGAATCACACACCTCAAATTTTCTCCTGACGGCTCAAAGATTTACAGTGGAGGACGAAAGGTAGCTTAATAAATGTATTCCGTACAAGCATGAAAACTTTATATGTGTAGCAACAAGTTCACTAAGTGTTTTACTAATAGTAATATTTATAAGCTTTGTTAAAGTCATGTATTTAATTCAGACATGGATAAATAACATTTAAATTATAAAAGCCATATCAATAACTCAATATCTTTCTCAACTAGATGACAAGGTTAGTATAAATAATATTTATATAAGTAATGATTAACTCCCCCTTTTTTTTGACATGTCTAATTGGGTGTCTTTAAAAAGTCGCTTGCTCCAACTTGTTTTGTGCATTCAAATTGTTATAAAAGTAAATCTTTTTAATTGTCTTCTTTTTGTCACTTAGGATGCTGAAATCTTGTGTTGGGATGTCAGAAACATGGGGAAAATTTTATTTTCTGCCCTAAGAGATGTGAAAACCAACCAGCGAATTTACTTTGATCTCTCACAGTAAGAAATAATTTAAATCTCTTGTTCTTGCCTCATATATTAATGTTAATGGGTTTTGGCTTTAAATTGTATGCCCTTTTTAAGAGTACTTTATAATTTAAGAGACTTCTTTAATAATTCATTCTTCCAATAATTTTTTAATTTTGTGTTTGAAGATCTGGTAGATACCTAGTGTCTGGAAACAATGATGGCACTGTGGCTTTCTGGGATACGCTGAGCTCATTTGAAGAGATTAATGGAGACATGTTTCTCAAGCCCTGCTCCCAGTTTGTTGCCCACGATGACTGTGTCAATGGTGTCAGGTGAGAGGCTGTTGTGAAATCTTCAATTCCATTAAATGTTCTGTTCATTTAATCTTTCCTTGTATTGCATTTTTATTAGAGCTTTGAATGTTGATAGTGTGTTGGTTTTCGTGGTTTGTTCAGGTGACCCATTCTATGCCCCAAATGCTAAATGGGAAGAGGGGGGATATCATAGTTTGCATTAAATTCTATTGGTTATATAATCTAAAAATGTTAAAAGTAGGGCTGGTACCGATTAAAAAAATTTTTGTTCGATTAATAGAGGAAAAATTAAATAGATTAATTTTGATTAATTATAGCGCTTATAATGATCCCTTTAAGTCGCGATTCATTATTTCGTGAAATCGTTTAAGTCGCGGTAATTCCAAGGCTCCCACATTTTGAGATGTAACACAGCAAATTCGTTCTGCTATGCAAGAAATAAGGAAGAAAAAAAAATGACAGTAAAAAGCAATCATTGCTGAGTACACTTACAATTTCATATTGTGAAATAATAAGTTAATCACATTATTTTAAGGTGAAATTAATTATTAAATATTATTATCTTTTTAATTAGAATTCTTTGTAGTAAAGTTTACTACAATTTCAAATTTTACCCAAATTAAATATTTATAAAAATATTGATATGACAGGACACAGCTGTAAATACTTTCTGTTATTCACTAAAACATATATTTTGTTAAAAGCAAGTTTTTCTTATTTTTCAGCTTTAATTGTCAGTATGACATGATCGCCACTGCTTCAGGTCAGAGGCACTTCCGAAACTTTGACAAGTCTGACAGCGATGATTCTGATCAGGATTGCAAGATAGAAGATGCTCAGCATTGGGATTTCTCCCTTAAGCTGTGGAAGATGCCACTTTTTCAGGAGGAGATGACTTTGGCAAGTTAATCCCATATAAGATTATGTTGAATTTCCTTTTCTGCAATGAATTGTCAGAGCTGGATTATTGTTAAGTTGCAGATTATAAATTTTTAGCTGAATTTGTTTTCTAACTTGTAAAAATAAAAATATCAGAGACTGTTCATAAGTGATGTCACTATAGAGCTATTTTATTCAAATGCAGACAACTATTGTCAAAGGTATGGAGTATAAAGCATCTTATACTCTTTCATGTACGAGTATTATTTTTTTTAAAGCCTTAGGCTTACTGTGGGGATTGTGGTATGTTCTCTATTCCAACAGATATCCTCTAGGCCTATTCTGTGACTAATCTAGGATTTTGATAATAATCTTAAACCATCAAGAAGCTAGTAAAAACTTGATGAAGGGAATAACTATAAAAAAGGAAGTTGTATATTTTACTAAAAATATACAACAATAAAAATGCAATTTCAGGATGGAGCCCCTTTCATTTTCTTTTTCTCGTGAAGGCCTACAATTACTGTACTGATCTTTTTAGGCTACTTTGGTGTCGAGTTGTTTTGTGATGTTTTTGTGTTATTCAATAGAAATGCACTTGTAATATTCTTCCTGGTATTTTGCATAGTATTTGGCCATTTGAAAAACATCTGTAATAGCGGAGGGGTATAACCAGGTAAACTACAAATAAGACAAGTTTAGACAAAGAGTGCTGATATGGAAAAGAATGAGCTTTTAAGAATGTCCTTTATGGGGAATCCTTATTTGGAATATTCAGGCTATGATGGCATTTAAACTCCCAGTGGGGATTTTCTTTCATGGTTTTTCAGATGCTTCTTTTAACGCTCGATATATTTTTGACAGTTATTAAATCTTTAAAATATGAAATAACCATTTACCTTAAAAATTCTGTCCAATGCTAAAATTTAACATCCAATGGCAATTTTGACTTAAGCTGTCAATACACTTCAATGAAAAAACATACAAATTATGTAATGATTAAGTTTTCACCAATTAAAAGAATTTAGACAAATAAAAAAACTTAGTCAATGAAAATGTAAATAATTCATTACAAGATAGGGATAAAATTTGATCTTAGTGAACTCAACATTTCTTATTGTTTGCAGTACAAAAATAAAAAGACTTTTCATTTTTATAAAGTATTTCATCAATCAAATTTTTCTTATAAATTTTTGTAAAGTGTTTGAACTTTCCAGATTTTTATTGTTTTTTGTTTTATGGAAAAATGTTTTTGCCTGATAGAGGATTACTTTTATGTATTTTATTTTTTTATAGAACGCAGCCTGCTTGAATTTCTTTAAAACACTGATTTAAAAATAAAACAATTAATCACATGTATTTCTGGTCATTTCTTTTGGTCATTTTTTAAAAACAATTATACATTAATACGAAGTTTTTGTTTGACCAACCAAAGTTATTTCCCACTTGTGCATACCTTGAAGAAAGCTGCATTTCAAGTGTAG
This sequence comes from Ampullaceana balthica, assembly GCA_944989445.1. NCBI lineage: Eukaryota > Metazoa > Mollusca > Gastropoda > Lymnaeidae > Ampullaceana > Ampullaceana balthica. The sequence continues at coordinate 57,184 of CALYLW010000549.1, read as the reverse complement.
CTGTAGAATTACCTTGCATGAAAATGTACTTTGTTTTTACACTGATTAAAATGAACCATGAGGACTCTCATATAAATGTACTGGAATTTTTAAAAAATGTTTGTTTGTTTGTTTTGTAATTATAGAATATGTTTTTTTTTCTTCATAAATCTGTTTTAACTTTTTGCAATTAAAATTTTATCTTTTTATAATCTTCAGTTTGGATAAAAACGTTTGCTTTAAAGAGGCAATTTTTGTTGACAGAATTCTTAGGACAAGGTTTATGTTTATATTTGGTTAATATGTCTTAGACATCTTTAAAAAAAAAGGTATGCTTCATAACAGTTATAGCTGTGAGACTATAAACATATAGAGGACAAAGGTATGCTTCATAACAGTTATAGCTGTGAGACTATAAACATATAGAGGAAAAAGTACAAAAATCAGATAATCAAAATGGTATTGGTGTTCTTCGTTAATCAAAAGAGGAAGATGTATTTTAAGATCATTGAATGATGTAAGTGTACATACTTATACTTTAAAGTCATGATTACTATATTATAATGAAGTAGATTTATTCTTACTCCTTGAGAAGCGTACCCAAAGAATTTATTTTTTAAAAATGCATATATTTCCGGTGATGTGCAGAAAAATAGGCAGTGTTAATTGCTTCAATAAATCAAGAAAGAAAGAAAAGGTGATGGGAAATATCCACAAACACACATCACTGTTTGTGTCCAGAGTTTTTTGAATTGTCGAGAAGCTGTTTAAATGTAAAAGAAGTTTATTTTTTGCTGATTCTTTCCCCTTACATATAAATTGTATCAAGTTGCTAGTGCTATCAATTTTTTAAAGCTGTTATAAATTAGAGTTAATTGTTTTTAAAATTAGTTTTAAAATCATTTTCTGCCAAAAGTCAGCTACATTATTCAAATCTTATCTATATAAAAATATTCCCTTTTTAATGGTAAATTGCTTAATAATGAATGATGAAAAAATAATTATATGCCTTATATATGAAATGTAAAATATTTTTGATCTACATTTATTAGCTTTTAAAACTGTGAATATGCTAAGTAGTTTTTTAAATTTTAAAGCTATTTATGTATTTTAAAGACTTGTGTGTTGTTCAAAAGATGTAAAATAAACAAAAGCAGTCATTATCTATTAGTAACAAAAATAGTTTTTTTTAAAAGTTTAAACTTCTGATATATCTCAAATTTGCATTTAAATACATATTAATTACTTAGTGTTATATCAACATTGACTGCTTAACAGTATTTAAATAATTCAAAGCAATCAACTATTTTTTGTTTGTGAAATAAACATGAAATTCAACACTTGTTTCTTTGTCTTATTTATTTTGGGAACATTTTTTACCTTTGCTAGTAAAAAAAGCTTGTATTTTATTTTGGAAAAATGTCTTAATTTAAAATTTTAATTGTAATTAAAAAAAAACCCGTAAAAAAAGTTTTTGACTCTAAGTCCTTTATTTACGAGACATAACTAAAAGTAAACATACTATAATACGCATTGCACGACAATCCAAAAATCAAAAATTTTAGTTTTGTCTCATACACAAAGGATTTATAGTAAAAAAACTACTACAGTCTGACTGCTAAACTTCAGCTCGATTCAATCACGGGAAAAGGGTTATAAAAACATGTTTAATATAATGCGCACCGTGCCACAGATTAGTTTAAACATTTACAGATCGGGAATATATTTTTAAAAAGTATCGTCAATATAATACGCACCGCGCGACAGGAAAATATTAAAAAGGTTGTTCAATATAATACGCACCACGACACTAGCGCAAAAATTAACATGCTACATAGAGATAATCTAAAAATTCATCAATTTAATTACAGTACATTCAATCGATCTGAATTTTTGATACATCATTTTTATCGTCGGCACAAGTCTGCCTGCAAAATTTCAGCTCACTAGCATATGAGGAAGCGGGTTAAAAATTGATCCAAAGTTTTCGGCAAACAAACAATCAAGCAATCAACCAGACGCCACGAGTTAATATAAAGGATTTAAAAAAGGTAAGAATTTAGATATAGTTGTTTGTAACATTTTTTGTTTGAGCCTGATTAACATTTAAACTCCAATCTATAAAATGTTAATGGGAAGTTTCAATCTTTATGAGAGATTTCTGTAGCAAAAAATTAATCACAAAATTTATTGAACTCAGTAGAAAGAGTTTCTCTACCCAAAATATTTTATTTCAACAAAAAATTCTTTTTTATTCATATTTATTAATTTTGTACACTTATATAGTGCAGTACCCCAGCCTATGGCTGGGCTCACTGTGGGTTAGAGACAGTTCCAACAACTTGATTAAAGACATTGCATTCTCAATCTTCCTAACATAGTTACATACACAACATTATATACAAATACATGTATCCAGACCTGGGCGTATACCAATCATAGACTGGTGGTTAGATGGAGTGAGGCAGCGCACCTCTTTGCCTGTCCGCTGAAACAGCTCTCCTGGACAAAAAGAATGTCTTCAGCATAGTCATAGTCAAGAGAAAAAGCATCGACAGTGGTGATGTGAAACTGCCTGTCCTAATCCCACGGCATAAAATATAATGTCTCGTTGACTACTGCTTAAAGATGATCATCAGATCAGATGGGAAATCATACATAACTTATAGAATATTTTTTTGCTGTTGTTGAAATAACAGAAACTGCTTAACAGGACGTTGGTAATGAATAATAAACATTTTTTTTACAATGAAAATCCTGCTATTTGAAAGAGGCCAGATCAAATACCAATAGAGCCATTGGAAAATAATTTGATGTGCTTTCTTGTCCATAGTATAGCAATAAAACAGTAATGAAATTCATTATAGGATTAAAGCTACACTTTTATGTTCATAGTACATACAGTAAGTCAAATCATATTGTAAGTTTTAAAAAAGCACAAAGATACCAATTAATTACATTAGTATCTGCACTTATCATTCATTGGAGTTATTTCTTTCATATAAAAGTATTCTGAAATATGTTCCATAAGAAATAAAAAAATTTCTTCTGAACTTTTAAATACTCTTGTATAAAATATTTAAGTTGATGAATTCAGGACAAACAAAAAATCATCTTTAAAGTTTAAACATCATGAAATATGCTTATACACAAAAAATAAAATCAATAAATTAAAATGGCATGCATAATGATTGAAATTTACATGATTTACATATGTAAGCAAAGAGTGTTAAATACAGTGGAACCTTTCATAACGAGCACCCTTCATGTGGAGTAATCCACATAACGAGCAACAATTTTCTGAAAAAGTTTCTCCCTTAACGTGCCAAAAATTTGCATACCAAGTGACGCAGAAAAGGAAAGTCCCTTTTCCAGGAAATTCATTTGTAAAAATGAGTAAGTATGTGTTTAGCACTCTGTGATTTAGAGTATTGTTTTCGTGTGTTTCATCCGTTTTTACAAATTTTGAATTCAGACAGTATTCGTATCTTTTTTATGTGTTATAACCCTGTCTAAAATTTCTTCGAAAAACACAAGAAGACAATCATAAGAGAGAGAAAAATAACTGTTGAAATGAAAAGTAAAATCATTGAAAAGCAAGAACAAGGTGTTAGCGTGGCTAATCTAGCAAGCACTTACAACCAGCCAACATCAACGATCTGCACTATTCTCAAGAACAAAACCAAAATTAAGGAGATGGATGCTTCTAAGGGAGTGTCAAGAAAGTCTACCAAGCGATTGCGAAACATTTAGTCAAATTTTGAAGGGTCGGCAAAAACAAATGTCTTTAGACAGTTTTCTGGTTAAAAAGGATTAATTATTTGTCATAAATTCATATTTTTATTTATGCTTTTTGTTTCAAATCTAAATTGCATTCCAGGTTGTTACGCTCTTTAACAATTCATAAGTAATTTTATTTGAATAAATTTTAATAAAAATGTTTGAAAAAATAAGAATTTTTTTTAGCATGGAACGCATTATCATATTTTACATTGATTTGTATGTGAAAAATTGTTTTGTTTAACCAGTGTTTTGCTTAACGAGTAAGACTCTCGAACGAATTAACTCGTTATGAGAGGTTCCACTGTGCAGCAATGAAAAATAGAAATTTAAATTAAACAATTGAATGAGAAGAGTTTCAATGGTCGTTGTATCAACAGTCATTTCATTTATTAAAAGTAATATTAATTTAATGGAAAATATCTTCAATTGTTATTCATGTTAAATTGCTGTGTGTGGAGTTCAAAGCTTAAGTCTAGTAATTTAAACAGTTTAATTTGCTGATATTTTCATTTTCCTTTCATTTTTTGCCATTCCATTGCCTGATATCAAAATCAATATCTTTAAAGGTTATTTTTTTAAATTAATTGGTCCTTGTAACTTTATGTAACAGCACAGCTCGAAGTTGAGACTTTCTCTTGTTATCAAATCTGACTGTTGTATTTGTTTCCATTGTCCTTATCTGCAGTTGATCGTTAACGTTCATCTCTAATATACCTGGATAAAATGTATAAAACATAAAATGCAGCATAATTTTCATACTAAGCACACTTTGCCTCCAAAGTATTAAGTAGAAATATAAGATTAGTGAAAAAAATGAGATTTTAATCTTGCTTACATTATTCAGATAAATCAATTAAATTTGTAAAAGCCCATTGAACTGTGAAGAAGAAAAAATTCTTTTATATGCAAGCATAAGTTGGATGCCATTAGTAAGCATTCAAGAATGAATTTATTTTTAAAAATCCTAATTTTAATACAACTTTTGAGAATCACTCAAAGAACGAGAATTTAATTTTTGTAATTAATTGTTTATTTCATTGTACTAGCCTAGATCTACATACCATCAATGTTGCATATTCTGTATTTGTTTGAGTCCTCTGCATTAGTATGAGGACATCTAAAGCCACCCCGAGGGCATGCCAGTACAGTTAAATTGTTGAGAAAGATGCCAAGCCAGTGACTTTGAGTTTCATCAACAATCATGATCTGCATTTACAAGATTTTCATTTGTGTTTCTTTAATACATTTTAAGGTGAAATTTAAAATATTCTAAATTGAAACAAAACATCATCATAATCATAAATAATTTTTATAATTGGGGGTATTTTAACAGTAAAAGATAATATATAAGACCAACAGCGCTGTAAAAGATTTTAGATTAAAGAAAATAACAGTAAAAAGAATGAAAAAGCTAATGTTTTATGTTTTAATATCAACAGACTCATATTTTAAAGAAAAATCTAGAATGTCCGCTATATTATATTTTTAAATTGTTTGTAAACTAAGTTATTAGTTTTTTTGTTTTTTTAAAAATGAAGGCTATCTTACTTTAACCTTACATTAGAATTTGAAATTCTGATTGTCAGACTTCTGAAAGGAGCAATTTACAAAAAATGAGTACTTTCTAATGAGAAGAATATATTGTACAAATGTAATGTAATAAATTATTTGTTTGTAAATAAATATATATATTGCTCATATATATTTAATCCAAATTCTTGTAAGTGAATTTTAATTAAAGCCAATGCATGTTATTCATTTTTTTTTCATTTTAAAACTTTAAATCATAAATTACTTTTCAAAAAGGAGCTTTAATATTCTGGCTCTAGTTATGTTTCTCCAGCTCACTTACATTTAAGTGAATTAGATAGACACCTGACTCTCGCACAGAGAAATATCCTTCGTTTCTGTTGGAAATTTCAACTAAGGGTGTGTTGCCCTTTCTGTGTCTGGTTTTGTGAGGTGGGCCAGAGTGTTTGAGTTTTTGCGGAACATAAAAAGCCAATGGTGAATCTGAGAATTGAATTTAAACCAAATTAAAATAAGATAAAAATTCACAGTACCAAAAAAAAAGAAAAAAGGAATGTTTTGAAAAGGCATTGAAACATTCATCTAAATTAGAATCAGACATGTGATCATTTCATAAATGATAGATAAATTATGATTACACCTACCTCTTTGGGGATATCTAATAGTACTTCCTTTGCAAGCAAATGGATGCGTTGGCCATCTTTTGTCTTGAAAACAATCTAGAAAAAAAATGCTTATTTTAATTACATCAAAAAGGTTTGCAACAACTACTAAATGATAGGGAAGTTAATTATTCTTTAAATGAGTGTTTAAAATTATCTTAATAAAGGAGATTAGAGTGGCGCACCTTGCTTGGAAAAGTTAGTTCTGTAATCATACCACTCATCAAAGAAGTTAAATTCAAACTGTGATGACTCCAGCTGTCAGAAGTAGAAATTACCAAGTTATAAAATTTATAGTTTATATTTTAGAGCAGGGGTCTCCAAACTTTTCTGCCGGAGGGCCGCATTAACTGTCAAACAGCTGTTTGCGGTCCGACTACACACAGTTTATGGTAAACTACAGGTAAAAATAGTATTTTTTTTTAGATTAAAAGGTCTCCAGGGGCCGGATGAGAGGGCCTCATGGGCCACATCTGGCCCGCGGGCCGTAGTTTGGAGACCCCTGTTTTAGAGCAAAGAGAAATAATGTTAACCTTTAAAAGCCATTTAATGGCTGTGTATTGGCTAAAATTATCACAAATGAAAAAGACCGAACTCTTGATTTGAACACTATGAAACTACACCACAATATTTGGTTGTGTACTTACATTTACAGTTGAAGCTGTCGAAAGAAAAGAAAATTGATTTTAAAAATTATTACAGCATTTATTGAATTATAAATTTTCCTGTAATATTATCCACCTATTTTAAACTTATCTCAACAAATTATGAGTCCATGTAACTCCAAGCAAGTCAAGATACCTAAATGATATAGCTTTGAATTTAGTCAATCAACTTCTTATTTCAGAGTTGAAAATGAAATACAGATTGAGTCCAAAAAAAAATATGATAAAAAATTATTATACATGTACATGTATATGAAAACTTCTTAGTTGTTAAATTATTACATTAGTATAGCAGTACATTTCTACCTTTGTTTTTTCCTTTATTTTTAGGATCTGCCTTTCTATTTATTGAAGTCTGCTGTGTCGTAGTTTCCGGTTTCATCTTGTCTTTAGGGAGGGCCACGTCTCTGGTATGGCGAGACAGAAGGCGACCTTTCTTTTCAGTGTCTGTCATCTGATCGACTTCCCAACCATCATTGATACTGAGGTACAGTAAAGCCTTTGAAAGCAGGTCCTCTTTGTCACTGAGAAAGTTTCGATGTCCAGCGATTTCTACAAGCTGAATATCGGAAGGAACGTTAAAAGTATTGTAACAATGAATTCAAGAAGCTACCACTGAAATGTTATTTAAAATAATCTCTCATAATAATTATGATTTGTTGAAAGATACAGTTTTTATTCTTTGATGACTACATTTCGTAGTTATGTTAGCTTTACCTCATTTCTAATATCGTTTTGGATAAAACCAATACTTAAACTATCAAAATGATTAAGACTGGACCGAATCAACTAGGTAGACCAGAACGCGGACCAGAGACTCTTTACTACATTGGCAGCCTGGCCCCTGAAACTGGCGCATGCACCAGTTGATTTCGTGCCAAACGTGCGGCGTAGCCGGGGATAATAGGGCGCAGGACAGTTCTATACTCATTGAATGTTTGAATGACACTCCCCGACAGATGGCGCAAGTGGTCAATGTACTATCTTGGACATTAGCCAACAGACAGTGCAGGTGGCTAACGTATTAATCGGGGCTTTAAAAATCGCGGGTTCATGCCCTTAAGCCATGAGAATATTATGTAATTAACTGTGAAACTAGCTGGAAAAATATCTCGCCTGTTAAAAATAAACTACGTCTTGATTTAAATGTTAGCGCTTCATCGGTCATATTGGTAAAAATCGTGAAATGATGTAAGACAATTGGGGGCTGTCCATAAATGACGTCACGCATCTAGGGGAGTGAGGGGGTCACATTTTTGTGACGATGGTGAGGAGGGACGGTGTTTAAGAAATGTGACGTCACATCAAAACGTTTAACTTTAAATAAAAGTTTCCACTTAAATATTTGATTTCTTACAATTTTTTTAAAATGACGTTTCACATGGATTAACGCGTGATACGATATTAGAGTGCAGCCTCACACTAAATGAATACTTAAATGACAAAAAAAAGTGATTTGAAATATGCTCATTTTCAAATATAAAATATGTGGGGGAGGGGGGTGGGGAAGCTTTGTGGCGTCATATTGGAGGGAAAAAAAGTTTAAGTTTTAGTGACGACGTGTGACGAGAGGGGAAGGGGGTAGGGGGTGAAAAATCTGCCTAAATTGCCTGACTTCGTTTATGGACGGCCCCTAACCTGTGTCGTCAATAGGGGCCGCTGCAATAACAGACGGCCGTAAATACAAACACTATGGTGGGTAAGAATTAAATTAAACTTTATTCAGGGGAACATGGAACAATTTAATGGAGGTAATGGTGATGTATGTATAAGGAATTTAGAAGGAAAAAAAAGAATTCAAATAATATCGAATCTATAATTTTTTTAGCTTGAATAATTTTTAATTTATTTTTTGGGGAGGGGGGGGGGTTAAATGTATTTTTTTTTAAAAATGGCGGTTAAGAAAGAATTACGAAGCATAGTTTTACAAAATTTGAAAAGGCTGAATAAATAACATATTTTTCTTAAAATTCTAGAAACTAATTTAGTTTTAAAAAAACTCAGCATGCAATTATTAAATTTTTTTAGACAGCTTTCTCTTATCATCTCTTAACTACCCACTTTCTTTTTAAAGAAGATCTTTATTAATCTACTTCACACCACTTACATTGTGACGGTCAATATTTGCCATCAGTTTTGCGATCACTTTCTCCATGGTGCCGACCCTCATCTGCAGCTGGACCACCGTCCCGGTAAGGAACAGCAACGCCACCAGCACCGTCAACAGAACACCGATGAACGCCTCCGTCTTGCCACATCGTCTGCTATTTCTGTAACCGTTTTCTTCAGTCCCGTCTGCAGCAATCCTCGATATTCTGCAGGCTGCACACCTTAGATCATCGTCCATTGAACCCGTAATGCCTTTCCCCTTGCAACAACTATTTAAGTCAATGTAAACGTCATGTAAATTTTCTACATCATCCTCTTTCTCATCTAGCAAACGAAGTGAAGTTTTTTCTTCCGACCTAAAAGATGAATCTCCTGATACGATATTCTCGTTCAATGAAAGTTGCGAACCAGGTTTTTTCGTTCCAGCGCCCGTAATCCCATCTCGCGTTTCTTCCACTGTGGACCGAATCACCTTTTTGTGAACGTTAACAGTCTGGGAAGTTAAAACATGAGATGCTTTGCGATGAACCGCTGGTGACTCAGCCTGACTGATCGATGATGCAGGGTCGCTGTCGACAGCTTTGTCTGGGGTTAAGCCGTTACATGGCAGGGAAACTAAAGATTTCGAATCTGGTTTCTCGCGACAGTAGCCCGAATCTGAAGCCTTCTGCCGTTTATGATAGTGGCCCGGGGTGAAAGGTCGCGGTTCTCCAGTTATGTTGACTTCGTGTACCTCCGAGATGCCATTCGCAGTACACGTATGAAGACGTCCAGGCAGGGAATGGGGGTTAATGCTGTTACACTGTGGCGTTACATTCTCCAAGCCAACTGCATCTTTAACCTGATGTTGGCAAGGTAGTTGGCGAGGAACATCAAAGCGCGGTACGCCCTGTGATTGGGTATCAGCTGATTCACTTTCTGAGGAGGACGACATGACTTCCGGTTGACAAATATTCGGGAATCAGTTCAGCATTTACGTGGAGTTGAGAGCTGCGCCGATGAATGCTGAATGTGAGTTCGACCAAACGTTTTATTTTATATCTGTGAAATGAAATTAGCATTTTTAAAAATTAAAGTAGGGGAGTTTATTTAAGCCTTAAATAATTATAATATTATTTTTTTTATTAATCATTACAAAATTATAGATATATTTTCGTCTCTCGAGGTCGGTCTATGTATTAAAATAAATTTTAATGTATTCTTACACTGGCCGAAAAGAATATAGACCCATTTCTCACGAGCGTTTGCTCAATTTCTCGTTTTCTCTGTAAGAGAATATCATAACGAAAAGAGTTACCTAAACTAAACATAATTACTAGCAAAAGATTTACTAATATCTATATATATATATAATTCTCTTCGTGGTCGGACCCTGCGAGGCAACAAGAAGCTGCATGTGCAACAGAGCGTGACGAATGACCCTCGCTCGGGTCAACTAAACACTGTTGGCAAGCGTGGTGGGATGAAATGGAAAAAAAGGGGGGGGGATGGGAGTGGGTGGCAACAATGCACTTGTGTTAACTTGCATTGTTCCTTCACAGTAAATGTGAAATTCGTAGTGTACTGGTTATCACGTCCGCCTCATAAGTCGATGGTCCTGGGTTCATGCCCCAGCGAAAACATTGTTGTTTTTTAAATTTTAAAAATGTCTGTTTGTGCCCGTTCTTTTACCCCTTTATTGCCAACACTAGCTGATTTAGTTACGGGTGAAGACTTCCTGAAAGACACAATTCTCAAAATGGGATGGGTTTGGGCAAACGACTGTGATTGAATGAAAAGAAGGAACTCTGGAGAGACCCGCGGCGTAGCATACGCCGCAGACTTGCTCATAATAGACAGTGCAAAGAACGGATTTGGGGGGGGGGAGTACAGACACAAAAAGCAGCACACATTAAGTAAGTAAAAAATAGCGAGTAAACATGGAGACAAACACACTGAGGTTGTTGATACCCGCCTCCCATTTTATACTACCATCCCTTAAACATAAACTGTGATTGGCCGACCCTAGCGAGGGTTAGTCATGTTTAGGGTTGTTAATTGCTTGTTGTTGTTTTTTGTTGTTTTTTAAACCGATTATGTAACTCTGATTTTAAACCGAATATCGTTTTATAGCTGACTTCATAGAAGTTAGGGGTGTACCGAATTTCGCCTGCAAACGTCTAGAAGTAGAAGCTAACAATGAGTTGGCAGCCCCCCCCCCACCCAAACCGACGTTCACTCGCGTTGTTTTGATTTCTTCGTGCTGTGGTTTGTGTCCGTTATTTCTCAACTTTCTTTGCACTCTCCATGAGCAAGTCTGCGGCGCGTGCTACGCCGCGGGGCGTCTAGTACATCATAATTATGGGATCCTTCTGAAGGAAATAAAAAACTAGAACAAAATTAGTAAAGAATGACAAGATTCATTACTGAAGAATATTGAAAATTGATGAGTGTAAATCCATTAAAAAACCTGGAAAAAAAAACAAAGGATAGAACAAAAAAAACAAAGGATAGAACAAAAAAAACAAAGGATAGAACAAAAAAACAAAGGATAGAACCAAAAAAAAACAAAGGATAGAACAAAAAAACAAAGGATAGAACAAAAAACAAAGGATAGAACAAAAAAACAAAGGATAGAACAAAAAAACAAAGGATAGAACAAAAAAAAACAAAGGATAGAACAAAAAAAACAAAGGATAGAACAAAAAAACAAAGGATAGAAAAAAAAACAAAGGATAGAACAATAAAAAGAGCAAAGTTGTATTATTGGCATTATATTCAAACTAGAAAATACAACACAACTATTATCCAAAACAGCACTCAGAGATAGGTATAAAAACAATTGTCTTAACGTCTCAGATAGGCATACAGATAAAAACCATTTTTCTCATTCCCTATGCACGGTGACTGTACAAGAACAAACCCATGCACATCTTATATATTTTGGAATCTGGACGTTAAATGAGTTGCCTGAACAAACCAGGAAAACCAACACACTTTCAACATTCAAAACTCTAAAATAAAATGCAAAGCTATACAAACATCTTAGATAATTTTAAGCACTGAAAAGTCATAAATTCTACGTTAAACGAGGGTGTATGATATATAAATTTAGATAATATAACCATATAAATATCATATATTTTATGGGGAAAAAATCCTTAAATTTTAAATCTGAATACATTTTTATTAAAAACCAGTAAATTATAATTCGTATTTAAAAAAACCCTGCTTGTTGCTGTCAATTTAAATTTTCATAAATTTCATTTTGACCGCAATAAAAAATAAAACATTAAAACAAAATCTACAAAAAATAAATCAATCAAAAGGGACGTCATTTGCTGGCCTAGATTTTCAAATGAGTTACGGTTATTAGCATTAAAAAAACATATACCATGGTTTGGAACAGTTTGAAAAAAACGATGCAAACAATAAAAACGCACAAACAAAACAAACACACAAAGTGGCTTGCAGTGACGCAATCCGATTAAAGCAAGCATAAGATAAAAACAACCTATAAACTTTATAGGAATCAACCTTTGAGACTTACCATAAGATTTGAGGAAGACTTTTCGCTCGATGTCGTACACTTGGATGTATCTGCTGTCTAGCTAGCCCACTATCGAAACTGAAACCAAATGACAAGACTGAGACGGCTGGGCATACTATTTACAGTCACTGCTGCTTCTTATTTTATAGGCTTAATTTTCAAACACTTTGGTGCCGGTAATTCATAAATTTGTTTTGTTTTTTTGGGGAAAAAAGGCTTTAGAATTTCCCGTCATGTCTTTCTTGCTATTAACCAAAATTTCAGACCGTGGGCATTTGTGGAGTGGGTATTTTTCTATTAGTTTCATGAAGCTAATTGCTTGGGAGAAGGAAAAAAAAAGACTCGTTTAAATATAGTGGGGTTAAAAATAGCTTACGGTGACATACTTTGAACTTGTATACGAGGGAGTTCAAGGAAAAAAGGTTACACGTTTTATAGAATCTTGCTGGTTGTAAACACAGTCACTGGGGATGACGAATCTGCGCTAACTGCATGTTATGTTATTGCACTGTTAGGCCACTTCAGCTATTCTGTGTTATCGGCGTGACACATCTAAGCACTGCACAATTGGTGTATTGACTGTTAGATCTTTGGGATGGAAATAACACTAGCGTGTAGCGCACTGAGGGGAAAAAACCCGAGGGGAAAGAAATATGATGATTAGTGAAGGTAATTTTAAAAATAAATAAATTATTGTTGAGTTTATCAAATCTATTAGCAACTGATAAAAAATACCTTATTGTGATGTCCAATGCATTAAGGTCTTATCCAGGATGCTGGCAAATCTGCGTCACAGAACCAAGGTAAAGGTGGAATGTAATTTCCTGGAAATAAAAAACGACACGAATTTCGCGCCCAATTACGAGTTCCTGGGATCTCATATCAGTAATTTTAAATAACAAGGAAGAGGGCCTGTACATTTAATTGGAAAAAAAGGAAGACAAGATACAATTCCAACGATATAGTTGAGGGAGAGAATTAAACATATCTCTTAAGTTGGCCTAATGTAAAAATTGATACTGTTTCGACCATTTTCGTTGTTTTTACAGGGCTGTTACAATAGGCTACATTCTATAAAACGTACAATTCTTAATGGAAATAATACACATTTTGTATTGGATAAAATTCGAGTAGAAACGGTTAATTGATTTCAAAACGAACGAAAAGATATATACTGTTAATTACAATGTAGGCTGAACACAATACTTGTTTTTTTCCCCTCAATATAACTCTCTCCAGTTAATTACCAAATATTTATATAAAATTTCCTAGTTCAGAGCTAAAAGTAAAATATCTTCTGGCGCTGATTTTTAAAATTAATTAGTTTATACATTAACCCTCAAAAGCTCGATATAATTCATCAGGAAAAAGATAATCACTGGGGAAAAGTGAAAAAAGAAATGAATTTTTCTGCTAGAACAGGGATTCGGCGAACAGGGGTTCATTGGTCCATTTTGGGGTAATAAGATAATTCTTGGGGGTAATGCAGACTCATTGGAGAACATAAAATACTCTAGATATATTTAACGCTCGTCAAGTACGTGTACACTAAAGAACCGGTTCCTTCCAGAAAATGCACTCTATAAATGCGATTAAATTCTCTGCTATTCAGCTTGATGAGATCACTGATGTCAATAATGCGCAGCATATGGTATATATGTTCGTTACAATTTTTTTGTCAAACAATTGAAGAGGAAATGTTTTGTGCTCCACTCGAATTGCGACATCAAGGAATTGATGTGTTCAATAAATTTAATGGATATTTCGATGAAGGTCAATTCGAAGACTGGATTGCTGTGTCTGTTTTATTTAGCTCTAGCAGCTAGAGAAAAAAATAATTTGACAAGTATCACAAGGAGAAAAGAAACGGAGCATTTAAAAAAAAATATGGTCATTCGAATGAAACAATTATTAACATTTTACATATTATGTCTGAAGCAGTTTTCTGAGAACATTAAAAAAAGTTAATATTTGATAAAAATTGAGTGTTTAAAGTTTTAACATTGGAATATGACTAAAATACGATTGTCCACCTGTAAAATGTTTTTTTTTCAATCATTGATAATTATCAGGAATATGATTTTATTATATATATGCTTTATCTTTATAAATATCCCTTTATCGTCACTTGAAGATCATGAACTATTTAATAGTTTTGTTAAAAAAAATATAATAATTTTTTTTCGGGTGGGGGTTGGTGGGTGGGGGGGGAGGAGGGGGTCGGGTGGGGTAAGTTAGGGAGGCGGTAAATGTTCAAAGTTTAAGCTCAAATAAACACCAGGAATGGGCCCCAAACAGATGCAAGTAAGACGTCATTCAAGGGTAAGGAATGATCACTTTGGAAGTAACTCAGATTGACGTGCATGTAGCTGGTCACTCTCTTGGTTAGTGGGGGGGGACTGGTGACCTTCTGGTATTGTCAGCGGGTTTCGTAGGTGCACACAATTTAGCTTACGTGAGCATCAGAAAAAGTGTCGAAATTGAGATGCAAGACCCCACCCCCACAAAAGAAAAAAATATATAACAATAAACAAACAGACAAACAGAACAAGCTCATACAAATGTATAAAGGCAACAAACAATAAGATGAATCTCATTCACTAATCACAAACAAAAAGTATTAAATATATTAAACCTTTTTCCAATTCAATAACAATTTATATCAGCTAAACAAATCAATTACGGAAACACTACCAAAATTTGAATGTAAATCATATATTGTTCCTTTTAGTCTTTGGGTTTGACTTTTTCTTTTAATATAGAATCGTCTCATTTTCAAACTCATTGCAATGCTGCTTAGTTTGGGACATGGTTGGCCTATAATCGTTCCCTTTTTTGGAGTCTGTTATTATAGATTTCTTCATATTCAATGTGAAGAAACTTTGTTTGTAGATGTGTCTAGGCGATGCCATGAAACCTTTCAACAATGTTTGCTGGGGGTATGTGTGATGCAACAAAATATGTAACAATATTGCCTGGGTTCTGTGTGTAAGAGCTAATGAAAACTATAACAGTTTTGACTTGATGTGGTTTGTTAGACAACTTTCTCTAGGAACCTGAGAGTGGGCTTGGGTCCTGTTGTAGTCGCCACTCGGTCAAAATTTAGAATTTAGAAATACCATTTTGGAAACCGTTTCACTTCCAAGCCTGGTCTCATTTTATAGATTTTTTCATAATTAATTCCCAGATTTCACTTGAAGAGGAAGTAAATTATTTGGAGCTGCTGATAACATGCTGACTATATCCTGGTGCTTTTCTGAGAAAATCAAACTGAGACATTAAAATCTCTGATCGACAGTTAGCATAAAAAGAGCTGTATCAAGAAATGTCACTGGGAATGGGTGTGATCCAAATACTTGAGAGTTAAACTGTATCCAGGTTTTTTATAATTACTTCAAAATTTATATTGAAAGTGCTGGTGAATTTTAAACGGATTTAATAATTTATGTTTTAAAATAGCTTTTGGCATGATAAAATTTTTATTTTATTCTTGAAACAATGTTTTTCATGTGGCGAGATCTTAATACATCACCTATAATATAGGGATGTCAAATATTGTTCAATATGATATTTATTTAAAAATTGCAATGGATCTTTATTTTTATGTTATCACAATATTCCGCTTTATATTGCTATAATATAATATGATATAGTATAATAAAACATAGACTAATATAATATAATATACGAGTATATCGCTAGCTTCTTATAGATATAACTCGAATATAGAGTTTTATTTCCGATATTAAACTGTTTTAATTTTGAACAAAAAATAATAAAAAAATAAATAAAAAGTAGCCAAGATTAGTAAAAGTCCCTTTAAATCAATGATGGCGAACCTTTTTGGGGTCACGTGCCCGAAATTCATCCAAAAAACACATATTTATATAGCAAAGTGCCAACACTCCCAAATTACCCCCAAGAAAGCCGAAAATGTGGGTGTGGCTGGACTGGTTTGATTAGGAAAGTAATATTTTAGTCGCGTGCTGGCTTATGAGGCTCTGCGTGCCGATTGTGGCACGCGTGCCATAGGTTCGCCATCACTGCTTTAACTGCTTGAAATTTCAATCAACCATAAAAGAATAATTAACAACTTTTGAATCAGCTAAGGTAATCTGGCCGCACGGGAAAAGATTCCTCAACATTCGAGTTCCAATTGATATTATTCTGAGAAACGAAGCGAAAACAGTTAAAAGGATCATTTCATATTTTAATAAAATGAAAACTTATTCTTTATTCTCTCATTGGTGGAACCGTTTAACAGTGTATAACTAATTGAAATACCGCAGATTTCCCAAATGATTCAAAGAATATTTTTTTTTAAATATAGAAGCCCATAATTGTATGACCACCATTAACAGAATAAATTAATAAGAACTTTTACGACTTCGGTAGATTTTTCGATATATATAAAAAGTTAAAACTTATTATTAATTTTGTTATTAATGGAGGTGAAAATTTTTGTTTGAAAACTTAGATGTATGGGATTTAATCATTGTAAATTAATTTTGTAAATAAGATAGAAATATGTTAGAGTTTCACGAGAAATGTTTTTAGATTGATTAATGTCGAAATATTAATTTACTCAGAAATCTGTCATCGCAACAATCAGAGGCGTAGCGTGCATTGCAAGTGCCTTGGGTCAGATGAACAGGATCACCCCTGACTTTTATCTTTGGACAGACAGCAGTCCTATCCTGCAGAGGATCGTTGCAGCTCACAGTTTTTGCCCCCAAATATTTTAGCTGTTAATGCAATGCCCCCGCAGCCCCACCCACGCAACACCACACAGATTTTTAAAAAAGGAACTTAAAAGAACATAGTAAAACAATATTTTTATTGATATATTCCAAGAATATTAACAAACACGCTCGAAAAAAGTGGCGTAGGAAGGGCAGTCGGAGGAAAAGGAGGGGGCGCCCTGCCCACCAGATAATCTCACAACCTATACGAACATCTATACAGTGTCTTTTAATTCATTGTGCTCCTCTCTTTATTCATTCTTCTTCATCATCTACATATCAGATTTACTGATACAACAAATGTCTTTAACTAAAAAACATCTCTCTTCCACCCGCACAGTTATTCACGTTTGAATCCTAGATCAATGATTAAATTCAGATTTCTTTATTTTCTCTCGGGGTTAACCCTTTGCCATACTACTTTCAGGAGCAGCTCACTGACCTGCCATCAAATGGACCAATCATCTCAGCTGGCGATCTTACTGCCTTAAACAACCTTGGTCAATTCCATTAATAGAATCTACATTGATGACCCAAGACCGAAAAACAATAAAAGTTTGGTAAATTTTTATTTTCATTTCTGTGTTTTGCTGCCTTGATAGTTATATCTGACTCATATTATGTTATTTGTTAACATAAACCTAATAAAAGTTAGCAATGAGTTTAATCACTAGCATAAAAATCAGCAGTAAAACAATGTTTAATGGACTTGTGATACATTTTCAGCGGTCCCCCTTTTGTTAACAACATGGGGACTTTGGTCAAACATCATCTTCCTCCAGCAGTACCACAACAAACACGGATTTATCTTTGTCCCTCAGCCGTATCTGTACGTTCTTCTCTAATGTCTTCAACTGTAAAGTGTCAGATTCGCGCATTCTCAGAACACCTGGTGGATCGGGGGAAATAAAAATCATAATCAAAGTTATATCTTTATAATCACCAATTTTACCCACGCAAAACCGAATTTTGAGTCACGGACTAAGAGGATTGCAGAAAATTGAAGTCGAGATTTCGATAAATATAAACTATTTTACACCATTCAGAGTCGGGAAATGCCCAGTTTTGAGATCCTGTCTGTATGTGTATGTGCATCTGTGCGCTTGTGTTTGTGATGGACAAATCTCGACGTTTAGACGTTTCCGAGTCTTAAAAACCCAGTTGTTCAATATTGTCTGATGTGGCTGCTAGAAGTAGAGTTGTGATGCATGTCTTACATGTCTACGATGAACAACGTGACATTGTGTTGGTTAGAGTGGCACCATAGTTCGCCCTAGAATTTCCTTAACACTTTCCTGATAGGAAAAGTTTTTATTCTTTGACATGTGTTTTGCCACGTCTTCTTGACGCCGGCGTTGGACTGGATAGTCCGTTTGATTATCTGACTTTTATTTTATTTCACATTTACCTTCAGATACCTTGCTAATCTATGGCTCTTTTTAAAAGGTTCTTTGCTAGAGTTTCCAAGAAATGCCCCACTGCCTTAGTTTAATCAGGAAATCGTCTGTGACTAATAGAATTTCAATAATCTAACATAAAGAAGTATTTACCCGAGAACCTTTTGGTTTTCTTTAATCCATGTGCAAGGTTTGTTTTTTGTGAATGAACAGAGCAATAATTTACTAACAGGCTTTTCTGATATCATTATCATGCAGCATTTTTTCTTCAAACACTGCAGTTTTTTATTAACTAATTATCTAATGTTGTATGTAAGGAAAGTAACAATTTATTTTAAAAAGTGATTATTGTTTACATCGTGAGAATGTACGTATATACTGGTTTCGAGTACCTCGCGAGGCATTGTTTATTTAACGATACCGTAGTTTACCCGACTAGATTTCCTTAATTTTTGTACCTTTTTAAATGACGCACAATTATTTGCATTATACTTAACAGTTTCGTTTACCTTGAATGCTACAGATTCTGTATTTAGAACTTTCCTTCGGGTTGTCTGGATCTCTGACAGCCCCGCGAGGACACGACAACATGAAGTGATCATTGAGGTAAAGTCCGAGGTAGTAGTTCTCACTTTCGTCAATGATCGTCATCTGTAAACAATGCAGCCAAAGATAACAACGCCACCGGTATAAGATTATCGCTTGTAGTTAATAAACTCACTTCGCCATCTGTCAACAATTCCATCAAAGAAATTAATATTTAACTCTTGAAACAAAGTTGTCTTAATGGTCATTTAACATCTTACTCTGAAATCTATTGCCTTTTGGCATTTGAGACAAGTCAATGAGCATTCATTATGTCAAGCTGATTTTAGATTTTTTGTCGCTACCTGTCAACAAGTCTGTCAACGGTCAATGTTTGTTGAGCCAGCAGATTGCTTAATGGAGTTATAGTAGGTTGAAATTATTCACCCACATCTCACGATGATATTATTTTAAGTCAGTGAAAGGGGCAATGAATACCTTAAACTGTGTTTAGAATGATTTTATGATAATGTAAAATATGCTGGAGAAATTTATTTTCAAGATGCAATTTTTAGACAAAAATAGTAAATTTTAAAAAAATATTTGAAAATTCATTCACCGAACATTAGTTCCAGTAGGATACTGCGTTTCCTTGAGTAGCAACAAACATATTGAGTGATTTGCAGTGACTTAGCAAGTAAGTATTATATTTCAGATTTTAATTTTGAAGCAGATATATTAAACAAAGCATACACCATTCCAAACATTATTATTTATTTTAAAGGAAATTTGTATAATAAAATGTAAACGAACACTGCTGGTAGAAAAATATATTTGAAAAAAGAAAGTCAGAAATTTCAATCGTATAATTAAGTATAATAAATATAAACACTTGTAAAAAGTTATTAAAAAAAAGCATGCACTCTCTAATTATTTGCTCACGTTAATGCTAATCAAGAAAACACCGCTTTTCTTTATAAGAACGCTTCCGTATGTGCTGCTGTTCTTTATTTCAGCGACAGGATTGTTTGCATAGCCTGGAGCTGGGGAGTAAATGTCTAGTGGTGTGTCTGAAAGTAGACAGATTATAATGGTGGGTTAATCATGTTTGTGAATCTTTTTTGGCAAGAGAAGAAGATTTTTCCAGATAATCTAATACGTCTGTAGAGTTTTGGGAAATTGATATGTGAAAATGTAAAGTTTAAATTTTAAACAAACCTTTTATTTTACTTGAACCGGTGTTTAGTATTGTGAAGTTTGGTTGCCACTGAGAATAAACATTGGGGTTATCATCTTATCTTATCTTATCTTATCTTATCTGTTACAGACGCTCCTTCTTTATGTCGGGCTGTATTAATATGTTTTGCAACAGCGAGACATGAATTATCACTACTTGATTTGTTCACCAATGCCAACAGTTTTGTTTCGATAATTTTAATGTATTCCGTATAAAAACATAATAAACTACATTAGATAATTTCTATGAAATTGAAAAAAAATCCAGAGTAACTGCTCAAGTTAAAAAAAGTTAATATCGCATAAACTCTATACTTTTATAAATATAAACTAAATTTATAACCAGAGTTTTACAAGAAGTCCAACAATAACATTATCTTTAAAATGGCAACTACGTGTTTTTATTTTCATGCGCCAGTAAAAACGTTCTCATTGAGCATACAGTGCAGTTCATGGTGTCCATGGGACTTAACGAAAGTTGCCATCTATCCAAGAGAGTTGAGATTCAGCTGTCATGTGAATCTCGTCAAACCCTTCACTCACCCTAAGTTTGACAGCAGTCATCGCTCCCACCACTATTTCCAAAACTAAATGGTTACATTGTCGGTTTAATACGATTTAGACTTTAACGCATCGCTGAGTTTCCATTAAAAAACAACAACCTTGGACAACTAAGTAAAACGGAGAATACAGTTTAAATGTTGAATACAGGTTAAGAGTTCAACACATCTGTTAAATTTTTAGTATATCCTATCTATATATATATATATATAATTCACCTAAATGACTATGTGGAAGTAAGTATGACCCCTTGATGGGGTCGACCGATCACAGTTGGCAAGCGCAGTGACAGGAAAGGAAAGAAAAAAAAGGGGTGGTGGTGGCAACGATGCTTCTTGCGCTCACTTGCGTTGTTCCTTCACAGAATAAAATGGTTCGTTGTGTAGTGGCTAACATGTCCGCCTTGCACGCGGAAAGTGCTGAGTTCAGTTGAGCCCCAGCGTGAACAATTTTATTATTTTAATTTTTGAAATGTTTGTTTCTGCTTTTTTTTCATTACTTGCTGCTGTTTGTGTCCTTTCTCTCAACCCCCACCCCCCGTTCTTTGCACTATCTATGATGAGCATGTATGCGGCGTATGCTACGCCGCGGGTCGTATCTCGTATTGCATAAAGCTTCGAAACAGATATCAGCCACGTCGAACTTAATTAATAACCTAACTTTTGTTTAATTCTTGCGTGTACTTACATTCATCTGAATAGATTAGTACACTATGTTTACATGCTGTCGCGCTCCACGCCTGGACAACAATGCAATCTTTACATGAAATAATCAGAAGGAAAACAGTTAATAAATGAAGCCATAAAGACCATCGCAAAGAACAAACATAAATACACATGTAAACGTCATCACACTGAATAATAATAATAATAATAATAATAATAATAATAATATATTTTATATTTACGCTCATTTGTCACTGCCGCCTAACGTTGAGGGAAATCACTCTGCTTTTTTTAAATTTTGCGTTGTAAGCAGTGCTGATTGACGCATATAGTTATTTTTTAGTGCAGTAATTTTGTGCGCTGCTTTCTAAAATTAGTTTAAAAATCGTGTGGTGATTAGCACTGTAAAAATTATTAGATCTATATAAATACTTTGTTTAATTTTCAGGAATATTTCGTATTTATCATAGAAGGATAAGTTACTTGGGCTTTTGACCAAAAAAAAAGTGGGCGCCGTGGATGCTCTACGACTGTAATTTAAAATTACTTTGTGTACATTTAAGGTAGTTTAATATTACGTATTTATCATACAAGGACAAGTTAGTTGGGCTTTTGAAAAAGGTGGGCGCCGTAGGCGCCCTTAATAAATGGGGGGCGCCACAGGCGCCACGGCGCCGCAGCACAATCTAGTAATAAATAAGTATAGAGAAGAAATGTCCTAACCTTTAGCTCCACTCTGGAAGTCCCTTTCAAATTGAAACATATGTTTATAGAAAGATGCCTCGAAAACAACGGATTTAGGACTTTTTGTTGGCTTAAAAAAAGAATTGAACACTTATTTAAATTAGGAATATATATTTAACAATCTAAGGGATATATATTTCTGCCCTAGTTTATTTATTAATTCCCCCCCCCCTCCCTCCACAATTATTTAGTTTAAAATAACACGGAGTTTGATCAATAAAAAATATGTACTAAAAAATATGTTGCCTGAAGAATCCAGGAAAACCAACACTTTATCAACATTTAAATCTCTAATAAAAATGCAGGACTAAACACAAACCATAGATAAGCGTAGGACGCAATAATCTTCTGTATAGAAGGAGCGTCTGTAAACAGATAAGATATATTCCCTTTAAAAATTTGATATAATAAAATTTGTAGACAATTAGGAATCATAAAAAAAAATTATTACACTTCTAAAATATTAATTTTTTTACTCACCTCTGCACCTAAATAAAGCAGATAATTTTTTTTAATTTTAATATAGCATTTTGTATGATTTTGAAAGTATGCAAGTATGCAAGAGATTTAATTGACTTAAAAAACGATTTAATAGTATAAAATACTTAAAATTAATACTAGCAGCTGCATGAGTGTTACACTAAACAAATGTTAGTCTAAAAAAATTACTGCCAATGGAAAGTAAAGTGGGAGGCAATAGCTCCAATATTTGAAAACTGAAAGGAATTTGGCTAAATAATATATGGCCTCACAATAAAATATTAGCCATTAAATATAATTGAAAGAAGAACACAACAGAAAGGTTTACATATTTAGGTATCCAGAGCTGCCACCACACGCCCCCAGTATAACATCGGGCCTTTTGAATATTTTGAAGACATGCTATTGCTTGAGTACGACTATCCGAGTACACTACCTGGCTGATTACTCGTATTCTGTTTTCTACAGTAGTCTTTTACAAATTCTCCGAAAACATGTTTGCAGATAAATGTCGTCTTCTCAGACGGCGCGTTTCTCCTAGATCGTGAGACGTTAAAGCCCCTTCTGTGACCACCTTGACTTTCACTAAGCTCAGATGCCGTGTAACGAGGCAGACTCTGTTCAGTCTTTAAAAAAATAATTAAAAAAAACTGCTAAACGGATGTTTCTTCTAAATAAAAAAAATAAATAAATAAACAACAAACATAATAAACAATAATGAACAATAACTAAATGAAAAAACTTAACAGTTATTTAAAAATAATAAAATAAAATATCGCATATTTAATTTTGATTTAGAGTATTGAAAATCTTAAAATGTGAATCCTTGACCGAGCATATCATAGATTAAAATCCCATTGACTTCATGGCCAAATTATTTAAAGAACGACATCGTATAAGTTTATCCATGTATACATTTGTTCTATTCCCCATTTACCATCGCTAGATTAACAGAGTTACATATGTTAATGTCACGGATGACCAATTTTCAATGGTACTTGTGAGCTGTGCGCACGGTAGTGTTGTTGGCTTGTTGGAGCGAAAGCGTGAAAAGGGAGAGTTTTTTTGGTTGACGTGTCGGGAATGTGTGTAGAGGTCAGAGAGACTGTTGAAGTGAGGGGGTGTTGTATCAAGAAGTTGGAATTAAAGTTTGCTTTCTGTTAGCAGTGTTCGACTATTTCTTGTGTAATTGGTGTTGATGAATCTTTGAACAAGCGATCCAGACATAGACTAAGGACGCTTGTGACATTCTGGGGGCCCGTCCGGGATTTTTACACAGGAAACACGGACACTGAGGAAGCAACGATAATGCCAGTCACGACTCTGGAGGAGATCATAGCACTGGTGGATGCCCTTCAACTCAGAGGTGAGGAAAGAAGAGATTACATAGAGAGAGAGGTACAACGAGTGAGAGATGCTGAGAGAGAGGCGGCTGAGAGAGAGGGACAACGAGTGAGAGATGCTGAGAGAGAGGCGGCCGAGAGAGAAATGGCGGACGGGGCGGCTGAGAGAGAGGTACAACGAGGGAGAGATGATGAGAGAGAGGCGGCCGAGAGAGAAATGGTGGACAGGACGGCCGAGAGAGAAATGGCGGACCGGGCGGCTGAGAGAGAGGCAAGGTTAGAAGCCAAGAGAATTGAAGCTGCTAATGTAGGAAATGCAAATGGGACTGACAACAGACCAAGACAGCCTAAGCTTCCACCATTCATAGATGGGGTTGACCAGCTAGATGGCTACTTGACGAGGTTTGAAACTTTCGCTAGGATCAGTAAATGGCCAGAAAGTGATTGGGCGGTGTCACTAAGTGCGCTTCTGTCTGGTCGAGCCTTGGAGGTATACTCTAGAATGCCTTACGAGGGCGCGTTGGTATACCAAAAGGTGAAGGAAGGGCTTTTAAAGCGTTACAATCTCACCGAGGAGGGCTACAGAAACTTATTCAGAAAGAGCACACCCCAGGCAGATGAATCGCCATCCATTTTTATAGGAAGAATTCGGAGCTATTTGTCTAAATGGATTATCTTGTCGGACATTGATAAAACATTTGACGGTCTTAGAGACCTCATAGTGAAAGAGCAATTTATGGCTGTGTGTCCCGAGGATCTGGTGATTTATCTAAGGGAGCGAAATAATGACACCCTGGAGGAAGTTGCCAGAGTGGCTGAGTTATTCCTGGAGGCCAGGAATAGAAGCTTTGATTACAGCCATGGTGCAACACAAAATGGCGATGGTGTTGGAGATGACATGTATGGGAGAAATGTTGAGGGGCAACAGACCACATCGGGTCAAAGAAAATGGCAAAGTAGGGCTGAGGAAAGATCAAGGTCAGACATACACTGCTTTGTGTGTCATAGGGTTGGCCATATAGCCCGCTATTGTCCCAGTTCAAAGGAGGGCGAAAATGCGAGCGTGAAGAGGGCAGCAGCGGCACATGCTACTCCAGTGCGTAAATGGACGGATAGCACGTACATGGTTGATAAAAGCCAAAAGGAAGACGGAGAAAGAAAGTTAAAGGTTGTGGAAGGGTTTATAGGATCAAAGAGTGTTGAGGTATTAAGAGATACAGGATGTGAAGCAGTGATAGTGAAAAGACAATACGTCAGAGATGACCAATTAACGGGCGAAATCGGGTTGATAAGAATGTTGGACACCAGAATAATAAGAGGAGAAAAAGCGATAATAGACATAAGAACACCATACTTGAGTGGCAGAGTGAAGGCGATATGTGTGGAGAACTCAATAGTGGACCTTATTGTGGGAAATGTGCAGGGGGTAAGGAGCTATGACGACCCAGACATGGAGTTCAAGGGGGCGAGGTTGACAACGCCAGAGTGTAGTATGGTAGAGAGGTCACAATGTGAGGTCACATCGAGGGGAAGACAGCCGGATGTGAATCGCCGTGAAACTAAAAATTCACGGGAATGTGCTATGGTCGATGTTGGAGTCTGCGCAGAAACGGAATCAAATGAAGAGGTGAATTCCGGTGAGCATCGGTCGTTTCCCGCATTCCATTCTCGACCAACCACGAAGAGTCAAGTGAGGCGATTTCTTGGACTCACGGGCTACCATAGAGACGTTGTATCAAACTACGCAACCCTCGCATACCCGCTGACCTCCGTGACAAAAAGGGGTCAGCCCGACAGAGTGAAATGGGGGAAAGAACAGGAAGAATCATACGACGCCTTGAAGAGAGCCATCACAACACGGCCAATACTGCACAAACCCAATATGCAAAAGTCCTTCGTTTTAAGGGCCCATGCATCGGACGTTGGACTTGGTGTTACGTTACTTCAGGAAGATAACAGGGGAATACTGCATCCTGTTGCATTCGCCAGCAGGAATTTCTTTGAAAGAGAGATAAAGTATTCTACGCTTGAGAAGCAGTGCCTGGCGATTGTGTGGGCGGTCAAGAGGTTTAAACATTACCTCTACGGCAAACTGTTTGTTTTACAAACTGACCAACAGCCTTTAAAGCATCTTACTACAGTTCGATTCGTAAGCGCCAGGATTACGAGATGGGCCATGTTTCTGCAGAACTACAGCTTTTCAGGGCAGTGAAGTACCGGTGAAATCAAGTTCAATATGTTGTGACATTAACCCAAAGGAGTAGTATGTTTAATGTTGACATTTTTTAGTATTAACTTAATAAATATAATGTTATAAGTTAGTGTATTTAATATAATTAATGTTTATAAACACATAAGCCTGTATAATGGAAACCAGGGTCGTGTTTTGTTTAGGATAGGGGACAAGCGAAATATCCCACCCTCAAAGACAATGGCTATGATTGTTTTCAATGTTATGAAATTTTTTGGCCTGTTATTGATGTACATGAATATGATGATATTTGTTATGATGATGATGTGGTTTTTGTTGATAACTATGATAAGAGATAATAAGGTGTTTTTTGTTAGAACTTGTGGGGTCCGGGTGACCTCGCGCCAGTTATTATAACATGTATTGATGTGTCCTTGGTACCAGTACTATACTGGGTATTGATGACGTATTTTGAGGTTCATGGGCCATTGGGGTAATGATATAAGAAATGTTTCGCCCTGGAGATGTCAGGACATTATTGATTATAAGGATATGTATTGTTGATATGTTCTGCTGAAAATAATGTTCGTGATTTTGATGATGAAATTAATTGTGGTGATAATCATGAATATTGATTGTTATACAGATAGTAATGGTTAAACTGTTAAGTAAAATATGTTATCATTGGTTAGGATTATTTGAGGGCAAATGTCCGTAGTATATTTCAAGTTGTAAAAGGATATTCTAGTGTATGATTAAATGTGTAAATTGGTCATTCGAGATAATGGAAATTTGTCGACATCGAAAAATTTCTGGAAAGGGGGGCATATGTCACGGATGACCAATTTTCAATGTTACTTGTGAGCTGTGCGCACGGTAGTGTTGTTGGCTTGTTGGAGCGAAAGCGTGAAAAGGGAGAGTTTTTTTGGTTGACGTGTCGGGAATGTGTGTAGAGGTCAGAGAGACTGTTGAAGTGAGGGGGTGTTGTATCAAGAAGTTGGAATTAAAGTTTGCTTTCTGTTAGCAGTGTTCGACTATTTCTTGTGTAATTGGTGTTGATGAATCTTTGAACAAGCGATCCAGACATAGACTAAGGACGCTTGTGACAGTTAATCGGGATTAATATCCGTTTTAAATCCTTTATATTCACTCGTGGTGTCTGCTTGCTTGCTTGCTTGCTTGAGGCAGGCCGGGCGGTGCCGAAAAAACTTTGGATCGATTTTTAACCTACTTCCTCGTAAGCTAGCGAGCTGAAATTTTGCAGGCAGACTCGTGCCGATAAAAATGATGTATCAAAGGCGAATGGGCCGTAATTAAATTAATGAATTTTTAGATTATCTTTATTTATCTCCATGTAACATGTTAACTTTTTTTTGCTATAGTGTCGTGGTGCGTATTATATTGAACAACCTTTCCTGTCGCGCAATAAGGTGTATATTTTATTGACAACACTTTTTATTAATAAATTCCTGATCGGTGCGCATTATATTAAACATGTTTTACAACACATAACTACAATTTTGTATTTTTGGATGGTCTTGCGCTGCGTATTATAATGAACATTCTTTTAGCTATGTCTCGTTTATAAAGGATTTGTAGTCATAAACATGGTTTTTTACGGGTTTTTAAAAAAAAACTTTTGTCTTATTATTTACACAGAAAATGATTTTATATAGCAGGTAAAGAAAAACTACCTTATCAATGAAACTCTCGTCCATTTTCGCCAGTTTGAGAACCAAGTCCTCTAGCCGGCTAAATCTGATATGCATGAAGATGACCGCACATGCCAGCACTGCGATGACGAGGAGCATCAGAAACATAGCAATAACTATTGCTTCAGATCTTGTTCGCAGCAACTTTTTACCGAAACAAACACCAGCGCCTCGACGATTATGTCTTCGATCAATTGCAAAATGGGTGTCCATTCCCATGATTTTTTTTTAAAAAAAGAGATAACTGGTTATACTTGATTTAATGTTTATTTATGGGATTTTGCATTTTCATCTGAAAAATTATCGAATACTGCTGCGGTTCGTTAGCTCTTAAAACATCGAATGATGTGTTTATGATTTAGAACACCTGGAGCTTTAAATTAATCATCTGTCACTGTATCTTGGTCACCGTTAGACTTTTTGTTATCAAAAGGTTAAACATTTGCCGAACCTTTGTGACTCGTTCTCCATCTCAGCATCGAGTAAAAGGTAAAAACTATGGAAAGAAATGAGGTAACATTTCACGATTATGGTTCTTTTGATTCATTTTCACCTATCGCACTCAAAATATACTTGAAAATTACATTTTGTTTTTACAAATTAATTTCATAGAAAAAATGTATTGATTTTTTTGTAAAAGGAATTAATGGAAATCAAAGCATAAACAAACACACATTCCCTACGATGTAAACAAAAGTGGTGCTATTGACTATTGACAGGGTCAAGGATTAAATCATTTATAAAAAAATTAGAAAGTATGTACCGCATATGCCAGGAACATCGTTATTGTAAGGTAGGTTTTGTTTTTCTTCGATGGTTCCAAGTAACTCATAACTATAGATTTAAAACTCTATTATTTAATTAGGAATTTAAAAATATTTTTATACAACACAATTTTAAACATTACAAAATAAATTCCCAAATGCACACATTTTTTTTTCCAGAAATAAATCACGTGACTTTCCAATTCAACAACTTTAACTTTAAGTCCAAATTTTATAGATGTTTTTTTGCAATATGTATTTATTTTAAAAACAATTTTGTTACAAACACTTATACAACTTCACAATGCTGAATTATAAATATAAATAAGTTCCAGTTAATCGCAGTTCATCGTTAGATGTGTTCGATTTCACCAACTGATTTCAGCGTGTTTCTACCACGAGTAGTCGTGACACATCGACCGAAACTGAAATAGCAAAAAGTGATAGAGTTATTCCTCAAGGCTTTCCAAGTAATCCACGTTACGCCTGGCATATTTTGTAAGTTTAAAAGCCATTAGAGGTGCGTGAATGTTACCTTGACCCATTAATTTTAATGTTGAATACCTGTGCATATGGCACGTTTTCTATAGAAAGACAACATTTTTGAATGGTTTACAGTGGTAGACCATGTTTTAAGCCAGTTGTGAATTTATAAAAAGTGGGTTAGTGGGCCAGGAAGCGATTGATAATCCACAATTGTCTTTACAATTGACTGTTGCTTTTATTTGGCCCGCCACATTACATGTATTGCAATGCGGAATTCTTAAAATTGAAAATGCCAAAGCTTTCTCTAAATAAGTAACAGACTTTCAGACATTTTCATTTATCCAAATAATGTTGGGACTTTGAAAGAATGGAATTTATTCCCATTAAATTATATGTATTACAGCTGACACTCAGAATACTGTGAAAAAATTCATAATTGATCAAGGGATATATTACCGTCGCCTTTCGATGAAACTTGAGTACAAAAATATAAGTAGTTTAAGTAGTCCAAACTGGCGGAAAAAAGCGTTTTGGTTTTTTCGTAGTTCAAAAAAAGTTAATTAAATACTTCTAGGAGACTCGAATAAATAAAGCTAACATATAAATAAACTTCAAATCTTTATCTCACAAAATATGTATCTTTTGTATCTTTAACTTGAGTTCATATGTGTTTTTATGTGTTTAAAAAGTATCCGTTTTGACTAATTTTACGGCGTTTTTTCGCGTGAATTTTTACCCATGGGGCCGTCCATAAAGTACGTCACGCTCCAGAGGGGGAGAGGGGGTGTAAGAAGGTGTGACAGTTTGTGACAAGGGAGAGGGGGTGTCAGGCCATGTGTGACGTCACGGTGTTTTATATTAAATTTTAATAATTTTGTTAATAAAAAAATTAATTTTTGTTCGAAAGTGTGATGTACTTGTCCCGAGATTTGTGACAGTTTGTGACAGGGGGAGGGGGGTCAAAAATTGTCAAAAATAGCGTGATGTACTTTATGGACGGCCTCCATCGGTGCTTGAAACGTTCATCGCTTCGCGTCTATTCAAATTAGCGACTCAGTGTTACCCAGTGGCGTAGCTAGGGTCATGTGCGCCCGGGGACATGACACAAAATTTGCGCCCCTTGTCGGACCGAAAGATTATGGGGGCTCACCAGAGCCCCCCCCCCAAGAATTTTTTGTGTGGAAATTTTACGGTTTATATGGTTCATTTCGAAGCATTTGGTATTTTAATGAAATAGAATACAGACTAATATTTCTCTATACGGTTGTAAACAATTTATTTGAAGAAAAAGAATACTCTATTAATTATAAATGACTCGAATAGACATAGTCTACAAAAAATTGATCCTCCTTGATTTGAATGGCGCTAACTCGTTAATCAAGCTGTCAAAATTAATGTTCTGAAGTGTTTCTCTTTCGAAGCAAAGGAGTGCAAGATCACTCATACGATCTTGTCCCATTGAAGCACGTAAATAAGACAAAATAAGCTTCAGTTTGCTGAAGGACCGCACACAGTTTCAGTTGAAACAGCAATTTTTAGAAGTATTTGAAGAGAAATGCGCAAATTCGGAAATACGTCATCTCCATATGAAACAATAAAACAAAGAAGATCCAAAGGAGTTTCCTGTAGAACTTCAGCCTGGTTACTGAGCAGCATTTTTCAGTCTTCGGTTTCTTTGCACAATTCGTGACCATTGACGCCAGTGTCGTAGAAATTGTCAAAATCTAAGCAATTTTAACGAAGTGTATCGACTTTTGTCTCAGCAAAAAGAGTTTTTACGTCTAGTAAAAATCCAAATTTGTTGTTTAGTTTGTTTAGACGTAAAAACCGTATAGATATATCTTTTTGGAGCCTATCAATTACGCTGTTCATGTCACGTGAAATTTCTTCTTCTGCAGAAAGTCCTGCATCTCTAGTTAATTCTCCAGGCATCCTCCAATGTCGTTTAATCCTTCTGTCAACCTCGATTCCCAAAGTTGTGTATCCTCTTTTCCATTGTCTACTGCAACCTGGCTCAAATTATCACGAATGTTGACAATTTCTGACTCAAGCTATTCAAGATCAGATGCTGCTTCCTTGAAATTAGGATTCTGCAACCATTTCTGGACACAATCAATTTTCCCAAGTATGATGTACCAGAAATGTATCAAAAATAGGACGTTAAAGTTTAATATACCTACCAGCAAAGCATCTGCATCACATCTAGTGTCAGGCGTCATATTTGTATGTTCTAATAATGTTTCCAACCGCCCTACCAGTTCATCTACTCCTCATAAATAACTTTAACAGCTTCTGATCGTGCACTCCAACGTGTTTCAGACTCCCTCTTTATTGTGATTGGCAAAACTCTTTTTAATTCTTCCCAACGACTTGTTGAACGAGAGAATACAAAAATGTATACTTTCAACTGTTCCACAAAAAACGTGATAGTAACTGGATCCTGTTTAGCTGAGTGTACTCTTGCTAAGTTTAAGCTGTGGTTGTCACAGTTGATGCACAATGCTCTGTGATTTCTGGCACATATCCGCTGTTGAAGGCCGGATATACGCCCAGTCATTACAGCAGCATTGACATAACATTGTGACCGACAGTCACATAGTATGCTATTAGATTCCAGTTTTTCTACGATAACTCTTTCAAGCAGGTCTTTGGAATGTATCAGTACAAAACCTAAAAATGATTCTTTGATGGTTACTTTTTTAGTTTGAAAATCAATATCCACAAATCTGATGACTTGAGAAAACTGTTCCCAGTGTCCTAGATCGAATTTTGAGTCAAGTAAAATACCGTAGTACTTTTTTTTCTGATTTCACCCAACAGCTGATTCCTTACAGTCGATGTAAGTAGGTGGATAAATTCATTTGAAATTCCGGTGATAAATAAGATACTGAACCTGGATTATCTCGGGTATGTTGTAGGTGTTTTTTCTAATAGTGGATCATATTGAGCAACAAGTTTGATCACAGAGAGACAGGAAAGAGAGGCGGTGTATGCTGTTTCATATGAAAGGAATCCAACTTGCTTTGACATACCGACGGAAGCCGAGGAGAGGCGAGACCTTCCCTCCTCTCCCCTACTTTACTCCCTCCACAGAGAGATTGGGGAAGTATTTTTTTTTAAAGAGTCACAGCATGCAGCAAAGGGACGCATATTAACCATTCTGTATGTCAGTGGTTCTCAACCTTTTGAGATTCAATAACCACTTGAAAAATGTGTGTCTTAGCTACGGACCACTACTAAAAATCGTGCTACTGTCGTGCTGGAAAGTTAAATATAATTATACTGTGTATATAGCTAGCTATAAGTAATATACATGTTAGTTAGTAAAACTATACTAATATGCTACGATTTGCGTGCTCCAAAAACATTATTGTAATGGCTTTCTTTTGTAACGAACAAATGTCATTTATATTAATCACATAGTCTTCTTATTTAATTCTACTTGCTTACTATAAAATACTTTAAGTCATAAACAGTAGTTTGTATTAAAAAGACTGCCATATTAGTTTATTTAGTATGAACGATGTTTTGTTTTTATTGTAAGCAATGCAGAAAATCCAATTTCACAAAGTTACAAAGGGTAAACGTATTATAAACGCTAGCTGAGACAGTTGTTAGCATTACTCAAAATTTCATTAAGCCCACTTTCTGATGCAACATATCGCTAGTCAGTTCAATGAATTGTTTTAATTACGATGTTGGTCATTTTTTTAATTTGATGAGTGAATGTGTGCGAGATTAGTTCTGGACACCCACCAAAAACCACTGAACGTTAAAAATCACAAAAGTAGAATATAAATTGGTTCTGCATTGATTGAATATGAACAGAAATCAAATTTATCAACAGTTTGTTTATTTATTTCAGCATTTTCTGGTCACTGGGTGGTTTCGTAAAATTGTTCAAACATCTCAAAGGTACCTTGAAATAATCTTCTTTTCCAAAGATCAAGATTTTTCGTAAAAGCAGACACTTTGTCACTGAGAGTGATTAAATGTGTCTGCTTTCCTAGCCGAGTTGAATTAAGTTTATTGAGTTCTTCAAAAATTTCAGCCTAATTAGCCAGAACAGCAACCCATAAGCTATGGTTCAAATAATCAACAAGCTTTGAGTTTTTTCTACAAGAAACTCTCTTACGTCATCACGTTATTCAAACATTCTGATAACCAGCGAACTTCAGTATACATCACTAACTGTTAATGTTTAAGGTTCATAATCGAACATAAGAAATCAAAGAGACATAATTTAATAGACGAGCCTTGACAAATTTTAAAAACTATTTAGGCCAGATCAAAAATATATTTTAAGTCTGCGTTTTACTTGCTAGTCTTTCTTGATGAATCATACAGTGCGTAAATTTCATGCTTTGCTCACGGACCACCAGGCACATCTTCGCAGACCACTAGTGCTTCCGCAGACCACAGGTTGAGAACCACTGCTTTAAGTCACTCCTTTTTCTTGTCTTGGTCATTTCGGTTGCTTTTAGTGTCGTCTCTGTCTGTTCTATTAATAGAATCGCCTTGCCTCTTACTGCTCCCCTAGTCTCACTCCCAGCAACTCACAAGTTTTTTTTAAACACCATCAGCAATTCTTCATTGTGGATGTGTCATTTATTTATGAGTAGAATGGCGCCCTTTAACGCTCAATGGGGGCGCCTAAATCATGCTTGCCAACTGGTTTGTAATGAAGATATTTTCGGAGCTCCAAAATTAAATCTTGCAAACGTATTTGGGATACAATAGTTTACATCAAAATAAAATTAAGTAATGCGTTTTAATACTCATTTTGGCGCCCCCTGACGTGGCGCCCGGGGACATATGTCCCCCCTGCCCCCCCTCGCTACGCCACTGGTGTTACCACCAAATGAGAGAGCCGATCCTACCCTTTCGTTTGATGTATAGAAAGTATATCTAACTTTCTTATTTCGTTTTAAAAACTCTGACTGAAAACTTAAGTTGAAGAAAAAAAAATGAAAATAGCTTTGCTGCAGTACTTTCTGCACACCGATAGAAAAATCATCATAATAACAAAATTACTGTTGTAAAATCAAATGAGTGGTAATTATTATTCTTTGACGATAACTTTCAAGGACAACTTGGATAGTCGGGTCTATCAGTAAATATTATAAATGAAAAGCTAATTTAGTGTTAAGCAGACAAATATTTAATCAAATTAGGCTTTTGTCTTTTCTCAGAACAGAAAAGTGTCACATTCGAATAAAGATATATAAAATGTTGCTTTTCTAGTTGTTTTATTTTTAAAAAGCTTTAAATGATTATTATCTTTTTTTATTTGTAAAAAAAAACGTCACCTAAAATCCTGTATGGTTTGGAATTACCGGCAATAAAATGTTTTTGATAAGTATTTCGTAGAGTAAAGCTATGAACAAGTTAGTGTTCTAGATTATAATCTCCTTTCATGGTCCATTTAATTTAAAGTAAAAGAAACGAATAGCTGTTGCGACTTTGGCCAAGCCCGGAATCTCTGAATATATTAAAAAAATTAAAAAGAATGTCAAAATACGGTATTGTTCTATGAACAGATCTGCGCCCGACAATGACTATTCATTATTGAAAACGATTAGTTGGAGACTCGTCGAGGAATAAGTGGTTGGAAAATTCGTCATTGAATAAAGAAAGTAGGCAGAGAACTGTGACCTACGCGCTTAAAGTTCTTTCCGTTTTGCCTTGACCTTATATTAGCACAACCAAAACTGATCTCATTGGCCGAAAAGTAAACAATGAGAGTAGCTTATTACTAGGCCTTAGTCTTAGTTTATTTACGTATGGTAAAGACTTTACGCCAATGGATGTTACAGTAAAAATTTCTCGATATTAAGCTATGATAAGACTTAATAAGAATGGGAAACTTGCTCCCATTCAATAACAAAAGGAAAAAATAATAATAATAAAATAAAACATAAATACCCACTTAACTGTAAATTTAAATCCATTGGACGAATGAAGACACTGACACGACATATCAAGCTAAATTTATGACAGAGAATTTCAACACCACGACACATATCTAAATAAAAAGGATACCGATGTAATGTCGACTTTCAAAGCTAAAACTCAATAATTTTGGTGTCGCCAGAAATATTAATTCGAATTTCCTAGAAATTATAGAAAAATTCCACTGTACTCGAGATGTTCATAGCATTCATTGGTATGGAACGGGGGCTGTGATGGAAATTTGTCTCTAGAACTTATTGCTATCCGGTTTAAGTATTTCATACTTCGAGCTCTCTACTTACCGGAGTGTCTCCCAACCCATGGTGTTATGTTGTTGTGTTTTCAAACTCTCAGTGTCATGCTAAAATGTTAAACAACGCTTTGTGTTATGCTATTGTGTTTCCAACTTGTGCTGCTATGCTGTTGTGTTTCCCTACTCTGGGTGCTATGCGATTGTGTTTCACTACTTGTGCTGCTATGCTGTTGTGTTTCCATACTCTGGGTGCTATGCAATTGTGTTTCACTACTTGTGCTGCTATGCTGTTGTGTTTCCATACTCTGGGTGCTATGCAATTGTGTTTCCCAACTTGTGCTGCTATGCTGTTGTGTTTCCCTACTCTGGGTGCTATGCGATTGTGTTTCACTACTCTGGGTGCTATGCGATTCTGTTTCACTACTTGTGCTGCTATGCTGTTGTGTTTCCATACTCTG
Source organism: Ampullaceana balthica (assembly GCA_944989445.1). NCBI lineage: Eukaryota > Metazoa > Mollusca > Gastropoda > Lymnaeidae > Ampullaceana > Ampullaceana balthica. Next base: position 21,418 of record CALYLW010000549.1, on the reverse strand, counting down.
GGTGCTATGCGATTGTGTTTCCCAACTTGTGCTGCTGTGCTGTTGTGTTTCCCTACTCTGGGTGCTATGCGATTGTGTTTCACTACTCTGAGTGCTATGCGATTGTGTTTCACTACTTGTGCTGCTATGCTGTTGTGTTTCCCTACTCTGGGTGCTATGCGATTGTGTTTCCCAACTTGTGCTGCTGTGCTGTTGTGCTTCCCTACTCTGGGTGCTATGCGATTGTGTTTCACTACTTGGGATACTCTCGAGTACAATCTCAAATTACGATTGTTTCATTAATGTTCTCTGCATTGAAAGAGGCAGCGAGTCTTAACTTTCCTTTTCTTATAGTTATTGACACAATAGTTCACTCTAATTTCTGATACCATTACCCAACTGGCTCTATTAATAAAATACATACATTGTGTTATACTGACGTAGCTACATATTCTAATATAGTAACCTCGCTTTCCTTACTGATAACGATTCGTTATATATGATAACGACCTCCCTTCGTCAGTAGATACCAGACAAGTAAATAATTAAAAATTGTATGCAACCATTCGTTCAAATAAACGCTCACTAAATGACCAAGATGAAATTCGCGCTATCTGAGCTAAATAAGAGTCTTGAAAAGAATTTAAAGCCTGCTGGTTGCATTTTTTTTTAAAAATATGGTTTTGAAATTTAATTTGTGCGTATTAAACATATCTTGTGGAAAAAAATGAGTGTTAAAACTATTGACACCGTTTCGGTGTTAAAGAAATTGTTTAGCGTGTCAAGAACGGGGTGTTTGAAGTGGTTTGGGGGGTGATGGGGGGCTGGAAACGTAGCGCTAATTTGTAATTTTATCATCTAAAATCTAAATAAATTAAAGTGAATTAATTTAATGCGCGTTGTGTCAAAATACTTAAGAAAGGGGCTGAATTTCAGTCATTACCGCACCACTGGTAATTACGTGGTAAAAAAATGGGCAAAAAAAAATAAATAAATAAAAATGGGAAATTTCAATATGTAACCTGTTTGACGTGTTTGCATAGGAACAATGTGTGTAAAAGAAAATTGAAGACCGGACCATTTTAACCAATAAATTCAAAACAAAAGTTATTATAAAACTGGAGTTTGTTAACAAGCAATAGTGCATTTATTTACACAAAAATATGATAAATATTTAAAAACTAACAAATCGAATACCGATGAAAGAAATTTGTATCACTTACAAAAAAGCGAAAGAATTAATAAAGTTTAAATTTTAGCCCAACAAAAACAAAGCCAACTAATATATCTACTTGGTAAAACTGAACTTAAAATGGAAGAAGTAATTTAACATCCATATTAAAGTATAAAAAAAGTAAAGCTAATGGTTAATCCGCATATTTTATAGCAAAATAAATTGAATGTCTTGAAAATCCTGTCAGGCAACCAGAAGCGTAACTGGAATTTTCCGCGCCCTTGGCTAATTAATTTTTTGCGCTCTTGAGAAATAGGGAAAATACTAAATTACACAGAATAAATTGATTATTTAAGTAGGATTAGCCCTCGGCGCTCTTGGCAACTGCCCCGATGCCAAGTCGTTGTTACGCCTCTGCAGGCAACCGGTAATTTTGTTTCTAAACCTTGGATAAATGCTCCAATTTTCGAGATCTCTCCATTTATAAACAAACTTTTATGAGAGAATTTTAGAGAGGTACAAAAATATTTAGATCATCTATTACATTTACAACTAACAAACTCATTAAAAAAAAGGGAGTTAAGATAATACGAATAGGCTGTCAATGAACACTAACCTTAGTTTTACTGCCATGAATATTTTGTAAATTAAGTGAGAACCAAGAGCAGAAACTGAATTATTCTTTGATAAAGTTAAACAAAATAACTAATCGGTTGTTGTTGAAATTATTTAAAGAAAATTGACAGTAGTGTGCCAAAAATGTTCTGTAATGTGTTAGAAATGTTCTGTAATGTGTCAGAAATGTTCTGTAATGTGTCAGAAATGTTCTGTAATGTGTCAGAAATGTTCTGTAATGTGTTAGAAATGTTCTGTAATGTGTCAGAAATTCACCAGAAATGTGAAAGACTCGTTACTGACGGATAGTTAAAGTAAAGGTAAGGGGCCGCCCATAAAGTACGACACGCTCCTCAGGGGGGAGGGGGTCTAAGAAAGTGGGACAGTTTGTGACAGGGGGGGGGAAGGGGTCCAGCCATGTGTGAAGTCACGGTGTTTTATATTTAATACAAAATTTTTTGGAAAGTGTGATGTACTTTAGGGGGGGGGGTCCGAAATTTGTGACAGTTTGTGACAGGGGGGAGGGGATGAGTTAAAAATGATCGAAAATAGCGTGACGTACTTTATGGACGGCTCGTAATGCGAGATTAAAATAAATCAAATTCAAGAGGATTTCAAAGAGCAATTTCGAGGATTCAACACATCAGGGACATGATCCTTATAATGAAAGAAAGATGACAGGAGATTTCAAGTCAAAGATATGGCAGTGGTATTCAAATTGGTTGAACAAATCAACTGCGTGCTAAACAGCAATGACAAGACATTTTCATCAACCGGGGAATAAACGCATCAATATCAATGTTTGTTTTTGAACAAATCAAACTATTGATCAACATAATACTTGAGTTCTTATTGTACATCAACATTGTTCGCACAATTTTTTAATACTTTTTATGCTATCACATCATATTTGTTGTTGTTGCAGTAACAGAGACTTATACATGTTATGTTGTTTGTTTTCAGCAACATGCAACGCTTGATTTCTGTAATGATCTTGTAGCAGTTCATGATGTCTTGGTTTTATGCAATAGCACAAAAGTTATTTCTGAGTTCCTCTTTTCCTCTATCCGTATCTCTGTATTAGATTTCATTGTCTTCAGCTGAATTTGATCCGTGTTGTTGAGATGAAAAATACCTGAAAAGTTATTTTTTAAAAAGTAATAAAAACTCGAATGAGTATTTAAACGCAACAAAGAATTTCCGATTTTTTTTTATTCAAGGGAAATCATTCCAGATTACATTAAAAGTCATTTCAAATCAATATTTCTGAAACTAAACAAAACAATACTATCTACAAATTGCTGCTAAAATTACGGGAGTCGAACGAAAAGAGATTTTTCAAAAAATCCTTCTCCAACATTGTTCTAAATATTATTAGCTATCGTTTGGCGTTTGTTTCAACCAGATAGCTGTTATGGTTAGCGAGAAATTGACAAAATATTGATATATATATATTTTTTTAATTTTCTAGGAAATTTAGTTAATCTTTTCGGGATTATTTATTTTGGCCCGTGAACATCCTTGGGACCTCCTTAACATATTTGCAAAAGACCCGAACCCTCTATCTGTTATGGTTCAGGAGGAGTTGCTGTTCAAAGCTCGAATAGAGAGGACGGACATTTCAAATATATAAACGCAATTTTTCCCAAGGGAAATTGCGTTAAAAATAGAAATTCCAGTTTAAACATTGCTCTTTAACGGCCAATATTAACTCTCAATAAAAGTGAATTTTCATTTTCGCTACCGTGATATCTATGTGACCACATATTCCCGTACTATCGCTTTGGCCATGTTGATTCATATATTTTGGCAATGCAGTACAACACTATGATCCTTTAGGACAAGACTACTAAACTATTGAAGGTTCACGGCAACAAAATCTATGAGACGATGACAATGTCTCATTAATAACCCCCTTTCCAGTCCATGACGGACTATAGGGCATGTGAAGTAGCGTTCACAAGTTTTTAATTAGCCACCACTAACGAGCAAGGGATTGTGTGGCTAGCACAATGCCCCGGGTGCCTCTCTTCTGTCTCTACCGCTAGACCACCGTGGCCCCTATGTCCTTAAGAAATAAAGGTAATACGCTATAACAACCCACCGTTCATGCTGCAGATCCTTATTTTGTTAGAGTCTGGGAGATTTTCTGAGCATCTGAAACCATGACACGCCAGGACAGCTTTATTATTTACATACAAGCCTATGTAATATTCGTTTATGTTTTTCTCTGCCTCGTCTAAAATCACTATCTGTTTAAGGTGTAGAGAAAAGGAATTGTACCGATGATTAGTAATTAAAAACAACAAAAATTTCAGTTCTATGACATGTGCTTAAAGTAACAACAGGCACCGCATATATATTTAGAAATAGAAAATAAAGAAAAAGTATTGTTATTAATCCAAGATTTGATAAACATAAATGGCCATTTCGGATTTGCTGTAGCCATAAAAATCCCAATTTTAAACTAGACTCAACGCGACTTACTCTCAAACAGCGACTCCATACTGTCGTTTTTTATTACACGCTTTTATTACACGCTTTTATTACACGCTTTTATTTAAGTCACAATGTATGTTGTATCCATCCATCTTCCATCCATCCTTCCTTCAAAACTTGAAACGTAAAATTATACCACTTCTGATGGTCTAGAGATCTCAAAATATACCACAGATAGATCTTGGATGACAATGCATTGTATCAAAATTTCAGATCGATCGAATGTACCGTATTGAAATTATTGCATTTTTAGTTTATCTATAGTCTATATATAAGCAACGGTACCCGTCTGCTTTGTTGACATCCATGAGTTCACCACGTGAACACAATCTACTGTGGTATAAAACGTTGGGTGGGCGCTTATGAGGTGTTTGGTATAAAAAATAGTGGTAAATAAGTAAAATGTAAAAAAAATCTTTTTTTAAAAGGACACGCTTTTATTTACAAACATTTACAGACTGAAACGCGCTGATCTCCCCTGTCCTTGATGTAAACACGGGAATTTGGTAAACGAGGGCTGAAGTGAAACCAGTGAACCGTGGAGGTCAATTCTAGCAGACGACTATACATTCTAAAATAGTGATAAATAGAGATAAACTAAAAATTGATTAATTTAATTAAGGTAAATTCGATCGATCTGAAATTTTGATACAATGCATTGTCATCCACGATCTATCTGTGGTAAAATTTTGAGATCTCTAGGACCATCAGAAGTGGTTTAATTTTACGTTTCAAGATTTGAAGGAAGGATGGATACAACATACAAACATTGTGACTTAAATAAAAGCGTGTAAAAAGATATGTGGGCTTCAGACGTGAATTTTAAAGAGTTTTTATTATAAGTTTTAAAAAATAGCTGTAAAAACAAAGTTTTTGACTATAAATCCCTTATATATCTGACATAACTAAAAGTAGTGATTATGTTAAAAGCGTGTCCTTTTTAAAAAAAAATTTTTTAAATATTACTTATTCTCTCAATTTTACTTGAACTATTAACGTCGATTTAAAAGACGCACCTGTGTTAAGACGACCAACTTAGAGTTAATTCATCTGGGTTACTTCTATAAACTTTTATCTTTCTCAACCAGCCCCTCAAATTCCCCCATGGAAAATCTAAATAATACAGCCTTGCGCATACTAAAACAATAAGGACTCATTGATCAGTTAGCATCCTACTCAGCTGACTTAAAATCACGATCACCCTTCCCTCAACCCCTCGAGACGAACTTTTATGAATGTTTCGTAAGAAAGCTAACATAACTTTCGATTATATTGTTTATGTTTGGCATCCAGCTTTAACAGAGACTAAATTTAAAAAAAAATAGTTCTAGCAAGACACTAAAAAGATGAAAAAGAATATAGCAAGAGAGAGAGGGAGAGAGAGAGAGAGAGAGAGAGAGAGAGAGAGAGAGAGAGAGAGAGAGAGAGAGAGGAGAGAGAGAGAGAGAGAGAGAGAGAGAGAGAGAGAAAGAGAGAGCGAGAGAGAATATTTTTAATAATTAATAATATTTCTCCAAACAAAATAAACCATAGGTGCCGTTCATAAAGTGCATCGAGCTATTTTTGACCGTTTTTAACTCCCCCCCCTCGCCCCTGTCACAAACTGTCACAAATCTCGTAAACAAAAGCATGTCATACTTTCGAACAAAAAATGTTATTTTTTTATTAACAAAATAATTAAAATTTACTATAAAACACCGTGACGTCACGCATGGCCGGACCCCCCCTCTCCCCTGTCACAAACTGTCACACTCTCTTACACCCCCATCCCCCCTCTGGAGCGTGACGTACTTTATGGACGGCCCCATAGTGTCCTGATTAAAAATTTTCCTGTTCAAACAACAACTCTATATTGCGTAAATAAGCACATAAAAACATTATTTAAACAGTCTGTGATAAAAAGTTAAGGCTACAGGTCATTTCACGATATAAATTTGAATAATAAGAAATATGAAAATTGTATCGAATTATTTAAATATTTAGTTAGAAATTGAATTCTTTAGACAATAAACATTAAATGTTATAAAATAAGTAAAGTATGCTACTCAAGTTGAAAGTGAAAGAAAATTTACGTTTGTTTTTAAATGTTATTCTTAATAATCAAAGGTTAAACTCTTATTAACTAAAGGAAATGTTGCAAGTCAACTCACACTGAAGTGGACCGTATATAGGCCAGTAGTCTTTACTAAAAGCGATTTAAAATCCTCGGTGCTTTCAACCAGAACAGAGGAACTGTTTACAGTTTGATGTACATAAGTCTGATAAATGTTTAAAGGTGAACCTTAAAAAAATTAAATACAAACAATGGTGAAAAAACCCAGAACATAGAACATTTCTCTAAATGATAAACGTTGCTTATATGCACTGTAATGTCATAACACGTTGTGTTTTGGATTTGAACGTTTTACATCGAATGAAATGATAATTATGCGTGTTACTATATTTTATGTAAATCGCTGTGAGCCCAATTGCTTGCTGGGGTACAGCGCCATTAGAAATTATCAATTTATTATTACTATATATTATTATTATTATTATAATTAAAATGATTTTTAAAAATTAAAAATTATCTATTTCACAAAACAGATGCAGAACATTTATTGAATACATTGACACTTACAACTTTGTTCTACAAAACATTTTAACATCAACAAAATATTTTTTTTATATTTATTTCCTACTTAATATTAATACAGGCAAATTTTTTTAGTAAACGTTTACATTGCTGCTGCAAACTTTGCAAAATATTGTTTAAATTGTATTTCGAGAAATATCCAGTGTTTAATCAGAAACAAACGAAATGCATTGAAGAAAAAAATATTTTCAATAATGATACAATATTAGGGATCTCTGCACGGAGTTATTCATATGTGTATCACTGCTAATGTTTTGTTTTTCTGATATTGTTAATTTTTCAGTTTTTATACAACAAAGAGTGGTGATTGTGGCCTGTTCTTAATATACTAATATGAAAATACATTTCCCTTACCCTCAAGTAAGTATGTTATAATGTGTCCGACTTTCAAAATTACCGGCCATTCGCCGCCTATGGGAACTGAGTTGGGATACTCTGAAAATCAAATTTTTTAAGACAAAAAATGTTTTATTGGATCGAAATTATGATATATTTCTTTAAAATTTACAATCTTTGGTAGATAATAATTATATATAAAAATAGTCTCAACGCTGTAACTGAAAACGTAAACCAAAAGATAATGGCATGTATTTAACAGCAAATGGACTTTAATTACAGATGTTTATCAGATGTGATCAAGTTATTTAAGGAGTTATAGTAAAAGTAATGACAATAAACGTTTGAACAATAAATTGATAGAAAGACTGAGACAGTTTGTGAATGAGAGACATAAAGAGAGAGAGAGAGAGAGAGAGAGAGAGAGAGAGAGAGAGAGAGAGAGAGAGAGAGAGAGAGAGAGAGAGAGAGAGAGAGAGAGAGAGAAAGAGAACGAGATACAGACACACAAAGATAGATTCAGAGAGAGAGAGAGAGATTAAGAGAGATAGATACAGATAGAGAGAGCGAGAGAGAGAGAGAGAGAGAGAGAAGAGAAGAGAGAGCAGAGAGAGAGAGAGAGAGAGATGAGAGAGAGAGAGAGAGTAAGAAAAAATATGACAAAGATTTATTGGTATCTCAATGGAAAGCTCGAATAGACAACATGATTTACCTTCAGAGTCTTTTGACCCGTTAAACCTGTGATGGGTCACGACACTTTGGTTAAACACTGCTTGGAACACGACGAAATCTAAATTTCTGTCAGCAGACTGTGTTGCATTAAACAAAAATAAATGTTTTACATAAATAATATTGAAAAAAAACAACAACACAAATTTAAACATTACTGGAGAATGATCAACATTGACAAGAGAAACGCCCTTAGTTAAATAATTAAACCTAGAAACACTAGAGTATAGAATAACAAAAAGCAAATTATTAATAGTACATAAGGCAATTAATTTTAACATGAAAATACAACAAAAAGATAATCGAATAACTAATACAAGCCTCAAATGGACATAGAGATAAAAAAAAATAATTCTCTTTTTCCGTATACAAGAATTAACACATTGTAACAAATTCTCGTTCTTCCCGTCTGGAATTCTTGCGTTGAATGGATTGCATGATCAAACCAGGAAACCAACGCACTATCAACATTTAAAACTCTAATAAAAATGCAAAACTAGACCTAATCCATGGAAAGCGTAATGGGATATAATCCTCTATATAGAAGGATCGTCTGTAATAGATGTGTATAAAGATCGTCACAGTTTAGAAGTAGTAACATTTTGTTAGTCTTAAAACTGCATTTATTATTAATTTTAATAAGGAATCAGTCATTTAATAGAATACAAAATGCTGCATTCGTCAATGTGTGTATTCTAATAAAAATAGATAAGTTCACGTATCAATAAAACAATGAAATCAGAGAGTAAATAAGCAGAATGGATGGTGTAAATCATTTCCATTTTTATATCCATTGTTGTTCTCATGCTTGAGCTAAGTAAACATGGGTTGGATGATGATATAACGAAATTATATGAAAGAATGTATGAAAAGTTTCAGTATAATTTTTTTTTGGAAGAACTAAACAACTAGTATTGTTTTAGAATGGGTCCAACGCAAATTAATGGCCGTATCCACGGGAAACACTTTCAGTTTGGTCCCCAGCTTGATGGCTCTCCCAGCTGATGGCGCTCTCAGTCTGATGGCTCTCCCAGCCTGGTGGCTCCCCCAACCTGATGGCTCTCTCAGCCTGTTGGCTCTCCAAGCCTGATTGCTCTCCCAGCCTGATGGCTCTCCCATCCCAGACGTTAGGCCGGAGCCTTCACTAGCACACGCAATCCTATTGTCCAACCCGTTGTGTATGTGGACTGTTTGTGACAATGACAATCTGCTGTCATTAGTGGTACCCAGAAAGATGAATAAGTTAAGAAAAGGATACAAGTGACCTTCTTACACGTGTCTCTATTTTAAACTGTGAGACGAAATTGCCAATTTATTCGTCGTAGAAGTTTTGAATTACCTGCTTGGAGGATTCGTCCACTTGAATTTTACGTCACACGCCCAATGTTGAGTTGGTATAGGACATCACACACAATGTTAAGTTGGTTTATTTGGAAGGAGAAAAAATAAATAAAACAAAAGTTCATTTCATAATCCAGCCATGTAGAGCTAGAAAAAATAATAATTTGACATTCATGTCTTAAATAAAATAGGTGTAAACGCGTAAAATACAATTTTAAAAAAACGCATTCCAACAATAATTCCATTCAATATTTATTTATTACCAAAATACTCGCGCATTGCAGCGTAAAAATAGGATTTCAGTTAGTGTTGAGAAACCGCGTACTCAATTTCGGGAAGCTGGGACCATAAGTACAAAAACCGTTGAAATGGTTTCAATATGGTGACTGACATTGGCGTCATACCAACGACATAATGACACTCATCGGTGTCGATTAGAGCAGGGAGGCCGCCTACAAAATCTCGTGAAGATGGTGCCATAAATAAGAAAGTTTAACATGGCGAACGTGGTAGTCCCTTTAGTTCGTTACGCGTAGAATTTATAAATGAAACCTGCTTAATTTTTGGGCAACTTGTGTCCTATAGTTTCTCAATATGTGCCATCAAAATCTTATCTTTGGTCAGGATCCATCCATTTACCGAGGAGCCACTGTGGAAAATACCTTTATATAACTCATGTTAAGAGAAAAGACATTTTGGGCCCAAGGCCCCTGAGAAGTGGTATTTTAGAAAATTTTATGCCATACACTTTTGTGGGAATGCACTCAACAACCACCTAAAGTTTCAAGGCGATCGGATGAATATAATATTTATACAGCTAACATAATAAAAAATTACATTATGGACCCCCAGGCCCAGTTGGTTTAAGGTGTAAAGTTCAGAACAACTATTGATTTCATCTGGATCATGATAGTTATATTTGTCGAATCGTGTAAAAATCGAAAGGGGAATAAAGAATTAAAAGTTTACGAAAAAATTATTTTGGTCCCCGGGTCCAAAAGGAATTGAAAAAAAAAGAAGTTTATTGCCCTATAGTATTTTAAAATGGGTTAACAAGTTTTTATGTACCAAGTTGGGTCAAGATAAGTCCATAAAACTGTCCATTATAACAGTAGTCAAGTTTAACACATGTGTATATAGCTTGTATGTAGCCGAGTGGTGAAGGCACAGCGCAGTATCCTTACTATATATGATATAAAAAGGCTATGTTCTGTGCGGTCATCGAATGCGATTGGTCCCTCAAACACATATGACTCCTACAGCCAATTATATTGAACACGTTTACGCGGACGTTCAAAACGAGTTATTTTTGGTGCAGTATTTCTTCTAAGACTTTATTTTGAGTTATGCGCGTTGGGATTTACAGTCAAAAGCTCTGTTTTTACGAGTTATTTATTTTAACTATAATTAATAGTATTTTTTACGTGATGCACATGTATGCCGGTCGAGATGGCTGTTGGAGGGGAGTTACAACATGCCACCGAATAGTGGCGGAACAGCCTTGGGCGGGCGTGGTTGCTCGTTTCAAATAAAACACAATTCTGATGATCCACGATTTAAGTGAAGATCACCCAGGTTGAGGACTATAGCTGCTTAAAGTTAATTAAAATTTTTCAAAATTAAAAAATTGTACGCCAAACTAATGTAATAAACGTAAGAAGATGGATAGATCTCACCTGATTTGGTATTACAATAACCATCGAGGACCGACTTCATCAGACCTTGCATTGAATTATTCGTCGGTCTCAAAGAGTCTCGTCACTCTCGTTTAACCCTTGACAGACCGTCGCCCCGTAGTGTTGGTCGAATGGTGTTTCTAGTGAACACGGGGAGACGTTGGGACTCTTTAGGAAGTGTCACTGACATAGGGGAATCCGTTGTTGAATTTAATATATTCTGAAAAGGACAAACTCAGGTTATGATTGGTTTGGTTCCACGCACACAAAGAAAAACAACAACTACGAAAAAAAGGGTCGGGTGGGTGGAAAGAGCCCAAAAAAAAAGAATAAAGGCTTGTCTTTGTATAGTTGAAAAACAGTGTTTTTACAAGACATAGTATACAAAGCTATCAAAATTTAAACACGAAATTTAAGTTTTTTGTTGTTTTGTTTTGTTAAAAAATACAAACAAGTCAGATACCCTCGCTTTTCAAGTTCTCTACTGAGTAAAAAAAGAATACAAGAAAAAGAACAACTGAAGTCACGTGACCCGTTCAACCAGTGAGAAAGTTCGGTTAGAACACTAGCGCGAGGATGAACAAATTAGTTTGAGATATTACCGGATTTTTTACCAATGTTCACTTTAATTAAGCTGCGAGGCTGCACATATATCTGACCGACGACGTGGAGACCTTTAAAATTACCACGCAGCAAATTTTGTGAAATATTGTACACAAATTGGATGATGTGCAAAGTCAGACTCTAATTTTAAAAAAAAATACTTCTCACACGGATCAATGAACCTTGGCCGGAAGTTTGGTTGGGATTTTAATGTTAAAATTGAGGATGTTAATCTATTTATGTAGTCTTGGCTGCATGAGGGTGGTGGTGGAGAGAAAACTTGACAGCAAATTGCAAAACTATTATTTTAGTTTGAAGTACAAGCTGTATTTGTTTATTATTATTATTATTATTATTTTAAAGTATATTTTCATTACCTGCATGCTTTGTTTAGAATGAGCCTCATTCAACCCCTTGACCAACTGCTCTAACATGTTCACCTTAATCTTGAAGTGTTCGAGTTTAGTTTTGTGATCCTCCTGAAGGTTCACATTTGACTTGAAGTGTTTAAGTTCAACATTCTGCTCTTCCAGCTCCCTTATTCTCAGATGAAGATGCGCGAAGCCGATGAACATAAAACAGAACAACACACCTACACTAAACCACGTCTCAAATATTATATTCCATGTAAATTTTGTTCCCTTCTTGCCGTTTCTTAAACTTGGAATATCACGAAGTTCCGTTCCGCAGCTTGCTTGAGTTTCGTAGTTGCATTCTATTTCTTCTGTAACATATATATTTCCCACAGATGTTGTCAGGATTGGAGAATGGGCCACATAGTTATTACAGTAACGAAACGACGACGGCTTACGATGAGGTGTTGCATGACAGTTGCAGCAATGTGGACTTCTACAGAAAAATTCATTTATTGAAGTCCCGCGTTTTGCTTTTTCATATTCAATTTTACGCACTGAACTAACAGAAGTGGCGTGTTCAGAGTCCCCATTTTCGGGCTGCAAATGAGGGCATCCGAAGTTGCCACAGCTGGATGTCCTCTGCCCGCTGCTCAGACGTGACGTTAGCATCGTGGTGTCGTAAGAACATGTCGTGTTTGGTGGAATGCCGTACACGTGTGTCTCTAGCTCAGTTCTCTGACACCTTTGGTCGAAATTTGAAGTACCGACCGTTGAGTTCCTATAACCTGACTGGCTGGACATGGTGTGAAAATTAAATTGAATTCAACAGGATCAGTTTCAGTCGACCTTAAGATCAGCTGGCGATATTCTCTTATAACAGAATCACCTAGTCAGTATTCACGAACGACTGGCAGACGTCTAAAAAATGAAATATTTCTGGAATAAGAAATTATATTCATAAAAATCTGTATTAGAATCGTCAGAATAAAAACAAAAAAGTTATAAAATCACAAACAATCATATGTTTTTATCGCTGTAACAATTTCATTAAAAATAAAACATACTTTAAAAAAAATTCTTTTAAAAACGTGTTATAGCTAAAAAGAAGAAAAATGCACTACATTTTATATCAACAAGTTTTTCCATAAACATATTTCAAAAGCTAAATGTTTTAAATTATGTATCGAATTCTGTCTAAGCCAATCCTTTTTTTCTAAACCAGGTCCTCAGTCACACTTAATGCATGGGGTTTTCTCGCATAAAGCACTGAAATAAATTTTATTCTTTTATCTAGCTTATAGTGGGCTAAACAAGTTATTATTGAATTTTCTTGTTGTTTTTGTGTGTGTGTGTGTGTGGCATTTCTGAACCTTGTTTAAATTTTTTTTTAAATCAACCCAAACTCCCATGTTCAACAAGTTATTTTTAGTCTTATAGCCTCTGCATAGTATTGATATTTTCAAATACATCTTATCTATAGTGTTAAATAAAAATAAATAAGTCGTAGTAAATTATCAAATGAACTCACATAAAAAAAAGTATTTTTACAAGAATACCATTTCCCATATATCACATCTGACACGTCTTTCACTGCACCACTGCATCTAATTAACACCGAATTACTAATCCACGCTGACATGTAGACCAACACCAACACGACTCAATACAATCCAACAAGTCGGCCAAGGATCTAGCACAGCGATACTGAAACTACCTTCTGAGAACATAATATTTCATAAAACCTCTCTTGAGTTGGGAACGAAACTTAACACGCCGCACGGAAATCCCAGTCCTGTTTTTTTTTATATATGAGATTTGGTACAACGCCTTCCTTCCAGTTGACATTAAGATTTTAACTGCCGAATTGTAATGCGGATGTCACAGTATGACACATCACTCATCACTCGGTAAACCGTAACCGTTATTGTGAGATCGTCTTTTAATTAGGTTAAAATCACGTGATGTTTTTACATTGAGTAACACGTTTTTTATCGTTAGTGCTTGACACATGGCGATTGTTTCATTAAAAAAAAGATACGCTCAAAGTTGTATCATTCACAGATTCATCTTATCCAATTTTCAGGGGATCCACTGTGCCAGGGTATTTTGAACCTACAGGGGACTGTCTTTAGAGACTTCCAAAATTTTGAGAACCCTGCTACTGATCTCCAATGTTCCTTCTAAGGTTCGATGATCTGTGTGCAAATTAAAAAATCTTGTGTGCAAAAGTTGCACAGAATCCATTTTTTGTGCAATATTTTACCAAATTTTCTTCGCAGTAATTCTAAACTGTTGCGCGGCATCGGTCAGATATCTGCGCAGCCACGCAGCTTAAAGGGAACATTGCTGCTATCCCAAACTACAAAAGGGAAGACAATACGCAGATGAACAGTTGGTCACGTCTAAGGGCTTTTAAATCTAATGAAGTAAATTATTATTATTTATTATTTTCATGAATCACGCAGAGTTGTGATAGTCATAGTATCTTTGTAAAAATATATTTAAATATGTTGATAATAATTATGTGAAAATAAGTTCATCAATGATGTAGTTCCTCTGCCTGTTAAAAAAAATATTTTCAAGTATTTTAAAAAATAATAAAGACCGGATATAACACAGTCAGCATGAAATGACGCCCTCGTAATTCGAAAGGATCGCACAAATACACGTTTCTCAAACAACTTAGAGGAATGAGCTAGGTGATATACTTACACAAATCAATTTCTGAAGTGATGACTTCAAAGTTAAGCCTTATGTTACGTCACGCTGCTTAAAGAAAATAATTCCTATTAAGCGATTCTTGAAACGGGTCAAAACTAGGAGCATAACCCGCGGGCTAGAAACTAAACAGTTTAAGAAAATTCAACACTTTGACCAATTTTGAAAAATGCTTTCATGGGAAGCGGCATGAACTGAACCAAGAGATTTATGGTCTTCGTGAAGTCCCACTCATTGTCTCAATAATTAAAAAGGAAAACTGCAATCGGCAGGTCCTCTGGAAAGAATACCAAACTCTATGGAAGCACCAACAAAAAAACCCAAAAAAGCAAAACAAAAAAAACGTATTGAAAGAAGTCGGAAGGTAAACGACTAATTGACATGCCGATCTACAATGAGATGAAGGCGGTGAGTTGAGAAAGAACTAAAGCCAAATTGGGGGGGGGGTGCGGGCATGAAGGCAAAGAGGCCACGGATCAGTCGGAATGGAGGAGAGTGGCCGAGTATGCCAGGCACCCCCCCCCCTACATGTGATGTAGCGACATAAAAGGATGATGAAGAATATCAACGGATGAAGAGAAATTTAGTAGATATGTGTTTTGTTTTTTAAAAAGTTCAATTTTTTCGCGTTCAGAACTAAGCTATAAAGTGATAATCGGTAATATGAGAAAAAATATGAAATAGATCATTACTAAGGTTATGATACAATTTGTTTTAAAAAATAATGAAACACGTGTTATTTCTTAAACTGAACAAAAGACTTGCTTACAAAAGGTACCATACGGCCTTTTTGTAATTTAATTTCAAAAAACAAAACAAATATTTTTTTTTAAAATAAAGAATAAATATTGGGTGCAGTTTATTATTATCTAACTTGATAGCAAGAATGGCTGGAATAATAATTTAGAAATAACCAAAGCTCTGAAGTGTTCTTTAATTTGATAGACTAGGGCTCACAAAAAGATATGTTGTTGAAAAGAACAGGTCATTAGAAAAGGTTTATCAATGACAAAACTAAAGATTAATGGCAGAAAATAATTAGAAGAGCATCGTGGATCTAAAAGAAAAGTTTATAAAAAATACATAGGAAACCCGTGAGAAATACAGTTATGTGAGAAGTACAGTTATGTGAGAAGTACAGTTATGTGAGAAGTACAGTTATGTGAGAAGTACAGTTATGTGAGAAGTACAGTTATGTGAGAAGTACAGTTATGAACAACCTTTTGAAACTTAAAAACTTTGAAGAACAATTTCACTTTGGGTAATGCTCACTCTTTCATCCAATCTCAATTTAAAAATAATTTGATACTGAGACGATTTTCAAAACAGGTTGTTTTAATCCATTTTGCAAACAAGGTAACTTATTTTAAATCCCACTTTCACACATAGGTAAAACAATAAACAGCATTAACATCGTTACATTTACATTTCTATTTCTAGACTATTTCTCATCGTGTTGACATTCATGTCACAAGAAAATTCAAGAAACATATCTAGTACAGGAAACATTTTATTTAAATAAATGTTTGTGTGTGTGTGTCCCATAACCTCGTGGTCGTAGGGGGTTCTAATGTTTCCATTAAAACTTTCTCGGGGCTTGGAGGACCTTGGCGGCGCCCATCTCCTCTCCAGGTCAGCGGATGACTTTTTTTTAGCGATAGTCATTCATCAACTAAATGTTTACACACGCAAATTAAATAAATAATTTTAATGTTAAAAATGACTATCTGATCTAACACAAATACATGTTCATAAAACTTTTAAAATTCAGCTTTACTTTATGTGATGGTTACTTCAGGGTCTTTATTCTAGTCATGGGTTTAGTGTTTTAAATATTTAGTATTTGGTGTCTGCGACATGAGGTGAAGTTTTAGTATCAGATAGCGGTGATGACTTGATATGAGATGGAAGTGATATCTTAGTGTGTGATGGTAATGATGGTTAAGTATGAGAAGGTAGTGATGGTTTAGCATGACATGGTAGTGACTTCTTAGTATAATATGGTAGTGGTGGCTTAGTAGGAGATGGTAGTGATGGCTTAGTATGAGATGGTAGTGACGGCTTAGCATGAGATGGTAGTGATGGTTTAGTATGAGATGGTTAACGGCTTAGCATGAGATGGTAGTGATGGTTTAGTATGAGATGGTAGAAACGGCTTAGCATGAGATGGTAGTGATGGTTTAGTATGAGATGGTAGTAACGGCTTAGCATGAGATGGTAGTGATGGTTTAGTATGAGATGGTAGAAACGGCTTAGCATGAGATGGTAGTGATGGTTTAGCATGAGATGGTAGTAACGGCTTAGCATGAGATGGTAGTGATGGTTTAGTATGAGATGGTAGTAACGGCTTAGCATGAGATGGTAGTGATGGTTTAGTATGAGATGGTAGTAACGGCTTAGCATGAGATGGTAGTGATGGTTTAGTATGAGATGGTAGTAACGGCTTAGCATGAGATGGTAGTGATGGTTTAGTATGAGATGGTAGTAACGGCTTAGCATGAGATGGTAGTGATGGTTTAGTATGAAGCCGTATTGATGATTTTTTAATGTTGGTTTTATTTTTACGTTGGTAAAGCTTTCGGACAGGGTTGGTTTGCTCGTTGTAGAAGTTAGGAGTTTGGTGCCTATTGGTCGCCTTTGAAAGAAACCTGATTCCGTCTGTTCATAACCGGGCATACACCTGATTCCGACTACCCATAACCGGGTAAACACCTGATTCCGTCAGCCGTGTATTCATTTTTGTTTAAAACCATGATATCAGTAAATCAAAGAAAAAGAAGAGAAAAAAACAATGAAAATTTGTCAAGTCTTTGTAACACAAGAAATGTAGTGGTTTTAAAAATGTCCGCAGCAGTTTCAACAAGCATTTGTTCTCATCCGGCAAATATGTTGGTAAGTGATCTCTTTTTTAATATTTTAAAAGTTTTACAGATGAACCATATTAGTTTTATCGTTTTTTTTTGGGTCGATTCAACAAACATTTTTCCTTTCATACTGATATGTAATTTTTCCAATGGATGAACGATTTGTTTGCATCAATGACTTCAGGGCAATCTTTTTCATGATATTATAATCTTTGTAGGAGAGCGATTGTAAAATACGAATTGCTCTCATTAGCTATCCTGATGACTGTATTTTTCTGCATTGTTCTGACATCAAGGGTGTCGTTAACTTTCAGTCTGAGAACACCTAAGGAACGATCAGAAATCGAAGGTATTTATTTGATAATTTAACAAAAATAATATATGATGATCAAAGTTACTAAAGTTTTTTATTTCTTTATTTTTATTATTATTATTTTGCTTCATGAAGAGAATCACTGACACATTCGTTTGAAAAGATGACAAGAGCCAAGCCGAAACATTACAGAGATATATCTGAAAGCAAAATATGGAGATGAGAGCACTCGGCAAAGATTAAATTGTGTGGGGCGGGGGTACCCTTTTTTTAAAATCACATTCATCGCAGGCAAGTGAAACAAAAGAAGAGAGTTTGTACCTACCGTTAATGTTACAAATCCTATAGTCAGAGCTGCCTTTATAATTTGTGGAGCACTTGACCCCACCTTCAGGACACGCCAATGAAATTAGGTTGTTCAGGAAGAGTCCAAGGTAACTTTTAAATGTGTTGTCAATGATGGAGACCTGGATTTCGAATTTATCATCGTCATTATATTTGATAATTTAGTAATACTAATATTAGTAATACTATTACTTCCACTGTTGCTACTACTACTATAATTGTTATATTAGATTCTAATCAGAAAGTTTCAATCCTAAAACATTACTTTCATGTCATATCTTTATAAAAATATTTAATACAAAATGTGTTATGCTTATTTGCTTTTATTTTATTGTGCATCATTTATCAATTACAATGATTATAGGAAACACTAAGGAAAGGTAAATCATACATTAAAATCTATATATATAATTCGCCAGAAATTAAGACAAGCATAAGACGCGAGCAAGCAAGGATGACGAATGACCCTAGCTAGGGTCGACCAGTTTATGGTTGGCAAGCGAGGGTGGTGAAATGGGGGTGTGACGGCTCGACTGCAGTGCGCATGTCTCGAGACCAAAAATGCGTTGCCGGTCCTGGCAACGTTCACTCGCGTTGTTCCCATTTCTTCGTACTTGCGCTTGTGTCCGTTCTTTGCCCCCTTTCTTTGCACTATCTATTAGCAAGTCTGCGGTGTATGCTAGACCACGGATCGTATCTAGTTATTTTTTTATATTTTTTTTAAATTTCAGAGACCACGCGAAGCTTGAAATTTTGCTTCATAGACGAACGTGATGTGGTCACGAAACAGCTTACGAAGCCGAGTTTGCACATGGGCATTGTAACAAACCTGTTTCTTGTGATTATATTATTTCAGCATGCGACTTAGGTGACTGAATTCGGAGACTGCGTACTTGAGTTCTCAGTTGACCTCGGAGCCGTTAAATGTAAAGGAAATGAAATTAAAGTCAGTTGTTACACAGACCACAGACTAGTGTCTTGTTTAGCAGTGTTGATTCACACTTGTACAATGACACACGGTCAAAACAACATGTTGAGACAGTCATGTAGTGGTAGGAGAGGTGTTCCAGATGTTATTTGAGTTGGACACACCTGAATCAGATCATAAAGTACACGCTCCCAGCGTCGGCACAAATGTGTCATTACCACGCGTCGCAACTCATCAATTTAAGGGGCCAAAACAACAATACGTTACGGGAGGTATGTGAAGCCCCCAGCGTGATTCCCAGATAAAGACACACGCAGTTATCCAGCGATTTAAAGTGTCATTAAGTATTAGAACATGTGCGTATATTGACATGTTTGATGTTTTACATGCATTGTTTGCTTAGTGAAAATCTGTGTCATTGATTTGTTTTTGTTTACAAGGGTGATGTAACATACGTGTTTCTTGGAATATATATATATATATAAATATATATATTAATATATATATTGTTCCCATAACCTCGTGGTCGTAGGGGGTTCTAATGTTTCCATTGAAACGTTCTCGGGGCTTGGTAGACTTGGCGGCGCCCATCTCCCCTCGAAGTTAGCAGAAGACTTTTTAGCAATAGTCTATTTATGAACATTTTTATTGTGGCTTAACAGGGCTAGATCCCATCCCATGCATCTCAACTTGTGAGGCGAGCGCACTATTGTTGTAATTACATTGTTTCAGAATACGACTTAGGTGACTGAATTTTGAGACTGAGTACTTGAGTTGCGAGGTGAACTCGGAGTGGCTATAACTGAAATGTTAAGCAAATGCAATTAAACTCAGTTGTTAAACAGACCACGGACAGGTGTCTTGATTAGCAGTGTTTTGATTCACAATTGTACTATGACAGGGGGTTATAATTTAATGTTGGAGAAACTTGTTAACAAATGTTGAACAACATAACAGTGGGGGAAAACGCGTACATTAATGGTGGCAAGCCAATTTCTGTGCAATAAATGACCCTCCACTCACGTTAAGATTGATCAGGTAGACACCAGCTGCCTTGATGACAAAAGAGACGCCGTCTTTCAATACAGCGATGTTGGTGTTGTCACGGTTTTTGCTTGAATACACATGGAGACGCGTTCCTTAATGGGTTGGGGAGAGAGACAAAAGCAAGAAACTATAAATCCAATCATGTATTTATTTTAGGAATAAATAACAACATTTACCTTTGGTAAAGTTTAAATAATATTATTTAAGTCGAGTCACTTAGGAAAATGATTTGTGAAAAAAGGAATTTCCCTCACTTACCAAATGAAAATTATAAATCAATTCATTTTTTTGAAAATGCATGTATGCGTACTATTTTTTCCTCTCGGAAATAATTTTTACTTTTTGGGACCAAAAAATTATGAGTCTGCCCTCATCTAGTAAGTGGTAATGGGAAATTATCTATGCATTCAATTATATTTTTTAAAAGTTTAAGCGTCTCCAAAGACAGTGGCATTAATGCCTCTTTTTTGCTTCAAGCCTGTACCTTTGCTAAATGCACCAGACATACAGAGAACTTTTATATCATAGGCACAATAATTAAATGTCAATGAAATATTTGAATTATATAATCTATATGTAAGGAATAGTTTCCTAGCTCCTATTACCTTCTTTGGGATATTTAACTGTGTTGCCAGCACACAGCTCGACTCGTATAGAGTTATTGAAACAGTTTGGATCTGAGGATAGATTTACACAAGAAAGTTTATAATTTTTGTGGGTGTTTCATATGACAAGTAAGAACAAAAGATATATTACAAGCATCAATTTTAGACAATATTTTCTTTTTCAGGATAAATTGCATGTTTCTTTTTAAATCATTACTCTATAATTTAAGTTTTTCCCAATTCTTCTAAATACTTTTTGAATCAGAAGTTATTTGAAGAAAATTGGGGTGGATTTATGAAGAGTTGAGTTTAATATCTTCTTATATATGACGGAGTTTGTTGTGCTTCTCTGATGTGTGCTCACCTTCCCGGTCTGAATTTCTCATATGTGCGTCCATGGCAACCGAGTCAAAGACAGCCTCATAAAGGGCAACCTGAAGCTGTCTATGGTTCTGAAATAATGGAATTCATTGGTTGAAATGCAGGAGTAATCCTCGACTAATTCCATCTTTTATTATTTATTTTGACTTTTCAAAATAGTTAACAGGAATTTTTTTTAAACCCAATCAGTTTGAGTTTCATGTAAAAAAATAAGAGGTATTGGAATTACAATAATAACAAAAATTCAATCTATAAATTTAAGCTAACTTAAGTC
>CALYLW010000548.1:0-397810 GCA_944989445.1 Ampullaceana balthica | reverse complement strand
ACAACAGCAACAACAACAAAGCAACAACAACAAAACAAAAACAACAACAGCAACAACTACAAAAACAAAACAACAACAAAAAAATCAACAACAAAACAAAGACAAAACAACAACTACAACAACAACAGCAACAACAACAAAGCAACAACAACAAAACAACAACTACAACAACAAAAGCAACAACAACAAAGCAACAACAACAACAAAAAATATTTTATGGCGATAATCGCCTTCTTGTTAATCTCGACACCAAAATGTTTATTAATTTGCGTCATTATTTTACGTCTTAATTTTCAATAATTTTTATTTTATATAGCTCATATAGGGAAAAACTACATTTTGGGCCCCCGGGCCCCAGTATCTTATATATATGGAACGAAACCTGTTTCATAACCTTTCCGGTATAATTTTGTGTACGTGTACCAAATTTCACGTTATTTGGTTGTCTGGATCTCGAGTTATTAGGGAACAGACAGACAACCAGACAGACAACAAATGCGTCTTATATATATATAGAGATATATATAGATATATATATATATATATATATATATATATATATATATATATATATATATATATATATATATATATATATATATATATATATATATACTAGGGGCAAGTACCCGGCTTCTCCCGGGTTTAAAATAAGGTTTTCTGTAGAAGCGTACACAACTAACTGTTTACTTGCATGCTATAAAATGGTACATTTAACAGTGTATGTGCTGCATGGCTTAATTTCAAGGATGTCACCATCCTCATCTTTCACAATAACAGTTTTGAGATCTTCAAATGAAATAGGTCCCCGAATATGGTGCAGCAGGAGGCGCATGTGAAATGCTTCTCTGTTGTGAGGATGCACAGTGTACACTCTTCCCAAGGCATTGTCTGTCACATATCCCGGGAAGTCTGCAAGAGGTATACCTTTTTTCGGATTTGCCAGACCTATTGACTGGCATCCCAGCGAAAATGTCTAGGCACTTCAGAATACAGCAATGTTTTTGCAAGAGGATCTGTTTTGCAGAGATCAAAAAACGCTGTTAATGTAGTCTTTGTTGGAGTGTCTGTCAAATGTGCTGTTGGCTGTCCTGGTTTATAGTATACTCCTTGGCCTCCTTCAAGATGTACTGCCAAGTGAACAACTGTTGGATACCTTTGATGGATGGGAAAGTTAAGCAGGCGCCACACTGCCTCACTGCTACTAATGTATCGTCCTTGTTGATAATTAATTGGTAACCCCATCAAGCCTGTTCGGCATTTCATTTGCAACAGTAAACATGGCTGCATCACTTCCCTTGGTAACATAATTGCAAATCTACTTGATGCTTGTGTTTCTATGACGTACATAGGTCATTCCATCCTGTGCATATTCATGCATGTAACGGGGCCCTCCCCTGAAGGATGAAGGCAGCACCACTAATTTGCCAAGATTTTCAGAAGTCACATTGTTGTCATTCCTTACTGCCTCTAATAGTACACCATAGTCCTCAGCTCTAAGTTTTGTTTGGTTGAGTCTGATGAAACGCAATCTCTCATTCTCAACCTTAGCATACATATCCACTATGTATTGCTGGAAAAGGCGCGGGCATCTGAGGAGTGTATTAAATTCGTTGACTCTTTGCATCATGCGATATGCATAGTAGTCATTGCTTGTGGCCTTGTTTACATCTTTTATGTTCAAATCATAGCCATCTTCTCCTCTAACAAATAGCAGAGGATACTGAAGTGGATCATATGACCTGTGAGTGTCTTGAATCCTTTGAAGTGGCATTTGTGAGCAACTTCTTGAATGCAGCACAATGTCTCTACGATCACCTAGCTCTCCAGCAATCATGATGCCACTTCACTAACAGATGGTGCATTGAATCTGCCTTTGTGTTCCTTTAATGGTGCTTTGCCGGAAATTTTGATTTTGTAGTCCACTTGAGTGTTATCCATAATCTCAGCAGCCATTTTAAATGACCTCACATAGCTTTTATGCTGATGCAGCATTCTTTGCAGTTTGAGGACAATGTTTCTGTCAACAGGACTGTCAAGCAAATCCAGTCTTCTTTGCACTTGCTCATCTTCTCCCAAGAAGTAAATCTGGAGATATTTGCTGTCTACAGCATTGACTGGATGAAGAGGTCCAGCATGGTGGTACACTTGGCCTTGGACCTTGAATGTTGGTGTCCACCCGTTATTCACGACAACATTAGACTTGAAGGAAGTCACGGCAAACATATTATTGAATAGTCTAATAAGTTTCACAAAGTCCTTTGATTGTGCAGTTTCACCATTCAACAGAATGCACAATGGTTCTGGTGGCTTTAGAATTGGGGGCAGTTTGACTTTACCACTGGAACAGCACATGCCTGGAGTTTCTTTGCTCAGCTGTTTCAGCTGCTCTGGGAACTCTGTGGCGGACCTGATCTGCCTGGATTTTATATATTTTGTTTTCGTATGTTATCATTGCGGGAGAATACTCAACAACTTCCCAAAGTTTCATGCTCCTATTTACACGGGAAGTTGGATATTTAATGATTAGTCTGTTTTATATAGCTCATATTAGGAAAATACCTACATTTTGGCCCAAGGCCCCCTAGTGAGTAATAATTTTATATATTTTTTTCGCATGTTACCATCGCGCGAGGGTACTCAAAATCTTCCAAAAGTTTCATTCTTCTACTTACATGGTAATTTGGAGAATTATTGATGAGTCAGTTTGATATATGAAAAAAACTACATTCAGGCCTCTGACCACCCAGTGAGTGATAATTTTTATTAATGTTTCGCCAGTTACCATTTTGGGAGGGTATATAACAACTTCACAAAGTTTCATGCTTCTACCTACACAGGAAATAGGAGATTTAATGATGAGCCTGATTTATATAGCTCATTTAAGAAAAAACTACGTTTGGGCCCCCGCCCACCCCCTACCCAGTTAGTGATAACTTTATACTTTTTTCGACTGTTACCATTGCGGGAGGGTACTCAACGACTTTCCAAATTTTCATGCTTCTACCTACTCGGGAATATGAGGAATTGGTGTTGATTCAGTTTTATATAGCCCATATCAGGAAAAACCGGTTTTGGGGCACCCGGCCACCCATGAGTGGAAATGTTTACATTATTTTTCACCAATTATCGTCATAATAGTGTATTTGGCAAGTTCCCAAAAGTTTCATGCTTCTACCCTCACGGGAGGTTGGAGAATTAGTTTTGAGTCAGTTTTAAATATACGGAAAAAAATACATTTTGGCCCCGCCCCCAGTAAGTGATAATTTATATAATTCATTTTTCTGTTGTATGGGGTTTATTTGTTTTAAAGAAACATTTCGAAACGCAATGTTTGAGCTTAAAATGTGCCCTGCTGGTTTCGTTTAAGTTATGCAAAAAGTATAAACACAGTTGCTTAGCTACAGTGTTTATGCCACCCAGGGATGGACGATATTATTGACTCCTACCCTCGCCGATAAAAGGAAAAAGCTTGATCGGACGACTGGATAAAATACATATAGAATATACAAAAAAGAAACAGTGTAAAGTAAAAAAATATGTAATTTGCAAACAAATTTTATAAAAATATATACGTAATCTTGTTAGAGGCGCAACATTAACAGACATAAAAATAAACCATTTCATAACATTTAGTTCACAACAAAAAACACACACACTCACTGATTCACACATGTGCACACAAATACTTAAACGCATACCCACAGCGGTATATTAACAATTAAAAATATAAATTAAAATAATAACTGCTCTTTTCACTTTGTTTCCTATTTACAAATTAATATGAACTCAAACTATGACGTCACATCACATTATTTTATGGCAATAAACGCCATCTTGTTAATCTCGACACCAAAATGTTTAATATTTTTACGTCTTAATTTTCAATAATTTTTATTTTATATAGCTCATATAGGGAAAAACTACATTTTGGGCCCCCAGCCCCCAGTATCTTATATATATGGAACGAAACCTGTTTAATAACCTTTCCGGTATAATTTTGTGTACGTGTACCAAATTTCACGTTATTTGGTTGTCTGGATCTTGAGTTATAAGGGAACAGACAGACGACGGACAGACAACAAATGCGTCTTATATATATAGAGATACATAAATTTATATATTGGAGAAGTCTCAAATTCTGTATAAACTAAAACACACTTTCCTTAGAGTGAATATATTTGTATCATTTATTCTATATATCATAACTTTAAAAATAATATAAATATTTTTTTAAACTTCAATTTCTAGTTTTCTTTACCAATGAGTTGCTTTTATTTAGATAATTGCCTGCATCATAAAGTCCCTCACTAATTTTACGAAACTAAAAACAGTTAACTTTAAGTTATTACAAATTTGACGACAACCGCCTTCACGTAAAAAGCGTATATGTTTCCGACCCACCTCTTTAAACTATTTAAAGAAATGAAATATCTGTAACAGTAGCTATAAAATAAGGAACTACGACCCCACTCCTATCAAAAAGGCAATAGCTACTTATCTCAAAGCGTCAATAAACTAAATTAAACATGTTTTAAATATACAATTCCGTTTCCAAAAAGAACTTTAAGAAACAGTCTTATTTTTAAAAAAAAACTTCTAATAAAATTAACGCACCGTTTTAAAGACAATACATTTTAAAAAAATATAAAGTCTAGTAATAAACTTATGTACCGAAATGACTTATTTGAAATTCTCTCTAGATTGTTTAATATGGCGATGACATTATTTTTTATGTCTTTGTCTCCACAATTAAAGAAACTTTAATTGGCATATTTTTAACAAAAATGATAATTTTAAAATATGGATTCCATTTTTGTTGGATCCCGCTTCCCAATAACGCTATATTTGATTAATTCTACTCTATCTCCAACCCTCAGAACCAAAAACTACAGAAAGTTCAAAATTCAGCTGCCAGACTAGTTCTAAAGGCCACATGACCATGTTACTCCGCTACTTTACTCACTTCACTGGCTACCTATACAAGCTCGAATTGATAATAAACTGGCTGTTCTCTGTCACTACTTCTTTTCTGACTCATCTCCTTCCTATCTTACTGAACTTCTGTCGGTCTACTCACTTCTGCTACGCTCTTCTGCAGACACACGTATTCTCTGTGTTCCTAAGACACGAACTAAAGCTTTTGGCGAAAGGGCATTCTCTTTTTGTGCAGCCAAACAATGGAATTCTCTACCATTACACATCCGTAGTATTCCAACTACCAAGTCCTTCAAGACTGCACTTAAGACGTCTTTTCAAAATTTATTTACAAAATTAATGAAACACCATTTGTTTTAATGATTATCGTAGCTTATTGTGTAATGTACTGTCCTTTATGTTGTTATTATGGTATGAATGGTTATTTAATTATTATATGTATGTTATGATCTCCATGTAAAGCGCTGTGAGCCCGGTTCCCCACTGGAATACAGCGCTATATAAATTATCACTTATTATTTTTATTATTATTTCTGGATAATGAAGAAATTATAATCCGCATTTTTTTCTCAAGATTCAGTTTGTTTAAAAAAGCATATTGGACAATAATATATATATATTTTTTTAAACATGGTTTTATTGTTCCCCGGCTACATAGGAATGAACATGTGATTTTCAGTTGATATAGAATTTTATATCTTAAATAATGAATTTCGCCGAACTTAAACACTAAATTAAGAATTTTATTCCCACATTAACTAAATAAACTGAACTGACAGTTTTTAATTAAAACAAAACCATACACACACGTACACACACACACTTTTATTAAACTTTTGCCATCGCTTTCCACATAATATTTACTCATTAATTACATAATTGGAATTATATTAAATGTGGAGTAATAAAATAAATTATAAATCTTATTCACATATGTAAAATAATAAATCCCATGCAGCGAGTGAAAATTGTCATGAAATATTCTTAACGCATCTATAATTAAGACATAACCCGTAATAAAAACCCCCATAAAAAACAAAGTTTCTGACCATAAATCCTTTATATACGAGACTTAACTAAAGGTATGTTTGTTATAATACGCATCGCACGGCAATCCAAAAATCCAAAATTTTAGTTATGTCTCATATATAAAGGATTTATAGTGAAATAAGTATTAAAAACTCGAATAGTATTTAAGCGCAATTTCCAACAATTTTTAATCGAATGGAAATCATTCTAGATTACATTAAAAGTAATTTCAAATAAATAATTCTGAAAGGAAACAAAACAATAGCTATGAACAAGTTGCTGCTAAAATTACGGGAGTCGAACGAAATGAGATTTTTCAAAAATTCTTTCTCCAACATGTTCTAAATATTATTGGCTATCGTTTGGCGTTTGTTTCAACCTGATAGATGTTATGGTTGGCGAGATATTGACAAAATACTGAATTTTTTAAATAAAAATATTTTTTATATATTTTTTTTTATTTGCCAGGAAATCCAGTAAACCATTTCTGGATTTTTTTTTGGCCCGTGCACATCCTTTGAACCTCCTTAACATATTTGCAAAACATCCTAAACTTCTGTCTCTTATGTTTCAGGAGTTGTTGGTTCTGCAAGCTCGAACAGACATCCAAAAAGGACAGACTTTTCAAATATATAAACGCAGTTTGTCCCATGAGAAAATTTCGCTAAAAAACTACTACAGTCTGCCTGCTCAGCTCGATTTGACCATGGGAAAAGTGTTATAAAAACATGTTTAATATAA
Source organism: Ampullaceana balthica (assembly GCA_944989445.1). Classification (NCBI taxonomy): domain Eukaryota; kingdom Metazoa; phylum Mollusca; class Gastropoda; family Lymnaeidae; genus Ampullaceana; species Ampullaceana balthica. Next base: position 391,102 of record CALYLW010000548.1, on the reverse strand, counting down.
TGCGCACCACGCGACAGACAAGGATAAACATTTACAGATCGGAAATATATATTTAAAATGTATGTTCAATATAATGCGCACCGCACCGCGTGATTGGAAAATATTAAAAAGGTTGTTCAATATAATACCACCGCCACTGTCTAGCACAAAAATGTATATGGTACATAGAGGGCACGGGTTCAAAATAGCGACTGTCGAAACAGCGACCGTCATAATAGCGACTTCAAAATAGAGACTGTATCAAAACAGCGACTGTCATAATAGCGACTTCACCACATAGCTATTCTTGTCCAACCGTTCACCTTACACAGTGGTTCCAATCTTTTTTGACACATAGACCCCTTTTCATTGTCTAAACTTACCCAAAGACCCCAAGTGAAAAAACTACATAAATGCATAGTACCAAACAGTGGCGTAGCTAGGGGGGCGGTGGGGGCGGTCCGCCCCGGGCGGCACTCATTTAGGGGCGGCATTTGTGGGCATTTGAAAAGAACAAACATTTCGACAACCGCCCTTTTTCTTTTGAAGGGGGAAAACCAAGGTGAAACAAAAATATTCGTAATTTCGAGTCTTAATTAACGGATTCGCACAACATTTGTTTGATTACATAGTGGATATTATAACTAACGCAAAACCGTTCAAAAATTTGTAATCGCTCAAAAAACGTATCCATTTGTTTGGAAAACTAAGCGGTATAAGTCACAGATGACGCTTTTATAAGAAAACTACCCAAAAAACAAACATCACCGCTGGGCCGAATAATGTGTGCTATTAATATCGCCACGACAGTTTTTACGTGGAATTTCGACATTTCGCAGAATGATGCGCGAACAAGTACCTACAAGGCATGTGGTTCAAATATTGTGTTTAACTTGCAAGTAGTAATTTATATTACTGCTTCAGTTTTCAGTAAATTATTGTAAGGTAAGTTATTAAAAATTAAATTTATTTTGTTTTTATTGCATTAAAGTAGCACAAATAATTTGTGTTTTTCATTAAAATACGGTTATTCATTAAGCATGTTACGCCTATCCAATTAAATTAATAGTAATGTGTAAATAATTTGAATTCGTCTATTTTATGGAAAATTATTAAGATTTATGACAAGAATATGTAAATATTCAAATTTCTCCGTTAATAAACACCACAACAGGCATAATAATTTCGAAAAAGACATACTTTAAACTTTCAAGCGTCTTGGAAAAATTGACATCTGAAGAAGTAACTAGGAAAACGAGATCAGATGCTGGAATTTTACTCAATTCAATGCAATCTTTTTCTCTTCTATGTTATCTAATTTATGGGAACCCTGTCATTTTTTAAATTAATGCAAAGCCATTGCATGGAACAAAGAGATGTGCTAATACAAAATGCTGTTATATCAGCCAAACAATTTGTGAAGAGATGGAGATATCAACTGAAACGCCTAGTTAGAAGGAGAAAAAATATGAGTAGGGAAAATTCAGAAGACGTGGTTCTATCTTTAGAACAAGAAGTACAACGAGAAATTTTTTTATCCATGGATGGAATTATAAAATAAAATAAAATAACGCTTTGATGAGTTGCATGTCCTTGCAAGAAAATATTCGTATATAATACCATGTAACCTACTAAATGAAGCATTTGAACATCAAATAAATTACTTTATTGACATTGACAGTTCAATATGGAAAGAAAAAAGATCCAGGTTTTTAATGGCTGTACCTACACTACAAGAAGAGGCATTATGTTAGATAAGAAAAACCCGTAAAAAAACCAAGTTTTTGACTATAAATCCTTTACGTACGAGACGTAACTAAAAGAATGTTCATTATAACACGCAGCGCAAGACCATCCAAAAATACAAAATTGCAGTTGTGTCGTAAAACGTGTTTAATATAATGCGCACCGATCAGGAATAGGTTTATAAAAAGTGTTGTCAGTAAAATACGCACCTTATTGCGCGACAGAAAGGTTGTTCAATATAATACGCACCGCGACGCTCTATCTCAAAAATAGCATGATACATAGGAATAAATAAAATAATCTAAAAAATCAATAATTTAATTACGGTACATGCGATCGATCTGAAATTTTGATACATTGTTTTTATCATCGGTACGAAACTGCCTGCAAAATTTCAGCTCGCTATCTTGCGAGCAAGTGGGTTAAAAATCGATCAAAAGTTTTGGCGACAAGCAAGCAAGCAAGCAAGGTCGGTCGGTCGGTCGGCCGCAGACACCACGAGTTAATATAAATGATTTAAATAAGAAAAACCCGTAAAAAAACCAAGTTTTTGACTATAAATCCTTTATGTACGAGAAGTAATTAAAAGAATGTTCATTATAATACGCAGCGCCAGACCATCCAGAAATACAAAATTGCAGTTGTGTCGTAAAACATGTTTAATATAATGCGCACCGATCAGGAATATGTTTATAAAAAGAGCTGTCAATAAAATACGCACCTTATTGCGCGACAGAAAGGTTGTTCAATATAATACGCACCGCGACGCTCTATCTCAAAAAATAGCATGATACATAGGAATAAATAAAATAATCTAAAAAATCAATAATTTAATTACGGTACATGCGATCGATCTGAAATTTTGATACATTGTTTTTATCATCGGTACGAAACTGCCTGCAAAATTTCAGCTCGCTATCTTGCGAGCAAGTGGGTTAAAAATCGATCAAAAGTTTTGGCGACAAGCAAGCAAGCAAGCAAGCAAGGTCCGCCGCAGACACCACGAGTTAATATAAAGGATTTAATAAAAACAACCCGTAAAAAAACCAAGTTTTTGACTATAAATCCTTTATGTACGAGAAGTAATTAAAAGAATGTTCATTATAATACGCAGCGCCAGACCATCCAGAAATACAAAATTGCAGTTGTGTCGTAAAACATGTTTAATATAATGCGCACCGATCAGGAATATGTTTATAAAAAGAGCTGTCAATAAAATACGCACCTTATTGCGCGACAGAAAGGTTGTTCAATATAATACGCACCGCGACGCTCTATCTCAAAAAATAGCATGATACATAGGAATAAATAAAATAATCTAAAAAATCAATAATTTAATTACGGTACATGCGATCGATCTGAAATTTTGATACATTGTTTTTATCATCGGTACGAAACTGCCTGCAAAATTTCAGCTCGCTATCTTGCGAGCAAGTGGGTTAAAAATCGATCAAAAGTTTTGGCGACAAGCAAGCAAGCAAGCAAGCAAGCAAGGTCCGCCGCAGACACCACGAGTTAATATAAAGGATTTAATAAGAAAAACCCGTAAAAAACCAAGTTTTTGACTATAAATCCTTTATGTACGAGAAGTAACTAAAAGAATGTTCATTATAATACGCAGCGCCAGACCATCCAGAAATACAAAATTGAAGTTGTGTCGTAAAACATGTTTAATATAATACGCACCGATCAGGAATATGTTTATAAAAAGAGCTGTCAATAAAATACGCACCTTATTGCGCGACAGAAAGGTTGTTCAATATAATACGCACCGCGACGCTCTATCTCAAAAAATAGCATGATACATAGGAATAAAAAAAATAATCTAAAAAATCAATAATTTAATTACGGTACATGCGATCGATCTGAAATTTTGATACATTGTTTTTATCATCGGTACGAAACTGCCTGCAAAATTTCAGCTCGCTATCTTGCGAGCAAGTGGGTTAAAAATCGATCAAAAGTTTTGGCGACAAGCAAGCAAGCAAGCAAGCAAGCAAGCGGTCCGCCGCAGACACCACGAGTTAATATAAAGGATTTAAAAATAAAAAATTAGAGATTTAGCGGCGCCCTTTTGAACTGGCGCAGGCCAGCGCCCTTGGCAACTGCCCCAATGCCAAGCCATTGTTACGCCACTGCTAATGTATACAATTTGTTTGTTTGTAAAAAAAAATCACATGTTTATAAATAAAAAAAATAAAAGAATAGTATTTGGTAATGTTTTTTGGTTGTTAATTTGGAATATGTTTTGTCTCATGCTGCGAACTCAGTAAGTTTCTTGTGGCCTTTAAAACAAATATCTTGTATTTTTATAAATGTGTATTTTAGGTATATAATCTTATGCGGCTCTTTTATTACTGCTTACATAAATATGGCATGCAATGGTAAACATGTTCCCCACCTTTACTTCGTTAAAATTTTAATTATTTGCTCATGTTTATTAATTTAAAAAACAACATAATATAATAGACTAAGTGGCCGTCCATAAATGAAGCATGCTATATTGGCTGATTCCCCCCCCCTTCCCCCCTCGTCACACGTCATCACAAAAACTTAGACCCCTTCTTCAATAAGACGCCACAAAGCTTTGACCCCCTCCCCAATAAAAGCCGTATTTTCTGTTTGAAAATGAGCATGTTTCAAATTAAATTTTTGCCATTTAAGAAAAGTGGAAATTTATTTAAAGTTGCGCGTTTTGCGTGACGTCACATTTCTTAAACATCCCCCTCGTCACACATCGTCACAAACGTATGTGACTCCCCACCCCCGGTGCGAGACGTCATTTAGTGACGGCCCCTAAAAAGGGCGGCAAATTGGAGACTGCCCCGGGCGGCAAAAGTTCTAGCTACGCCACTGTAGTAACAATTAAAAATTCCAAAAATAGCAACATTTAGATGAAGTATTTATTGAAATTAAAAATTGTGTTTAAAATAAAATTTAAAACAATTAACTTATGCTATATATACACGCATTCATTCAAATACAAACAACTGCTCCTGTAAAAATAAAATTTGAATCATGGTTACCCGGGAAACTTTTTTTAAACAAATTTGTACAGACACCTTGTCAAAACGTCCTGTGGTCGAAACTGTCCGGGGGGTTACATAATGACATGTTACGAAGGCTGGACTAAGTGACGACCACGGACCCCGTGTTATGGAGAAGGTAAATAAAGGGATTGGGGCTGAGAGGATGTAGGTACCTTTATAAAGGACTATCTGACCACATTGCCTTGGGGTGGGGGTGGAGTAGGATAGGTTTGGAAGGACTTGCTACCTCAGAGGAGTGGTGCATTTAACACAATCATGAATTCGCACTTAATGTTGATTGGTTTTCAGTGTGTATACTTTTTAGTGTTAAATTAAACTTTGAAAAAATAGCGTGTAATAACTATTTCATGCCGTTTTTAATTTTTAATAGATAATAATATTAAACTATATTATTATTATTATTTTTTTTTAAATTAGAAAAAAAACATCAACAAGTTTACGACGTAAAAACGAAAAGGGATCGAAACAACCGGGGATCAAAAAGTATTGTAATCGAACTCTCTAGCTTAATAAAACAGCCACACGCCACCTCTGCCCCTACCACCGCAATCCCCCTCAATTAATCGACTGCATCTTTGTTAGCTAATCTCTATAGAGCTTTCTGCAAAATTTATTTGACTGAAGTAATAGCAGTAATAATTTTATTTTTTTTACATAATTTTTTTTTAAAAATGTGTCCCGGAAATGTGTATACACTCTTTACAACACCAACATTTATTTAAACACACCTCCAGTTGATTGTATTTAATTTTCTATTGTCCCTTCTGTACAAAAAACCTACATGGCTTATCATGTCTTACTTTTCTTGATATTATAAACTCCATTGTAGGCTAGGCACAGTAATTGTTTTTAAAAGTTTTTCAAACATTATCACAAACAAAAGAAAAAAGTCGCTATTTTGATACAGTCGCTGTATGATGCAGTCGCTATTATGACGGTCGCTGTTTTGAAGTCGCTATTATGACGGTCGCTGTTTTGATACAGTCGCTATTTTGAAGTCGCTATTATGACGGTCGCTGTTTTGATACAGTCGCTATTTTGAAGTCGCTATTATGACGGTCGCTGTTTTGAAGTCGCTATTATGACGGTCGCTGTTTTGATACAGTCGCTATTTTGAAGTCGCTATTATGACGGTCGCTGTTTTGATACAGTCGCTATTTTGAAGTCGCTATTATGACGGTCGCTGTTTTGATACAGTCGCTATTTTGAAGTCGCTATTATGACGGTCGCTGTTTTGAAGTCGCTATTATGACGGTCGCTGTTTTGATACAGTCACTATTTTGAAGTCGCTATTATGACGGTCGCTGTTTTGAAGTCGCTATTATGACGGTCGCTGTTTTGATACAGTCGCTATTTTGAAGTCGCTATTATGACGGTCGCTGTTTTGAAGTCGCTATTATGACGGTCGCTGTTTTGATACAGTCGCTATTTTGATGTCGCTATTATGACGGTCGCTGTTTTGATACAGTCGCTATTTTGAAGTCGCTATTATGACGGTCGCTGTTTTGACAGTCGCTATTATGACGGTCGCTGTTTTGATACAGTCGCTATTTTGAAGTCGCTATTATGACGGTCGCTGTTTTGATACAGTCGCTATTTTGAAGTCGCTATTATGACGGTCGCTGTTTTGATACAGTCGCTATTTTGAAGTCGCTATTATGACGGTCGCTGTTTTGATACAGTCGCTATTTTGAAGTCGCTATTATGACGGTCGCTGTTTTGATACAGTCGCTATTTTGAAGTCGCTATTATGACGGTCGCTGTTTTGATACAGTCGCTATTTTGAAGTCGCTATTATGACGGTCGCTGTTTTGATACAGTCGCTATTTTGAAGTCGCTATTATGACGGTCGCTGTTTTGATACAGTCGCTATTTTGAAGTCGCTATTATGACGGTCGCTGTTTTGATACAGTCGCTATTTTGAAGTCGCTATTATGACGGTCGCTGTTTTGATACAGTCGCTATTTTGAAGTCGCTATTATGACGGTCGCTGTTTTGATACAGTCGCTATTTTGAAGTCGCTATTATGACGGTCGCTGTTTTGATACAGTCGCTATTTTGAAGTCGCTATTATGACGGTCGCTGTTTTGACAGTCGCTATTATGACGGTCGCTGTTTTGATACAGTCACTATTTTGAAGTCGCTATTATGACGGTCGCTGTTTTGAAGTCGCTATTATGACGGTCGCTGTTTTGACAGTCGCTATTTTGAAGTCGCTATTATGACGGTCGCTGTTTTGATACAGTCGCTATTTTGAAGTCGCTATTATGACGGTCGCTGTTTTGATACAGTCGCTATTTTGAAGTCGCTATTATGACGGTCGCTGTTTTGATACAGTCGCTATTTTGAAGTCGCTATTATGACGGTCGCTGTTTTGATACAGTCGCTATTTTGAAGTCGCTATTATGACGGTCGCTGTTTTGAAGTCGCTATTATGACGGTCGCTGTTTTGATACAGTCACTATTTTGAAGTCGCTATTATGACGGTCGCTGTTTTGATACAGTCGCTATTTTGAAGTCGCTATTATGACGGTCGCTGTTTTGAAGTCGCTATTATGACGGTCGCTGTTTTGATACAGTCGCTATTTTGAAGTCGCTATTATGACGGTCGCTGTTTTGATACAGTCGCTATTTTGAAGTCGCTATTATGACGGTCGCTGTTTTGATACAGTCGCTATTTTGAAGTCGCTATTATGACGGTCGCTGTTTTGAAGTCGCTATTATGACGGTCGCTGTTTTGATACAGTCACTATTTTGAAGTCGCTATTATGACGGTCGCTGTTTTGAAGTCGCTATTATGACGGTCGCTGTTTTGATACAGTCACTATTTTGAAGTCGCTATTATGACGGTCGCTGTTTTGAAGTCGCTATTATGACGGTCGCTGTTTTGATACAGTCGCTATTTTGAAGTCGCTATCATGACGGTCGCTGTTTTGATACAGTCGCTATTTTGAAGTCGCTATTATGACGGTCGCTGTTTTGAAGTCGCTATTATGACGGTCGCTGTTTTGACAGTCGCTATTTTGATGTCGCTATTATGACGGTCGCTGTTTTGATACAGTCACTATTTTGAAGTCGCTATTATGACGGTCGCTGTTTTGATACAGTCGCTATTTTGAAGTCGCTATTATGACGGTCGCTGTTTTGATACAGTCGCTATTTTGAAGTCGCTATTATGACGGTCGCTGTTTTGAAGTCGCTATTATGACGTCGCTGTTTTGATACAGTCACTATTTTGAAGTCGCTATTATGACGGTCGCTGTTTTGATACAGTCGCTATTTTGAAGTCGCTATTATGACGGTCGCTGTTTTGAAGTCGCTATTATGACGGTCGCTGTTTTGATACAGTCGCTATTTTGAAGTCGCTATCATGACGGTCGCTGTTTTGATACAGTCGCTATTTTGAAGTCGCTATTATGACGGTCGCTGTTTTGATACAGTCGCTATTTTGAAGTCGCTATTATGACGGTCGCTGTTTTGAAGTCGCTATTATGACGGTCGCTGTTTTGATACAGTCGCTATTTTGAAGTCGCTATTATGACGGTCGCTGTTTTGAAGTCGCTATTATGACGGTCGCTGTTTTGATACAGTCACTATTTTGAAGTCGCTATTATGACGGTCGCTGTTTTGAAGTCGCTATTATGACGGTCGCTGTTTTGACAGTCGCTATTTTGAAGTCGCTATTATGACGGTCGCTGTTTTGATACAGTCGCTATTTTGAAGTCGCTATTATGACGGTCGCTGTTTTGAAGTCGCTATTATGACGGTCGCTGTTTTGACAGTCGCTATTTTGATGTCGCTATTATGACGGTCGCTGTTTTGATACAGTCGCTATTTTGAAGTCGCTATTATGACGGTCGCTGTTTTGATACAGTCGCTATTTTGATGTCGCTATTATGACGGTCGCTGTTTTGATACAGTCGCTATTTTGAAGTCGCTATTATGACGGTCGCTGTTTTGATACAGTCGCTATTTTGAAGTCGCTATCATGACGGTCGCTGTTTTGATACAGTCGCTATTTTGAAGTCGCTATTATGACGGTCGCTGTTTTGATACAGTCGCTATTTTGAAGTCGCTATTATGACGGTCGCTGTTTTGATACAGTCGCTATTTTGAAGTCGCTATTATGACGGTCGCTGTTTTGATACAGTCGCTATTTTGAAGTCGCTATCATGACGGTCGCTGTTTTGATACAGTCGCTATTTTGAAGTCGCTATTATGACGGTCGCTGTTTTGATACAGTCGCTATTTTGAAGTCGCTATTATGACGGTCGCTGTTTTGATACAGTCGCTATTTTGAAGTCGCTATTATGACGGTCGCTGTTTTGATACAGTCGCTATTTTGAAGTCGCTATCATGACGGTCGCTGTTTTGATACAGTCGCTATTTTGAAGTCGCTATCATGACGGTCGCTGTTTTGATACAGTCGCTATTTTGAAGTCGCTATCATGACGGTCGCTGTTTTGATACAGTCGCTATTTTGAAGTCGCTATTATGACGGTCGCTGTTTTGACAGGCGCTATTTTGAAGTCGCTATTATGACGGTCGCTGTTTTGACAGGCGCTATTTTGAAGTCGCTATTATGACGGTCGCTGTTTTGACAGTCGCTATTCTGCTCGGATGCCCATAGAGATAGAGAGCAATAATCTAAAAATTCATTAATTTAATTAAGTACATTCTGTCGATGTGAAATTTTGATAGATCATTTTTATTGTTGCCACGAGTCTTCCTGCAAAATTTCCAGCTCGCTAGCATACGGGGAAGTGGATTAAAAATCGATCCAAAGTTTTTGCGCCAATCAATGAAAAAAGTACTGCACCAAAATAAATCGTATTGAAAGTCCGCTTAAAGCTGTTTAGTATGGAAATAATATTACGTTTTCTCTCTTTATCTACACATTTTCTAATTTTTTAATTTACGGCTTTCAGCCAAATAGGGAAATTACACAAACTAATCTAAAACCAACTACATGTTAAAAGGAACCGTCCAGACAAATGTGGTCCCTGTTTGTTATTGTTTTTGTTTTTTTGTGAAAGTGGGACACAGAGCTAGTACAAACAAACAAACACACATACAAACACCAACTGAGCTTTATATATTAGATTTCTAGGTTAGAAGTAATTTCCTTATGTATTATTACCACTTCGCTCTTTGTTCTTATGTCCTCTAGTGTTTCTACGTTGACAATTTAACTAATGGTGTACCTCTTGTCAGTTTTTGAATATTATCCAGTAAAGAATCTAGCTGCAGCAGCTATTTTTTAAATTAGTTCTATAGTTTATATATGTTTTCTTTGGAGAATGAGTCCCATACAAAAGATGAATGCCGGTCTCACCACAGTAAGGTAGCATTTTAATTTTATATTCTTTTACATTTTATATTTTACCTATTTTGTTACTAGAAATATACCCGCACTCTTCAGCGGGAGTGTACTGCCTCAAAAGTTTTATTATATAGTTAAAACATGCAAATATTTATTTGTCAAGTATGTACATGTATGCGACGTTTATGTTAGCCCTTCTGTCCATAATATATATCTAAATTTTCTGCTGAGATAAATCTTGAGAATGCAACTTACAGTTGATTAGAAATATACTGACCAGGGCAGGTCTCCCCAGCATCTTCACCCTCCTGATGCAGACCCAGCTTCGCTGGGCAGGGCACGTTGTCCGAATGCCAGACGAGAGACTGCCAAAGAGAATCTTCTATGGTGAGCTCCAGTATGGCCAGCGGTCCCACGGTGGGCAAAAGAAACGCTTCAAAGACACAATAAAAGCCTCAATGAAAGCGTTTGCCATCAATCCAGATACGTGGGAACGAGCTGCAATGGACCGATCCACCTGGCGCTCTTCCATCCACGAAGGTGCCGGGTCATGCGAGGCAAACCGGATCACCGCCGCAGAAAAGAAGAGGCAAGGCCGAAAGGCCCGTGCTGTCAACCCTCCAGGAGATGTCGCACTCGTCCCTTGTCCCTTCTGTTCCCGAACCTTTCGTGCAAGGATCGGCCTAATCAGCCATCTGCGCACGCATAGACAACCCTCGGATGACTAAAGTGGTCCTCGCCGTAACGACGGACGAACGAACATATATATATATATATATATATATATATGAATGATATCGGTCTCTCATTCTGGGAGAATGTTACTTTATATATAAAGCCCTATGATACAATCAAACAATTCAATTGCATATTAATTAAATTTAAAAACCTGCATATAAAAATATCAAATAGCTATAAATCCAACGTAGAAAGGAATTGTATTTGGAATAAAACACATAAGCTAATAGATCTTAAAGAAAAAATGTCAAATGAATAAAAAAAATCTCAAATCAAAATACATTAAGATTATTTTATCAATATGTTGTTCCCTTTTGTGCCTCTCCCCAAAACGGTCCTATTATCGATGGATTCCCATATCTAATATGTTGCTGTTTCACTAAAGAATGCGTTTCTTTTTTTTTCATGTTTTCAATAAGACACTACATTTACTAAATTTTATCTCTAAGCTCTTTTTTCTAATACTGCCCCCTTTTCCCACCGATATTAGGGAATTTATTGGCCTTGTATAATTAATATATTAATCTATTCACATAAAAGCATACTAGAAAAAAGTAGGGCTGCTGGAATTAAGGATAAATTAATCGATTAATCGTAAAAAATATTTAAATTAATTCGATCAATATTTCAAGTATTATTTTTTTACATTTATTAATAATTTATATTTTTTACTTGCATACTTTCCCCTCGTATTATTATTATTTTTAAGACGTTCATGAGTAAACAAAAATGTTTTTCTTTCTTATTTCTTGCATAGCTTATAGCAGAAAAATGTGCTGTGTTACGTCACAAAACTTGGGAGCCATAGAATTACCGCAATTTCGCGAATTAATAAATAACAATTTAATGGGATCTATATATGCGTTATAAAAATATAATTAATTGAAATTAATCGATTAATCGACTAAATTTTATCCGATAAATCGAACACAATTTTGTTAACCAGTACCGGCCCTAATATAAAGGAAATATCAAATTATTCTATATAAACTGCAAAAACCCTTGATTTAGATTGTATATAATATCTATTTAAAATTTATTATATTATCAGGAAAAAAAATAACTTCTACCTTTCTTACATAGAACATTGCTTTCCTCATCAGTTCAATCACTATTTTTAGGGTACTAAATAAAGTTAACAAAAAAGTTTTTACAAATTTGACAACAAGCGGTCACGTAAAAAACGTATATGTTTCCGACCCACATTAGTATAGTATTAAAAAAAATATTTCTAACAGCAGCATTAAGATAAAGAACTATGCCCCCAAATCACCTCAAAAAGGCAATAGATGCGTATCTCAAAGCGTCAATAAACTAAATTATAATTGTTTAAAATGAAATGTCGTTTCCAAACAAATTTAAAGAAACGAATACAATTTTAATGAAAAGTCTTGCAATAAAAATTTGCACACCGTTTTTAGGCAATAACAGATTTTTTATAATAAGTCTAGTAATAAAATAATGCATCGATATGACTTATTTTGAATTTCTCTCTAGATAGCTTAATATGGAAATGAATTCTCTTTCATCTTTTTCTCTATAATTAAGGATAGATACATAGATTTACAAATTTGAGACAAAAAAGGAAATTTTTTTTAATATGAATTCAATTTGTGTTGGATCCCGTTTACCCATATACATTATATTTGCAACAAGATCGTGTGAAATCAAATATGACATAAATTCTTAAAAGCTAAATAAAATAAATAAAAAAAAACCCCATTTCGGGACTATGCGCCCCACCCCAATATAAGTTGTATTAAAAAACGTATAGGAACCTGGGCCCAATAGGTGCAATATGTAAATTTCAAAACACCTGTTAATTTCATCTGGATAAAAATTGATATGTATGTTAATATTTGTCAAATCAAATATAATCGAAATAGGAATAAAGTCTCAAAAGTTTACTAAAAAATTAATTTTAAAAAAGGGGTTGGGGGGAGGATTTGCGGCCCCAAGCTGCCAAAGGAATGGACATTGTGAGTCCAATGGCATGTCATATTTAGTTTGGGATATATTAGTTTTTATATATCAAGTTTGGTTAAGGTCCATTCCTTTTCACAGTAGCTAACGCTTAAATTTTTTATATAGCACATATAAGTAAAAAAGGAGATTATTAGCCCCCGGTGCCCCAAGAGTTTTAAATTTTAAAAACAAATTTGCCAGTAACCTTTCCAGTCTCCAAAAGTTTCATGGCGATCGGGTGAATTGTTTAGTAAGCTATCAAGGACATGCACACACACACACACACATACTTTCATTTTTACTTACATGGATATAAGAGAAAAACGACGTTAAGGGGCCCCGGGCTCATTCGGTGCAAAATGTAAAGTTCGGAACAAGTGTTCATTTCAAACAATTTCCAAATTAAATAATTGATCTATATTTCTCAAAATCGTGTATAATTGAATGTGGAATTAAATTTTAAACGTGTACGAAAAAAATACATTATGAGTTTTGTCACGTGTGAAGCACGAGTGTTTTGCGTGTTGGATGACGGAGAGGTCACGTGAGTAAAAGCGCTGGAAGAAAGAGTCGTTCCCATTGGCTAATGAGGTGGGGGAGTCAGTGTTAGAGTTGGCTGGTGTCATGGCAGATGTATGCCAGTGTGTTCCACGTTGTATAACCTCAAATTATATTTCTGTGTACTAAGTATAAATATTAAAGTTGTTTTATTGAAACAAGCTCTTCAGAGGATTATTGTGTACAAGGTTTTGTATTGAGAGAACGCCTACAAGAGTTACATATTAATAATTAAACCATTGACATTGGTGTTGAAGTAAAATTGATTACCATTAGGCATTAGTCCTAAGTAAACACAGTACAAGAAGGAGTTATTCGTGGAAGTGACAATTATTTTGTATTCACAAAAGGGAAGTCTTCATTAAAATAAGAAATATTAGCAGCCATCGTATTTTGTGAATATTAAAGGCCGTGTGTTGCAGTGTATAAATTTTTGAAGATTGAAGGAATATTAATATTATAGATATTTCAAGATGGCGGCTTAAACGCACGTGACCACTGCATGCACTGTATAAAACTGGGTCGGCTTAGTTGGTTTTAACCTGACAGTTACACACAGTTCAAGCGTACTACAGCACACACACCACCGAGAGCTAGTAGGTCGTTACGTCAACAAGCACGTTGGTTCTAAATATACACAGTGCCGGAATCTGGGTCGCACAAGCTTACTTTATGGTAACACACAGTTAACTACGTCAGCAGCTCACTGATGCTAGTTGATTCCAGGAAATATTTGTAAACACAACCTTGAACTAGAAAAGCTATGGACTATTAACAAGTGTCAGTGTGAATTATAAATAAAGGAACGGAATTTTTATCCATTCATTGTGTGAAGAGTTTGATAATTGCAATTTTGGATTAATGGAGTGAACTAAATTGTCTAAAAACTACTCGAAAATTGAAAATTTAACTAAGTGACTTATTTCATAGTAAACACTTTGGACCATCGGAAGTGTTTTGTCAATCTGAGGGAGCGTATATATAAAGTATACTAAAGATCCCGTGTGAGGATGCTTTGTTGTCTCATCTTGTCAAAACTAAATTTCATGGTTTAGATGTGTCACTTATTTGGACTTAACATTTTGAAATCAAGATTTGTTCATTTGGAGAATTTATACCTTAACAAATAAATACCTACATTCCTTACCGAATTGCTTGACTCATATTATTCCATATAACAAAACATGGATTACTACAAAGAATTCACTGCCATAGCTAAAGAGATCGGACTAAGTGGAAAAGAAATGAAAGACTTTATTGAAGAGAAAGTCAAAATTGCTGAAGAAAAAGAGAAGCTAAGAAAGCTGAAGAAAAGCAAAGAATTGCTAAACAAGAAGTAAAGCTAAGAAAAGCTGAAGAAAAAGAAAATCAAAGCATTGCTGATGAAAAAGAGAGGCAAAGACAAATCATTGAAAGAGAAGAAAGAGCAGCAAGAAGAGAACTTGAACAAATTAAAAATGACAACTTAAAACTACAAATTGAGTTAGAGAGTAAAGGCCACAATCCTGGTAATGACACAAATAGAAAGTCAGCACCGAAGGATACTATCAAAGTTAGAAAATATGATAGCCAGACAGAAAAAATGGATGTGTATCTGGATTATTTCGAATCCATAATGGCCAAGAAAGGGTATGACGAAGAAGATTGGCCAGCACAATTGATGACTCAACTAACTGGAGAAGCATTTGAAGCTTACAACAGTATAGCTAAAGAAGACAAAACCATATATAAGAATGTCAAAAGCACTTCTATGTCATTTCGGAAAGTCAGAAAATGATTATAGAAAAGAATTTCATGAAATGAGAATCAAGATGGACAAAGATCCACAGATCATAGTGCATGAAGCACAAGTTAAATTAACAAAATGGCTGAAAATTACAGCAATAGATGCAAGCAATCCAAAGGCCATACTAGACATGGTGTTAATTGACAAGTTTTTAGAAAATGCAACACCAACTCTATTCACATATTTAACTGATGAGAAAGTTCGTACTCAAGCAGAGCTAACAAATGCACTACGCACATTCAAAGACTCTCATCCAAATGTGGAAATGGATAAGAGACAAGATATCTTCGCAGCAATACAAATTAAAAGTCAAGAAAAAAGACATGGTATGAGAAACCAGAGTCTGCCAAACCAAGGCAACAGACAAACTATTTGCTGGTACTGTAAGAAGCCAGGACATATGGCGAAGCAGTGTTACCACAATAAAGGACAACCGAATAGAGTGTCACCTAATGGCAGCTCTATAAGAAAGAAAACAGAAGAAAAATCAAGACAAGATCACTTTGAAAACAAAGGTAGACAAGCATGGAAAGAAAAATATAATCATAATTCCAGACATAGAGATTATGATCAAGGTAGACACTCATGGAGAGACATATATAATCATAATTCCATATATAGAGATTATAATCAAAGCAGAAGATCATGGAGAGGCAGATATAGTTTTTATTCCAGAATAAGAAATTTTGATCAACCATGGAGAAAGAATGAAAAACCAGACATGGATGATGAAATAAAGTTGAATCGAGAAGAAACAAGAACTAGTTACACTGTAGCCACTATAGACAATCACGGATATGATAAAAGGAATGAAGACCATAGTAGCAGATATAAAGATGGTACTAGTGAATCTGAAACCATTCATGTGGAATCATCTGTAGTAGGAAGAACAATTGGTTGTGTATTAAGCAGAATGAAAGACATAGATAAAAACAATGATTTTCAGATAAAGCTTTCTACTGACAGTGACTCATCTGGTCGAAATTCTATTGAATTATCTGGAAGCAAAAATGACATCTCAAAAGCTAAGCTACTTATCCAAGATGCTGGAATTAATATTGTGAATGGACATAATCGTGGTCGTGTTTGGTGAATTATTGAACATTTAACAGTCTGAAGAAACATTCAAAGCCCATCTGTTTGAATTCATACTCGTCAACTGAGGAATGACTATCTTTGAACTAGGCTATGCTATTAGCCGACTACAAATTTGATATTAACCTGTGAAGGGAAAGGACAATGTGGTTGCAGACATATTAAGTAGAATGACAATAAATAAAGACATTCTGTGAATTCCTAAGTGATAAAACCAGAGACTGTATTAATATTAGTCTGTGAATTCCTAAATGATTCAATCAGTGACTGTAATAACATTAACATTTTTATTCGCTGAACAATAGACAAGGAACAGTGTTTGAATTCCACTGGATTATTAGTTAATTTTAATAATATTGATTTGATTGTTAAACGTATTTTAATTACACAAAATTACAGATGTGTTTAAAATTTCAGTTTCATTTTTTCAGTACAGGTAGACTGTTGAAGTCCTACAGATTTTTTTCTCTTGATTTTATGTTTAGATGTTGTGTGTAAGGCTATGAATGTTCATTGATGATAAATATTTGAAATTTGAATATATATATAGATTGATTTGATTTTATTAAGACCAAAAATGTTGTATTTCATAAACATTTTTTTTGAAGGATAGGGGTGAATGTCATGTGTGAAGCACGAGTGTTTTGCGTGTTGGATGACGGAGAGGTCACGTGAGTAAAAGCGCGGGAGGAAAGAGTCGTTCCCATTGGCTAATGAGGTGGGGGAGTAAGTGTTAGAGTTGGCTGGTGTCATGGCAGATGTATGCCAGTGTGTTCCACGTTGTATAACCTCAAATTATATTTCTGTGTACAAAGTATAAATATTAAAGTTGTTTTATTGAAACAAGTTCTTCAGAGGATTATTGTGTACAAGGTTTTGTATTGAGAGAACGCCTACAAGAGTTAAATATTAATAAGTAAAACCATTGACAAGTTTAGTGCCCTATAGTAATTTAAATAAAGAATCTTGAATCTGGTATACCAAGTTTGGTCAAGATCAATTAATTTTCCACGTAGCTAATGCTTAGACTAATTTATATTTAGCTCATATAAGGAAAAAACATTACGGGCACCGATCCTGATCTGTGCAAGATATATTATAAACACCTGTTTATTTCAATCAATTAAATAATGGATCTATTTATATGTATTTTATCAAGGTCTTATAAATTGAATGGGGAATAACATATTTAACGTTTAGAAAAAACAACAACAAAATTTAGGAGATCAATTGCCTAGCGAATTTTAATGTGGCCATTAAGTTTTTTTTTCTTTTCTAAGTTTTGTCAAGACCCATTCATTTACAATTTACCCCGTATCGAATGCTTAAACTAATTTTTATATAGCTCATATACTAAAAAAACCTTATGAGCCCCTGAGCCCCAGGAGTATTAACCGTAAAAACAAATGCCAGCTCTCAATAAAAGTCGCCTGCCAAATATCCTGAAGGCGTTTCATGACAACCCAAACTACATTTACTAAATTTTATCTCTAAGCTCTTTTTTCTAATACTGCCCCCTTTTCCCACCGATATTAGGGAATTTATTGGCCTTGTATAATTAATATATTAATCTATTCACATAAAAGCATACTAGAAAAAAGTAGGGCTGCTGGAATTAAGGATAAATTAATCGATTAATCGTAAAAAATATTTAAATTAATTCGATCAATATTTCAAGTATTATTTTTTTACATTTATTAATAATTTATATTTTTTACTTGCATACTTTCCCCTCGTATTATTATTATTTTTAAGACGTTCATGAGTAAACAAAAATGTTTTTCTTTCTTATTTCTTGCATAGCTTATAGCAGAAAAATGTGCTGTGTTACGTCACAAAACTTGGGAGCCATAGAATTACCGCAATTTCGCGAATTAATAAATAACAATTTAATGGGATCTATATATGCGTTATAAAAATATAATTAATTGAAATTAATCGATTAATCGACTAAATTTTATCCGATAAATCGAACACAATTTTGTTAACCAGTACCGGCCCTAATTAAAGGAAATATCAAATTATTCTATATAAACTGCAAAAACCCTTGATTTAGATTGTATATAATATCTATTTAAAATTTATTATATTATCAGGAAAAAAAATAACTTCTACCTTTCTTACATAGAACATTGCTTTCCTCATCAGTTCAATCACTATTTTTAGGGTACTAAATAAAGTTAACAAAAAAGTTTTTACAAATTTGACAACAAGCGGTCACGTAAAAAACGTATATGTTTCCGACCCACATTAGTATAGTATTAAAAAAAATATTTCTAACAGCAGCATTAAGATAAAGAACTATGCCCCCAAATCACCTCAAAAAGGCAATAGATGCGTATCTCAAAGCGTCAATAAACTAAATTATAATTGTTTAAAATGAAATGTCGTTTCCAAACAAATTTAAAGAAACGAATACAATTTTAATGAAAAGTCTTGCAATAAAAATTTGCACACCGTTTTTAGGCAATAACAGATTTTTTATAATAAGTCTAGTAATAAAATAATGCATCGATATGACTTATTTTGAATTTCTCTCTAGATAGCTTAATATGGAAATGAATTCTCTTTCATCTTTTTCTCTATAATTAAGGATAGATACATAGATTTACAAATTTGAGACAAAAAAGGAAATTTTTTTTAATATGAATTCAATTTGTGTTGGATCCCGTTTACCCATATACATTATATTTGCAACAAGATCGTGTGAAATCAAATATGACATAAATTCTTAAAAGCTAAATAAAATAAATAAAAAAAAACCCCATTTCGGGACTATGCGCCCCACCCCAATATAAGTTGTATTAAAAAACGTATAGGAACCTGGGCCCAATAGGTGCAATATGTAAATTTCAAAACACCTGTTAATTTCATCTGGATAAAAATTGATATGTATGTTAATATTTGTCAAATCAAATATAATCGAAATAGGAATAAAGTCTCAAAAGTTTACTAAAAAATTAATTTTAAAAAAGGGGTTGGGGGGAGGATTTGCGGCCCCAAGCTGCCAAAGGAATGGACATTGTGAGTCCAATGGCATGTCATATTTAGTTTGGGATATATTAGTTTTTATATATCAAGTTTGGTTAAGGTCCATTCCTTTTCACAGTAGCTAACGCTTAAATTTTTTATATAGCACATATAAGTAAAAAAGGAGATTATTAGCCCCCGGTGCCCCAAGAGTTTTAAATTTTAAAAACAAATTTGCCAGTAACCTTTCCAGTCTCCAAAAGTTTCATGGCGATCGGGTGAATTGTTTAGTAAGCTATCAAGGACATGCACACACACACACACACATACTTTCATTTTTACTTACATGGATATAAGAGAAAAACGACGTTAAGGGGCCCCGGGCTCATTCGGTGCAAAATGTAAAGTTCGGAACAAGTGTTCATTTCAAACAATTTCCAAATTAAATAATTGATCTATATTTCTCAAAATCGTGTATAATTGAATGTGGAATTAAATTTTAAACGTGTACGAAAAAAATACATTATGAGTTTTGTCACGTGTGAAGCACGAGTGTTTTGCGTGTTGGATGACGGAGAGGTCACGTGAGTAAAAGCGCTGGGAAGAAAGAGTCGTTCCCATTGGCTAATGAGGTGGGGGAGTCAGTGTTAGAGTTGGCTGGTGTCATGGCAGATGTATGCCAGTGTGTTCCACGTTGTATAACCTCAAATTATATTTCTGTGTACTAAGTATAAATATTAAAGTTGTTTTATTGAAACAAGCTCTTCAGAGGATTATTGTGTACAAGGTTTTGTATTGAGAGAACGCCTACAAGAGTTACATATTAATAATTAAACCATTGACATTGGTGTTGAAGTAAAATTGATTACCATTAGGCATTAGTCCTAAGTAAACACAGTACAAGAAGGAGTTATTCGTGGAAGTGACAATTATTTTGTATTCACAAAAGGGAAGTCTTCATTAAAATAAGAAATATTAGCAGCCATCGTATTTTGTGAATATTAAAGGCCGTGTGTT
Source organism: Ampullaceana balthica (assembly GCA_944989445.1). NCBI lineage: Eukaryota > Metazoa > Mollusca > Gastropoda > Lymnaeidae > Ampullaceana > Ampullaceana balthica. Next base: position 370,875 of record CALYLW010000548.1, on the reverse strand, counting down.
GCAGTGTATAAATTTTTGAAGATTGAAGGAATATTAATATTATAGACTAGATTGTTCCGGGGCGCCGTGGCGCCTTCGGCGCCCACTTCTTTTAGGGCGCCTACGGCGCCCACCTTATTCATAAGCAAAAATTAAACTTGCTGAAATGTTCACAAAGTATTTTTATAGGGGCCGTCCATAAAGTACGCCACTTTTTTTGTCAAAACCCCAAGTAACTTATCCTTGTTTGATAAATACGAAATATTAAACTTCCTGAAATGTACACAAAGTATTTTATAATTATAAATCATCAAATCCTATTTTTACATCGTTCCCTTTTTCCAAAATTAAGATATAAGCTAAAGCAATGACGTCATATAATATATTTTTTACAGCGCGTCTTTAATTTGTAATTAATTTGCACACCTTTTGATGCACACCTTGTGTTAAATATAAGATCAACCAATGACGTCATATTAAATATTTTTACAGCGCTAATCACCACACGATTTTTTAAAACTGCTATAGACTGTTGTACATCATCAGCGTTCCACATCCAATGAGTGAGCCACTTGGGCTTTTATATTATAGACTAGATAGTGCTGGGGCGCCGTGGCGCCATGGCGCCTGCGGCATCCACTTTTTTTAGGGCGCCTACGGCGCCCACCTTTTTCAAAAGCCCAACTAACTTGTCCTTGTTTGATAAATACGAAATATTAAACTTTCTGAAATGTACACAAAGTATTTTATAATAGCGGTTGTAGGGCCCCTACGGCGCCCACTTTGTTCTTTGTCAAAAGCCCAAGTAACTTATCCTCGTTTGATAAATACGAAATATAAAAATTCCTGGAATGTACACAAAGTATTTTATAATTAACCATCATCAAGTACTTTTTTTTACATTGTTACCTTTTCCAAAATTAAATAGTGAGCTAAATCAATGACGTCATATAATATTTTTTTACAGCGCATCTTTAATTTATAATCATTTTGCGCACCGATGCACACCTTGTATTTTAAAATAAAAGATCAAACAATGACGTCATATAATTTTTACAGTGCTAATCACCACACGATTTTTTAAATGCTATAGACTGTTGTACATCGTTCCTCAGCGTTCCACATCCAGTGAGTGAGTGACTTGGACTATTATATTATTTATATTTCAAGATGGCGGCTTAAACGCACGTGACCACTGCATGCACTGTATAAAACTGGGTCGGCTTAGTTGGTTTTAACCTGACAGTTACACAGTCAACACAGTTCAAGCGTACTACAGCACACACACCACCGAGAGCTAGTAGGTCGTTACGTCAACAAGCACGTTGGTTCTAAATATACACAGTGCCGGAATCTGGGTCGCACAAGCTTACTTTATGGTAACACACAGTTAACTACGTCAGCAGCTCACTGATGCTAGTTGATTCCAGGAAATATTTGTAAACACAACCTTGAACTAGAAAAGCTATGGACTATTAACAAGTGTCAGTGTGAATTATAAATAAAGGAACGGAATTTTTATCCATTCATTGTGTGAAGAGTTTGATAATTGCAATTTTGGATTAATGGAGTGAACTAAATTGTCTAAAAACTACTCGAAAATTGAAAATTTAACTAAGTGACTTATTTCATAGTAAACACTTTGGACCATCGGAAGTGTTTTGTCAATCTGAGGGAGCGTATATATAAAGTATACTAAAGATCCCGTGTGAGGATGCTTTGTTGTCTCATCTTGTCAAAACTAAATTTCATGGTTTAGATGTGTCACTTATTTGGACTTAACATTTTGAAATCAAGATTTGTTCATTTGGAGAATTTATACCTTAACAAATAAATACCTACATTCCTTACCGAATTGCTTGACTCATATTATTCCATATAACAAAACATGGATTACTACAAAGAATTCACTGCCATAGCTAAAGAGATCGGACTAAGTGGAAAAGAAATGAAAGACTTTATTGAAGAGAAAGTCAAAATTGCTGAAGAAAAAGAGAAGCTAAGAAAGCTGAAGAAAAGCAAAGAATTGCTAAACAAGAAGTAAAGCTAAGAAAAGCTGAAGAAAAAGAAAATCAAAGCATTGCTGATGAAAAAGAGAGGCAAAGACAAATCATTGAAAGAGAAGAAAGAGCAGCAAGAAGAGAACTTGAACAAATTAAAAATGACAACTTAAAACTACAAATTGAGTTAGAGAGTAAAGGCCACAATCCTGGTAATGACACAAATAGAAAGTCAGCACCGAAGGATACTATCAAAGTTAGAAAATATGATAGCCAGACAGAAAAAATGGATGTGTATCTGGATTATTTCGAATCCATAATGGCCAAGAAAGGGTATGACGAAGAAGATTGGCCAGCACAATTGATGACTCAACTAACTGGAGAAGCATTTGAAGCTTACAACAGTATAGCTAAAGAAGACAAAACCATATATAAGAATGTCAAAAGCACTTCTATGTCATTTCGGAAAGTCAGAAAATGATTATAGAAAAGAATTTCATGAAATGAGAATCAAGATGGACAAAGATCCACAGATCATAGTGCATGAAGCACAAGTTAAATTAACAAAATGGCTGAAAATTACAGCAATAGATGCAAGCAATCCAAAGGCCATACTAGACATGGTGTTAATTGACAAGTTTTTAGAAAATGCAACACCAACTCTATTCACATATTTAACTGATGAGAAAGTTCGTACTCAAGCAGAGCTAACAAATGCACTACGCACATTCAAAGACTCTCATCCAAATGTGGAAATGGATAAGAGACAAGATATCTTCGCAGCAATACAAATTAAAAGTCAAGAAAAAAGACATGGTATGAGAAACCAGAGTCTGCCAAACCAAGGCAACAGACAAACTATTTGCTGGTACTGTAAGAAGCCAGGACATATGGCGAAGCAGTGTTACCACAATAAAGGACAACCGAATAGAGTGTCACCTAATGGCAGCTCTATAAGAAAGAAAACAGAAGAAAAATCAAGACAAGATCACTTTGAAAACAAAGGTAGACAAGCATGGAAAGAAAAATATAATCATAATTCCAGACATAGAGATTATGATCAAGGTAGACACTCATGGAGAGACATATATAATCATAATTCCATATATAGAGATTATAATCAAAGCAGAAGATCATGGAGAGGCAGATATAGTTTTTATTCCAGAATAAGAAATTTTGATCAACCATGGAGAAAGAATGAAAAACCAGACATGGATGATGAAATAAAGTTGAATCGAGAAGAAACAAGAACTAGTTACACTGTAGCCACTATAGACAATCACGGATATGATAAAAGGAATGAAGACCATAGTAGCAGATATAAAGATGGTACTAGTGAATCTGAAACCATTCATGTGGAATCATCTGTAGTAGGAAGAACAATTGGTTGTGTATTAAGCAGAATGAAAGACATAGATAAAAACAATGATTTTCAGATAAAGCTTTCTACTGACAGTGACTCATCTGGTCGAAATTCTATTGAATTATCTGGAAGCAAAAATGACATCTCAAAAGCTAAGCTACTTATCAAGATGCTGGAATTAATATTGTGAATGGACATAATCGTGGTCGTGTTTGGTGAATTATTGAACATTTAACAGTCTGAAGAAACATTCAAAGCCCATCTGTTTGAATTCATACTCGTCAACTGAGGAATGACTATCTTTGAACTAGGCTATGCTATTAGCCGACTACAAATTTGATATTAACCTGTGAAGGGAAAGGACAATGTGGTTGCAGACATATTAAGTAGAATGACAATAAATAAAGACATTCTGTGAATTCCTAAGTGATAAAACCAGAGACTGTATTAATATTAGTCTGTGAATTCCTAAATGATTCAATCAGTGACTGTAATAACATTAACATTTTTATTCGCTGAACAATAGACAAGGAACAGTGTTTGAATTCCACTGGATTATTAGTTAATTTTAATAATATTGATTTGATTGTTAAAAGTATTTTAATTACACAAAATTACAGATGTGTTTAAAATTTCAGTTTCATTTTTTCAGTACAGGTAGACTGTTGAAGTCCTACAGATTTTTTTCTCTTGATTTTATGTTTAGATGTTGTGTGTAAGGCTATGAATGTTCATTGATGATAAATATTTGAAATTTGAATATATATATAGATTGATTTGATTTTATTAAGACCAAAAATGTTGTATTTCATAAACATTTTTTTTGAAGGATAGGGGTGAATGTCATGTGTGAAGCACGAGTGTTTTGCGTGTTGGATGACGGAGAGGTCACGTGAGTAAAAGCGCGGGAGGAAAGAGTCGTTCCCATTGGCTAATGATGTGGGGGAGTAAGTGTTAGAGTTGGCTGGTGTCATGGCAGATGTATGCCAGTGTGTTCCACGTTGTATAACCTCAAATTATATTTCTGTGTACAAAGTATAAATATTAAAGTTGTTTTATTGAAACAAGTTCTTCAGAGGATTATTGTGTACAAGGTTTTGTATTGAGAGAACGCCTACAAGAGTTAAATATTAATAAGTAAAACCATTGACAAGTTTAGTGCCCTATAGTAATTTAAATAAAGAATCTTGAATCTGGTATACCAAGTTTGGTCAAGATCAATTAATTTTCCACGTAGCTAATGCTTAGACTAATTTATATTTAGCTCATATAAGGAAAAAACATTACGGGCACCGATCCTGATCTGTGCAAGATATATTATAAACACCTGTTTATTTCAATCAATTAAATAATGGATCTATTTATATGTATTTTATCAAGGTCTTATAAATTGAATGGGGAATAACATATTTAACGTTTAGAAAAAACAACAACAAAATTTAGGAGATCAATTGCCTAGCGAATTTTAATGTGGCCATTAAGTTTTTTTTTCTTTTCTAAGTTTTGTCAAGACCCATTCATTTACAATTTACCCCGTATCGAATGCTTAAACTAATTTTTATATAGCTCATATACTAAAAAACCTTATGAGCCCCCTGAGCCCCAGGAGTATTAACCGTAAAAACAAATGCCAGCTCTCAATAAAAGTCGCCTGCCAAATATCCTGAAGGCGTTTCATGACAACCCAAATTCTATTGACCATTTTGGCGGAGATGAGATGTGAGCCTAAACTTTTATCGAAATAAAAGAAAATCCAAATACGAAATTAATAACAGAAATAATGAAACTATCCTGAAATATGAGATCGTTTCTTCAGCCAAAACTTCAAACTCCTTATTGGCTATACATTCTTCTGATACTAGTGTCACTGTACAGACAAACCAGAGGCTTAAATTGCATAAGAACATATTATTCATGTGGTGGTAACTTAGTTGATTCTTCAAATTTGGCAGCCGCTACTGTTGTAAAAACACAAATTACGGACCTATCAATTTGAAACATGGGTCACTATGCTTGGGGAGGCAAATTCCACGTTGTTAATTATAATTATATTTAAAAAATAAATGTTTATAAAATAAATGAAAGCCAAGATTAAAAATTTAGAAATATAGAAACTATATTAAAATACGTGAATCTTTCTATTTCCAAAACTTACAATTACATAATGAATGTAAAGTTTTCTAATGCTATTGCTACTGAGCTGAAAAACATAGGGGCTGAAGTAGTGTACGAACATGACATAAATGTACAGGTACATTTTATTGATCAAGTTTAATTTTAACGTAAGTAAATTACTGGGACAAAATTGTTTTCGTTGAGAACTTACATGTTTATTTTTCCAAAGCATCATTATTTTCATTTTAAAGTCTTTTGTTTTGTGGCATTATTTTTTTTTAAAATCTAATGTAATTAAAACTAGGCACACACAAATATATGAGTAGCCTTTCATTAACAAGTGCTCAACATTACAACAAATGTTTGCAATTAATTGAAAGGAATCAGATTTAAAATATAGACTATTAATAAAGAACAACAATACTTTGTTGTAAAAGAAAACAAAGTGGTAAGAAGTACTTGTTGGAATATTTGACATTATTCAATCCTGGTAAAAATTAATGTTGCTTTTTGAGGTCACAGGTAGGAAAATACTGTTTCAATGATGATCATAGATGTGGAAGAAATATTGTTGGGGCCGGGCTAGCCACCCCGGTGAGAAAGCCTGACAGGAAAGAGAGTCGCTGTCTGTTGTTTCACATGAAAGGAAGCCAACTTGGCTTTGACATACCGACACCACTGAGAAAGTACCTCCCCCCGCCCACTTTACTCCCTCCACAGTGTTATGCGGGGAGTAAGATTTTTCTTTTTTAAAAGTCACAGAATGCAGCAAAAGGATGCGTATTAGTTACCCTTCTTCCAGCCACTCCTTTTTCTTGTCTTGGTCATTTTTTTAAATATCAAAATAGACGTTTACGTGGCTCTACGGAACACGTGTTCTGAAATGTCTCCCCAGAATAATAACCCAAACGCCTTGGAAAATTCAACTAAGAGAGGTTGGAAGCCACCAAATCTTCGAGTTAAGGAGATCTAAAATACATTATTCCTGTTGAATTTGGCGGGGACCTAACAATTAATTCGATTTAGGGAGGTTCTCGACTTAGGGAAGTTTGACTTAGCGAGGTCCAACTGTAAATGCAATATTTTGGAATTGCTGCATTTGCTTGAAAAGTACGATCGAGCGGTCTGAGAACATCGTGTGAAAAAGGATAGAAAAAACTTGTCATCTCAAATTCAAATTTCGCTCATCGCAATTTTATTATTTACAGTTTGCGTAAAATCACCTTTCAGGAACAAGATACCAAATATTGTTCCATTATATTCGATAGATCATCATATATTTGACATAAGGATGAAATAAGTCCAGATTTTGTAATGGATCTACTCAGACACCACGTAGAAGTTATTGAGTCAAGCCACAAGATATCAGCTCAGTGCAGCAAGTGTCTTTAATCAACCCCCTATTGCATCGTGAAACTTACATTTATAGCCAGCCATTCTCTCTCACTTCACAATCATGCACGATTTCACTTCACAACACAAATCACAGGTTTCATACTCAGTCCAGTCAATTCGCATGCTCATACTATGTAAACACAACAACACGTCTCTTACAGGTGTGTGATATGTAAAGATTGAATAAATAGAGGTAAAAAAATGATTTTTAAAAAACACGTTTTTATAAGTGTACTAAAAAGAAGAAAATAATTTAAAACTAATAAGTTCAAGTACTTTCATATAATATTACTAAAAACGTTGGGCGGGCGCTTATGAGGTTTTACATATGCAGTTCACTCATTCTCTCATTTATATATATCTTTTTTGCCTACTTAATTATAAATCTTTAATTTTTATACCAAACACCCGTCGATTTTAATGCCAGATATAAAATTTGATCAACTAACACAAAAGTTCTGAGTCCCACTGTGTGACTACTTAGTTTGTGACTAAAAAATTATTTTCTGCTTTATCATGCGAGATTCTACATTCCTCACTGCTGCTGGGCCTCATCTTTTTAAAAAAAGTTTTTTTGTTCATTTTATTTTCTACTTTTACGCGGTAAAAAAGATTTGTAAAACTTAATTTCATTCATGAAATCCTGTGAAATGTCCTGCTAGCCAAGTTCATCTTGAAACGAAATTTGTGAGCAAAATTGGAAATTTTCTATAAATATAAACTTACTCATTCTTAACTCCTTTCCATATGTGCACCGATCCACTTGGCAGCAAAAAAATAATTTTTCACAACAAATGGATCGTCTATATAAGACATTCTATGATTTCGCTTGTTAATTTTGGAATGATTTTCTATACACACTACACATTTCATTCACACAACACGACTATGCATCACGGGAAGTGTGTCATTTTTAAATCCCTTATATTAACTTCACGGCCGTCTCTCTCTGTCTCTCTCTCATCATCTCATGGGCTCGGCGGGCGGAAAAACAAAAGTCGAAAATGACCCATTTCCAATGATCCGATCGAACTGAAATTTGGCACACGGACCCGTCTTACCTAACAATGCATCGTATCAAAATTTCAGATCGATCGAACGTACCGTAATTAAATTAATGCATTTTTAGTTTATCCTTATATGAGGTATGTAATTTAAATTCACGATTTGTTATTGTTTTTTTGCCACGTGAAAGTTTGAGCATTGAGGCGACCCAACGAAACGACGGTGCGCTTTTGTTTACATTTTACGTGTCACTCTGAGCTCGGTCAAGCGAATCGGTGACCAGACTTTTCCCCTCTCCCCCTCCCACCCACCCCTCCCCCCTAGGGTTATGAAGCAAACTTGTGTTAAGACAGATTCAGTCTGTAAATGTTTGAAAATAATCAATACTGTTAGTTATGTCTCATATATAAGGGATTTATAGTCAAAAACTTTGTTTTTACGGGTTTGTTTTTTTACGTTTGTTTTTCCGCCCGACCGACCGCCTGCGAACCCAAGACACGGCGGTGAAGTTAATATAAGGGATTGAATTAAACAACCCGTAAAAACAAAGGAAGTTAATATAAGGGATTGAATTAAACAACCCCGTAAAAACAACGTTTTTGACTATAAATCCCTCATATATGTGACATAACTAAAAAGTATTTTTCATGCTTAAACGCGACAAACATTTACAGACTGAGATTGCCTTAAATACCCTTTGTTGTAAAACGGAAAAAGTTTTGGCCACGGATGGTTGAACTTAACTCAGCGTGAAGCGTAAAATGTCAACAAAAGCTGACCACTACATATAGAGATAAACTAAAAATGCATTAATGTAATTACAGTACATTTGATCGATCTGAAAATTTAATAGCTTTATCTTCCCCACAAGCCAAACCTACTGTGAAAATTTCTCTAGCAAGTCAGAGTACGTGTTTACGAGCGTTTTGAAAAAGTTGATGACAGAACCGGAAGCGTTGAATCCAGAATCGTGCACGAGTTAAAAGGATAGGGGCCTTAAAAAAATGAATTTAATACCCGTTGATTTATCTAATTCAATTAAGATATTTAGGCTCGAAATTGCCCTGCCTAAATTAATATAATTTCTTGGAACATTGGTTATAACTGTCTAAGTACTCTAAGTAATACAAGGCGTTAATGTTGTTTGTCAAAAATTAAGTAAATCTAAAATAATTTCCATCAATGAAGAATACACCAAGATTGACTAGTCTATAGTTATTTGGCTATTGAACGTTGATACATGAAAGTTTGTGCCATAAAGATAAACAGAAAACTTCAATTTTATTCTTTTTATTTCCAACATAAAAACCTTTAGTGTCATTATTATTACTTTCTAATAAAAAACTATATTTTCTTTATAGCATTAACTTTTTTTTTGCGGGGCGGGAAATTTGGATTCTGCCCCGGGCGGCATATACCCATGCTACGCCGCTGGGTATATCCTGGTCAAGTGTTTAATTTGCCATTTACACCAGGGTTGAATCGTTCTGGGTCGAAAGATCCGACTATTCAAACTTCATCGTTATCCAGACTACAATTTAGATGTGTTTATAAGTTTACAACACATATCATTTAGGGCCAGTGGCCCATTAAATTTTGTTTTCGAATAAAACTCATAAAAGGAATAAGTATGTGTGTGCGCGAATGTGGGCGGCTATGTGTATAAGTATGGGAGTGCGAGTGTGCCAGTGTATATGTGTGTGTATAAGTATGTGTGTTTACGGGTGTGTGGTGTGGGGGGGGGTAGGTAAGCGTGTATTTGTTTTGGTTATTTTTATGTCTGCTATTGGGTTCACCGACAAAACGGCCCGGACAAAACGGCCCCGACCATTGGGCTCCGACATAACGGCCCCGAATATTGGGCTCCGACAAAATAGCCCTGGACTAATAGATGGACTTAATAGTAAAATGTACAATCAAATATTATATTCGTATTTTAACAACCTATTCGGTGTCAGGTTTAGCTCACAATAAACAATAATAATGACATCACAAGAGTGAATTTAATAACCTGTACGCGAAATGGTACCAATCACGGTTGTTTGTTGAAAAGAAACAAAATAATAACATCACAAGAAATAATGTTACAATTTTACCACCATTTTTAAGGGTGAAAAAGTTGACAACAGCTTTAAAAAAATATTTAAAAATTACAGTTTGTGTTACAAAATGTTAACAATTTGTTTGGGGCAGTTTTGACCGGGCCGTTTAATCGTGGGCCGTTTTTATCCGGGGTCGTTTTGACAGGTCAACCTGCTAATGCTGCGCCTCTAACAAGACTACGGGTATTTAACTTCTTAAACAATTCCCATTTGTTTGAAATTATGTCTTTACACTGTTGTCTTTAGTGTAATCTTTTAAAAATATTTTTATTTAATAATTTTGTTTTGTTTGTTTGATCTGCCTTCATTTAAGATCAAAAGTAAATGCAATTGTTTTAGGACTATTGATTTCATAGATAACAGCAAACGAAAAGAGGAACTGAAAAACTTACTGGTACTTTCTGGGAAAAAATTGGATGTATAATATGCAATTAGGTAACATTGAGGTTAATGTACGACACATTCATTTTTATATGGAGGGTCGCCTTTGTGATCTTTAGAAGGGTGCTTTTTATTGATAGTAGCAGGCGTCAATATAATAAACCAAATCTGTTCGGCACTTACTCTTGCTTACCCAGTTTTAAAATGATTTTAAGCATAACTTAGCTAAACTTTTAGTTAAAATTTAATTTTTAATCTTAGCGATTTTACAATAGGAATATATAAAGAGTGACTTAAGGGCAGATTAATGATCAAACTAACATTTTAGTATACGATTGTTTACAACGACGTATATTATCGGATCTATTATTAGAATAGTGTGTGTTCTGTAGAAAAAGTATAGCCCACAACTTTATGGCTGAAGAAACCAGGAAAGCCAACACTTTATCAACATTTAAAACTCTAATAAGAATGCAGGACTAAACACAAACCATAGATAAACATAGGACGCAATAATCTTCTGTATAGAAGGAGCGTCTGAAACAGATAAGATAAGATAATATAAGATGGCAAATTTGAATAATTTTTGATAAATCAGTCAATTTTATACTATACTATTTTCTATACTTCAATCTGCACTTCAGCGAGTTAAAAACTTCACTCGTGCCGACGCCTTTGTATCACTTCTCTAGTGATAGTAATGAGAGGAGCAAATTGATTTAACATCAGAGCCAAGGAAATCTTTTTGAATTTTGGAAAACCACACCATCCTCCTCGCGGACCCTGAGACAAACAAAATATATCCCACCCCACCCCTCATTGTATTAAGGAGGGACAACAATCTGCGAGACCTATTGGTTCGTAGCCGTCTGCTTATTCCGTCCTCCCATCTTGGCACCAAGCCATGTGGCCGTAATCGCTGCAAGACATGTCCCTTTGTTACCCAGACGGACCAGATTGTCTTCCCTAAGGGGATATTCAAAATTAGAAATGGCTATCTGTGTACCAGCCGCAATGTGGTCTACACCATTGTGTGTAAGCGCTGTCCTTTGAAGTACATAGGTGAGACGGGGAGGTTACTCTCCTGTCGTATCGCTGAGCATGTACGTGCCATTAAACAAGACAAACAATGTCCTGTCTACCGACACTTCAATGGACGTGACCACATGGGCGTCGATGACATGTCTGTCACCGCCATGGTTTCTTGTACAAAAACACCCGGCAGGGTCAGTCTGGAGAATAGACTAATCCAAGAGTATGGGACTCTTACACCACATGGGATGAATGTTGTCTTTGCACTGACAACATGATTGATTGGCCACACCCACCCTCTCCTTTCCTAACTAAGCTCTTAGTTTTCTCTCCTTACTTTATCTCTACTGGACTACTTGGATTTCGCCGCAGCGAAGTGTTTTTATTCTTTCGTTATATTCGTTTTATTAGTGTACTATTTGTCCGTTGAGGAAGGCTCTTTGCCGAAACTTTCGCTGTTGTGTTATGTCCTGTCAGGTTAACTAATACCCTGTTTATATGTTATACATTTACCAATTTTATACATACTGATAAAATTAAATTGCATGCCATTAAATTCATTTTAAAAAAAGCACACTGAACTGCATGGGATGCTTAAAGTGGTTAGTGATGAAAACAATTGCAAATATTTTATCAGTGGAAGATTTATTTATCTTAGATACGTAAATAGTGCGAAGTGATTGTTTTAGAGGTATTTTCCCATAAATAGACCTTAATAAATAGCCATCTTAAAAAAGATGTATTGAAAAGAAACGATCGGGGCTTTTGAAGAAGAAAATGGAAAAGCATATGTTATATGCTCTTTCGTTTTTATGAGTGAGGCTAATTATCAAAACAGTTATTTTTATAAGAGTGAGGATAATTAGCGAAACATGTATTTTTATAAGAGTGAGGCTAATTAGCGAAACTGTTATTTTTATAAAAGAGTGAGGCTAATTAGCAAAACTTTTATTTTTATAAGAGCGAGGCTAATTAGAGAAACAGTTATTTTTATATAGCGGGAAAACTGTGTGACCCTTTTAATGGTACTTTTCATAAATATGCTTCAATATTGAGTAGGAATTAAATATAGCAAGCCCACATTAAGTTAAAGACAAAATGCTATTTATTAAACATCGAAAACTCAGAAGGAAGTAACATGTATGTAGGCTTATGAATATGTATAGCAATTTTATCCGAAAATATGTTCACATACTTAATGCTTAGAAAATTGATAAGTAAAAGAAAAAAAAACATTAAGTGAAATCAAGAAAACACAGTAGACACTATAATAGAAACTATATTTAACTGTGATCAAACTTTAACAATCACATTACACTAGTATTGAATTCATGTACTAAAGCTGGATAGCGAAGTCAGTAGTGCATTCGCCTCACAAGCTGAGGTGCGTGGGATCTAGTCCACGCTAATGCCCGATTATAAAGATTGATGTATGACTATCACTAAGAAGTCATCCGCTGACTTGGAGAAGGGATGGGCGCCGCCAAGTCTACCAAGCCCCGAGAAAGTTCTAACAGAAACATTAGAAACCCCTACGAGGTTATGGGGCACACCAAAAAAATTATGCAAAAGGGGCTTGCCTGGTGCAAGAAGTAAACAGAGTGAGATACATTATAGTACCTAAGTAGAGCCTATCTAAGACAAATAACTGCTCTACTCTGAGAAAGAATGTTTAGCCAAAGTATAGTCACTAACTAAACTGCAGAAGTATTTTGTAGGAAGACTTCAACACCATCAACTCACCACAAAAAGCTTAGGGTCCTTAGAAGAAAAATACAAAAGAAAGCTAAAAGTAAGAGGAGTCGAAGATCTATGATATTGATAGACAACTATTATGACACAACAATAAAGAAAAAGAAAACATAATTCTTGACTTTCTTTTTAGAGAAACAAACGTATGAAATGACAATAATAATTGTAGAATATTTGCATTACATTAGATTAAGATAGTAAAATATTACGATAATGAATATTTTTTTACTAACAGTTTTTTGAAGATGTAAATTTTACTTGGTAATAATCCATAATGATTGTAACATTTTTGAAGCTATTGATCGAGCATGGGTCTTCAGTTTGAGACCCATAAACACAGAAGATTGTAACAAGATTTGAAGCAGTCCAGGAGCGGAAAGCACGCTTGGTCGTAAGCAGAAAAGGAAACATCAAGTGTTGACATCATGCTAGGAACTCTAGGCTGGACAGGTTTGCGTACGCTGTTCAAAATATTGATAATAATATTAATATATTAATATTAACATCAATAATAAATAATGGGCTTATTCTCTACTTCGGCATAGGGCGCTAACTCAACCCTCTCCTGTCAAGACAGAGACGAGGCAATGATTACAGTCTTTGAGGTAAAAAAAAAGCTAAGAACTGCAACTCAATACGAGCTATTCGTTTCTGTAAAGCACAATTAGTGACTGGAACAAGCTTCCAAAAGGTCAGTTGAGACGAAAAACGAGGGATTTGTGTGTATTCGCTCCGGTTCCCCAACCACCAGTCAATAAGCTGCCATAAAAAGTATTAGTAGATAAACAAAATGTAAACAGGTATGAGTAAGCCTTGAGCTTTTGCCAATCTGAAACAGGTCTGGAGACCTGCATAAATCTCTGTCAAAACAAAAGTAAAGATCTTTAACACCAACGTTAAAATGGTCCTACTCTATGGATCAGAAACATGGCAAACGATTGAGACAACAAAAAATAGACTCCCGACTTTTGTTAACAGATGCCTCAGAAATATTTTGAAAATAAAATGGTTCAACAAGTTTGAAAACTCCAAGCTGTGGTAGAGTTGTGGACAAAGAACAGTAGAACAACAAATAATGGAAAGTAAGTGGAGATGGATTGGACACACCCTTAGGAAAGATAACAGCATGGCTAGGCAGGTCTTAGATTGGAACCCCCAGAGCAAACGACAACGAGGAAGACCTAAGCGTACATGGAGACGGAGCATGTTAGACGAGGCTGGAAGAACTGGGGAGAGCTGGGGAGAATTGAAGCGACTGGCAAGGGACTGTGACAGAGGCCCTATGTTCCACAAGGAACTCAAAGGACAAATGATGATGATGATGACAGGACGATGTCAGAGGAATGAATTTAAGTGCCTTAGAAAGCAGAGATCTTTCATTCTCTGAGAGAGGAAAATCCGGGGGCGGGGGGGGGATGCAAACAACCATGTTCTTGTTGGTGGTGGTCTGTTAAGGTATAGATTTTTGACTGGGTTTAAGGTTATTAAGCTTCTTCTTTTTGTGAGTGGATAGGAAAAGATATAGGTCTCGGTTAAGTTGATGGATTATTATTCTAATGATGTTAAATGCCAAATGGTTGTCCCGTAACTTAGATATTATACGGTATTCAAGGCGGTAGATCTGGGCGCTGAGATACCATTTGTGGGTGTATATGAGCAGACGCATCCGTTGAAAAAGCAACTTTCTTCTCAAGTGATTGAAGTTTAGATGTGAGTTAAAGGAAGCAGATGCCGGGTTAAATTTGCTAGAGAACCATTTGGGTGTAATACGGAGGCGAAAGCAATTATTTAGAAAGTTGAGATGTACAGTGTATCTAGTTTTTTTAAAACAGGTTAAAGGCCAGTTCTTTTCAATCGTTATCTAAGTCAGGTGTTAGTAAACTGAACGCAGTTAAAATGAAGAATCTCAGTTGGTTCATAGTACTTTTGATAGAAGGCATGGTGATAAAGTAAAAAATGGGCAAAAGGAGAAGTGAGAGGAGTAAAGGAAATAAAATAGCTATGCGATAAGAGGTAAATAAGGGGAGAAAGGCCGTTAGGAATGACAATGCAGCAAAAATTTAAAAAAATAAGCGAATAAAAAATTGAAATTAAACAACCCGTAAAAACAAGTATTTTTACTTTAAATCCCTTATATATGAGACATAACTAAAAGTATTGATTATGTTCCAAATAATGCGCATTGCGCGACAAACATTTACAGACTGAGCGTGACTGAACTTTCCTTGCTGTAAAACACGTGGATGTGGTCATCGATGGCTGGAGTGAACGCCAGTGGCACGTGTATGTCAACAATAGCAGACGAATACATAGAGATACATAGAAATAAACTAAAAATGCATTAATTTAAAGACGGTTAAGTTAATATAAGGGATTTAAAAATAGAAAGAAAATACACAACAATGGACAAAAAATGAAATAGGGAAAAGATGTAGGGATATATATATATATATAAAGAGACAAAGGAACAGTGGCGTAGCGAGGGGGGGCAGGGGGGTGACTGCCCGGGGGGCACTTTGCCAGGGGCGGCAAATTCCTAGTAGTTTTTATATATACTTTCTAACAATGAAAATTTTATAAAGAAAGTAGAGCGTTTAATCGAAATAAAATAACAGCCAAATAAGAAATTAATAAAAGAAATAATGGAAATATCATCAAGCATGTGAACTTTTCAACTGCCAGAACTTCTTAAATTTTTCTGATACTAATGCTACTATGCTGAAAAACCAGAGTCTGATGTGATATCAACTCAATCGGTTCTTAAACTTTGACAGCCGTTCCTTTTCTAAAAGCAAATCTTACTGTACCCTATCAATTTGAAACATGAGCGAATAGAATTCTCCGACGGCACATAGCGGGCGGCAAATTCCTCGTTGTTAATTAGCTTCTAAAAATAAATAACGTTAAATAAAAGTTTATCAAAATAAAATAAAAAAGAAGATACTTCTTTTTCTTTTAAAGGAAGAAACTATATTAAAATACGTGGACGTTTCTAACCGCCAAAATTTCCAACTCCTATTCTTTTATTAATTTATAGACTTCTGATACTAATGCTACTGAGCTGAAAAACATTGGGGCTGAAGTAGTGTACCAACATGACAATTATGTGCTGGTACATTTAATCGATTTTAACGTAGGCAAACTACTGGAACAAAGTTATATGGTCTTTTCTTTCAAAGCAAAATTATTTTAATGTTAATGTCTATATTTTATGGAGTAAATAAAAAATGATGAATAAAATTGCTTATATAATGGAATTAAAACTTGACACACTCAAACACAAAAGTAGTCACTCTTGAACAAGTGCTCAACATACTAAAGTTTTTTTGTTTTTTTTTACAATTGGAAAGAATCATAGATTGGATAAAAAGAATAAACAATTAATAAAGAACAAAACAAAGTTGCAAGAGGTTTTTACAACATTTCTAAAAAAGATTTTAAATAAATGATGATCTTAAAATAATGGACCGCAAAGGCCCAACGTGTGTTAATATTTCTTCACTAGCTGACCCGCGGCGTATACCCGCGGCGTAGCATACGCCGCTAATGATTTAGTGACGGGTGAAGACTTCCTGAAAGACACGGTTGTCAAAATGGGGTGGGTTTGGGCAAACGACTATGAGTGAATGAAAAGAAGGAACTATGGAGAGACCCGCGGCGTATCACCCGTAAAAAATGACGGAAGTGTTCAGCTGAAATCTATTTATTTTAGAAAAATGCACTTTTTTAGGGCGCCTACGGCGCCCACCTTTTTCAAAATCCCAACTAACTTGTCCTTGTTTGATCAATTCAAAATATTAAATTTTATGAAATTTACACAAAGTATTTTATAACTTTTTACATTGTTCCCTTTTTACAAAATTAAAATATCAGCGAAAACAATGACGTCATATAATTTTTTTTTACAGCGCATATTTAATTTGCACACCTTTTGATGCATTGGTGCAGTAATTAAATTTTCTGAAATGTACACAAAGTATTTTATAACTTTTTACATTGTTCCCTTTTTACAAAATTAAAATATCAGCGAAAACAATGACGTCATATAATTTTTTTTTACAGCGCATATTTAATTTGCACACCTTTTGATGCATTGGTGGAGTAATTTGGTGCGCTGCTTTCTAAAATTAGTATCTGTTGAACAAACTTGCAGCTTGTCTCGCAGGGTCCGACCACGAAGAGAATTATATAGATATATAGATAGCTGAAAAGTATGCAGGAGTTAAGAAAAACGCAAAAAATTAAATGTCAATGTAAAATCTCGCATAAAAAGTACATTTAACTAATTTTGTTTAAATGATACTCCTACTGAAACGAACTCTCTAACTCTAACTGTTTTAGTACACTAGAACGTTGTTACACATTCTTTTCCGTGTCCATACTTCGTTTGGAATATCAAATTGCTTCTACAAATAATGCATTAAACATAATTCAGGATACACAATAGTGAATATACCATGGAGCTATTTTGAGGTTATTTTTAAAGCTACAGAAAAATTGATAGATGCAGACAAAAAGCTCAACACACGAACAGACGGAGGAACTTTGATAGTCACAATGAAATCTTTTTATTTTCTAATGTATAATCTATATCAAAGATGCCCGAAATTATTTACAAACGTATAGTGTTCAAAAATGCTTAACAGAGGCTTCTCACAGAGAACCTAATGGATTGCTAAGGGATGCTTTGACATTTAATACAATTTTATGTGGAAAGTTTTATTCTTCATAACTAGCAAAATACCCGCGCTCGGCTGCGGTAAATTAGGATTTCAGTAAGCGTTGAGAACCCGCGTAACACAAATTCAAAACACCAATTGATTTCAATCTGGATCATGATGGATATAATACATATATTAACTTCTCTTGTCTTCTGTCTGTCGTATTCCCGTAGAAAAACAAAAACGAAAAGTAAAAAGTGTCACACTTCCTGTGATCCTATCGAGCTGATAATTTAATTTTAATTTCGTCTGCTACCATTGCGGGAGGGTACTTACCAACTTCCCAAAGTTTTATGCTCGTACCTACACGAGAAGCTAGATATTTAATGATGAGTATGTTTTATGTAGCTCATATAAGAAAAAAACTACATTTGGGCCCCCGGCCCCCAGGTGAATGATAATTTTATATTTGTTTTGATTGTTACCATCGCGGGAGAGTACTCAACAACTTTCCAAAGTTTCATGCTTCTACCTACACGGGAAGATGAGGAATTAGTGTTCATTCAGTTTTATATAGCTCATATACGGAAAAAAACGGTTTGGGCCCCCGGCCACCCATGAGTGAAAATTTTTAAATTCTTTTTCACCAATTATCGTCATATGAGTGTTTTAAGCAAGTTCCCAAAGTTTTAGCTTCTACCTTCACGGAAAGTTGGAGAATTAGTGTTGAGTCTGATTTTAATATTAGAAAAAAACTAAATTTGGGCCCCTGGTCCACAGTAAGTGATAATTTATATTATTACCACGTTTTTATTAACTCGCTTTCGTTGGTGTGGCATTGTTTGTTGGTTTGTCCAAGATTTTTTCAAATCTGCCAACGTAAAATTGAACCACTTTTGATGGTCCTATAGATCTCAAAATTTTACCACAGATAGATCTTGGATGACAATGCATTGTATCAAAATTTCAGATCGATCAAATGTACCGTTATTAAATTATTGAACTTTTAAGTTTATCTATAGTCTATATAAAAGCATCTGTACCGTTGGCTTTTGTTGACATCTGTGAGTTCGCCCCGTGACCACATCACAATGTTTTTAAAACGTTGGGCGGGCGCTTGTGAGGTGTTTGGTAAAATAAATAGAGGTAAAAAATATTTAAAAAAAACAGGTTGTTATAAGTGGACTAAAAAGAATAAAATAAATAGAAGTAAAAAAAAGATTTTTAAAAACCACGTTTTTATAAGGGGACTAAAAAGAAGAAAATAATTTAAAACTTATTAGTTCAAGTACTTCGATTTAATATGACTAAAAACGTGGGGTGGGTGTTTGGTATAAAAATTAAAGATTTCTAATTTAGAAGGCAAAAGAGAGATCTATAAGTGAGAGAATGAGTGAACCGCATATGTTAAACCTCATAAGCGCCCACCCCACGTTTTTAGTCATATTAAATCGAAGTACTTGAACTACTAAGTTTTAAATTATTTTCTTCTTTTTAGTCCCCTTATAAAAACGTGGTTTTTAAAAATCTTTTTTTTACTTCTATTTATTTTTTTACACGTTACCATCGCGGTATGTTACTTAACAACTGCCCAAAGTTTCATGCTTCCACCTACACGGGAAATAGGAGAATTGGTGATTTTCAGTTTTTATATAGCTCATATAAGGAAAAAATACATTTGGGCTCCCGGCCCCCAGTATGTGATAATTTATATAATTTTTTCACCTGTTACCATTGCGGAATGTTATCCAACAACTACCAAAAGTTTCATGCTTCTACCTTCTCGGGAAATAGGAGAAAAAGGTTTTTTTAATTTTTATATAGCCCATATTAGGGAAAAAACGTTGTTGGGGTCCCCGGCCCCCATGAGGGTGAATTTCAAAATTCTTTTTCGCCTGTTACCATTGCGGGAGTTTACTTAACAACTCTCCAAAGTTTCATGCTGCTACCAACACGAGAAATTGGAGAATTAGTGATGAGTCAGTTTTTTATATAAGAAAAAAACTACTTTGGGGCCTCCGGCCCCCCAGTAGTGATAATTTATATAACTTTTTACCTGTTAACATCGCATAATGTTACTTACAACTACTCAAAGTGTCATGCTTCTTCCTACACAGGAAATAGGAGAATTGGTGATTTTCAGTTTTTATATAGTTCGTATTAGGAAAAAACTACATTTGGGCCCCTGGGCCCCAGTAAGTGAAATTTTGAATATCTTTTCTCCTAATATCATCGCGGAAGTGTACTCAAAAACTTCCCAAAGGTTCATGCTTCTACCTACTCGGGAAATAGGAGAATTAGTGATTTTTAAATGTTTTTATAGCCCATAGAAGGAAAAAAAAACGATTTTGGGCCCCCGGCCCCCATGAAGGTGAATTGTAAAATTCTTTCTCGCCATTTGTTGTCGCGAGAGGCTACTTGACAACTTCCAAAGGTTTCATGCTTCTACCTACGCGGGAAATCCGAGAATTAGTGATGAGTCAGTTTTAATATAAGAAATAACTACATTTGGGCCCCTGGCCCCCAGTAAGTGATAATTTAAATATTGTTTTCCCTGTTACCATCGTAGAAGTGTACTTAACAACTACCCCAAGTTTCATGCTTCTACCTACATGGGAAATAGGAGAATTAGTGATTTTTTATATAGCTCATATAAGGAAAAAAAACTTCATTTGGGCCCTTTTGAACACAAAACTTCAATTTTATTCAAGAAATTAAGCTTTTCTATTTATTTATACCACAAAAATGTATTGTGTCCTTATTTTTATTTTCTAATAAAGAATACCTGGTATCTTTACTTTAGGGGCCGTCCATAAATGACGTCACGCGATTTTGGTCGATTTTTACACCCGCTCGTCACACTTCGTCACAAAAACTTAGACCTCCCTTCAAATATGACGTCACAAAGATGTGTCCCACCCCCCTAAAGCAATATTTTCTATTTGAAAATGAGCATGTTTCCAATCAATATATTGCCATTTCAGTTTGTATTTAGTGTAAGACTGCACTGTAATATCGTAACACGCGTGAATCAATGTAAAACGTCATCAAAATTGTAAGAAATTGAATATTTATGTGTAACTTTGATTTAAAGTAGCGTGTTTTTCCCGTGACGTCACAATTCTTTACCCCCCCCCCATCCCCCTCGTCACACATCGTCACAAATATAGGTGCGTGACGTCATGTATGGACGGACCTTATAGCATTAAGTTAACATATTTTTCGTGGGGGGGGGGCGGCAGATTTGGGTTCTGCCCCGGACAGCACATACACACGCTACGCCGCTGCAAAGGAAGAAACAAAAAGTAGCAGTCAGAAGGTAAAAGCAGTTAAGAAAAAGTTGTTGAGACTGCAATCAAGCTTATAGATAAGTAGATGAATAACATGTAAACAGGATATGAGTGAGCCTGACCGAAAGTAACAAAACAGCGAACGTTTCAGCAAAGAGCCTTCATCAACGAACATACAGTACACAAATAAAATGATTATAAAGAAATAAAAACTAAAAACTTAGCTGCGGTGAAATCCTAAGAGTAAATGAAAGCAATAGTAAGAAGAGAGTAGTGTGAGCTTATATACAATGTATTCTATTCACCGGCATTATTACGAACTCTCAGCCTTTACAAGCCCCATAGAGATCAGAGTATTGTTCGTGGGTCCCTTAATTAATAGAAGAAAACATTCTTTAAAGGAGATTTTTATAGCAAATTTTATACATTTACGTTTACATATTTTGTTAATGGTGTTGGTATACATGTTTTCAAAAGTCCTAACTGGTAAAATTGTACATTATTCTGTACATAGTTTCAGAATTATCTGAAATTGTATGCAACAGTTACGACAGTCTCCAGCACCACTCTTGATGACATACCCGTTAAGCAGCTCATGGAAGAACTTGATATCGTGCCCACACGGGAGGAGCTGAGCAAAGCAATTGACTACATAAACTTGTGGAAAAAACCCAGGGAATGATGGCATATCAATATAAGCTCTAACGAGTGGCAAAACAGCTTTACTCCAACCATTGCACGAGCTTCTTTTCCTCTGCTGGGAACAGCGCTACATCTCCCATGACCTAAAGGATGCAAATATAGTGGGACTATATAAGAACAAGGGCGATAAAAGAAACTGCAACAAATATCGCGGCATTTCATTCCTTAGTATTGTAGGAACGGCCTTTGCCCGTGTCATAATAATAAATAATAATAATAATAATAAATTGATCCCAGTAAGGAACTGGGCTCACAGCGCTTTAGATGAAGGTATTAACATACATATAAGTAATAAATTAGCATTCATACAAGACCAACTACATTAATTACAGTACATAACACAAAAAAGCAACGTTAATCATTAAAAGAATTGTTGTTTCATTAATTTGGAAAATAAATTTTGAAAAGATGTGTCTTAAGTGCAGTCTTGAAGGACTTTGTTGTTTGAATACTACAAATGTGTAATGGTAGAGAATTCCATTATTTTGCTGCACAAAAAGAGAACGACCTTTCGCCAAATGTTTTTGTGCGTGTCTTAGGAACAGAGAGAATGTGCGTGTCTGCAGAAGAGCGTAGTTGACGAGTGGGTGAGTAGAAAGACAAAAGTTCAGTAAGATAGGAAAGACATGAGTCGGAAAAGAAATTGTGACAGAAAACGGCCAGTTTGTAATCAATTCGGGCTTGTATAGGTAGGCAATGAAGTTTGTAAAGTAGCGGAGTAACGTGGTCATGTTTTTTGCCTTAAGAACTAGTCTGGCAGCTGAATTTTGAACTTTCTGTAGTTTTTCAATGCATTTTTTAGGCGCAACTTGCAGAAGAGAATTGCAATAATCAATACGAGCTAGAACAAGAGCACAGGATAGAGTTTTTTTTTGCACTAATTGTTAAGCATTGGCGGATTGAGCTGATCTGACGGATGGCGGTGTAGGCAGAGCGACAGATGTGATTGATGAAGTTGTTGGTAGACATGTTGTCAGAAATAATGTAGCCAAGATTCCTAGTCGATGTTGTGAACAGTATATCCGAACTGGCTACATGAATAGAATTCGGAAGAGACAAAATACTGCGTGATTTATTATTGCAAAACAGAAGTGCTTTAGTCTTGTCATCATTCAGCTTGAGTTTGCTGAACATCATCCAAGACTTTACCTCACCAATGCACTCTTGCATCAATGGGACAGTGGAGTCAATATTAGAGGGATCAGTGTGAGTGTATAACTGAGTATCATCTGCAAATGATTAGCTTTTAACTGAATGCTTTTCGAGCAGTAGAAGTAGTGGCCTTTATACATTACGAAAAGTACCGGGCCAAAACCGAGCCGGCACACCATAAACCAAGTCAGCTTTTTGAGAGATACAGCCATCTATTGATACTGTAACTGTTTACTTTTTATATGTAACTCTTTTTGTAGGCGTTCTCTTAATACATAATCTTGTACACAATAATCCACTGAAGAACTTGTTTCAATTAAACAAATTTAATATTTATACTTTGTACAATAAGTATCTTGAGGTTATACAACACGGAAATCTTAAGGCACACACACATTCCGTCCTTTCACTACGGAACTCCACTGACAACTGATCGCCCAACCCTTTCAACCAATGGGAATGCTCCTTTCTTCCCGCGTTTATTATTCACGTGACCTTACGTCACAAATCATGTTAATCACACGTGACATTCACCCCCATCCTTCAAAAATAATGTTTATGAAATATAACATTTTTGTTCTTCATAAAATCAAATTAATCTATATCTATATTCAAATTTCAAATATTTATCATCAATGAACATTCATTGCCTTAGATACAACATCTGGACATAAAATCAATAAGAAAAAATCTGTAGGACTGCAACAGTCTAAAAATAAAAAATAATGAGAAAAAAATCTGTAGGACTGCAACAGTCTACCTGTGCTGAAAAAATTGAAACTGAAATTTTTTAACACATCTGTAATTTTGTGTAATTAAAATAAATATTTTTAACAATCAATATTATTAAAATTAACTAATAATCCAGTGGAATGTAAACACTGTTCCTTGTCCATTGTTCAAAGAAAAAAATATTAATATTATTACAGTCTCTGGTTGTATCATTTAGGAATTCACAAACTAATATTAATACAGTTTATACAGTCTCTGGTTTTATTATTTAGTAATTCACAGAATGTCTTTTTAATACAGTCTCTGGTTTTATCATTGAGGAATTCACAGACTAATATTAATGCAGTCTCTGGTTTTATCACTTAGGAATTCACAGAATGTCTTTATTTATTGTCATTCTACTTAATATGTCTGCAACCACATTGTCCTTTCCCTTCACAGGTTTAATGTCAAATTTGTAGTCGGCTAATAGCATAGCCTATTTCAAAAAAAATAATTTTTCAGTTGACGAGTATGAATTCAAATCGATGGGCTTTGAATGTTTCTTCAGACTGTTAAATGCTCAATAATTCACCATGACTTCGATTATGTTCATTCATAATTTCAATTCCAGCATTTTTAATAAGTTGCTTAGCTTTTGAAATGTCATTTTTGTTTCCAGATAATTCAATAGAATTTGGACCAGATGAGTCACTGTCAGAAACTTTTATCTGAAAAATATTGTCTGTATCTGTAAAGTCTTTGATTTTGCTTAATACACAACCAATTGTTCTTCCTAATTTAGATGATTTCACACAAATGGTTTGAGATTCACCAGTATAATCTTTATCTCTGCTAATATGGTTTTCATCCCTTTTATCATATACTTGATTTTTTAATAGTGGCTAAAGTGTCACTAGTGTCTTTCTGTGCTCGATTTAACTTTATTATTTTTCTATCATTCATGTCTTGGTTTTCATTCTTTCTCCATGGTTGATCATAATTTCTTTTTCTGTAATCAAAATTGTATTTGCCTCTCCATGATCTTCTACTTTGATTATAATCTCT
The DNA here is from genome assembly GCA_944989445.1 of Ampullaceana balthica. Lineage (NCBI taxonomy): Eukaryota > Metazoa > Mollusca > Gastropoda > Lymnaeidae > Ampullaceana > Ampullaceana balthica. Next base: position 346,167 of record CALYLW010000548.1, on the reverse strand, counting down.
ATATATGGAATTATGATTATTTCTTTCTCTCCATGATTGTCGTTCTTGATCATAATCTCTATGTCTGGAATTATGATTATATTTTTCTCTCCATGATTGTCTACCTTGATCATTATCTCTAAGTCTGGAATTATGATTATAATTTTCTCTCCATGATTGTCTACTTTGATCATAATCTTTATGTCTGGAATTATGATGATATTTTTCTTTCCATGCTTGACTACCTTTATTTTCAAAGTGATCTTGTCTTGACATTTCTTCTGTTTTCTTTCTTATAGGGCTGCCATTAGGTGACACCCTATTTGGTTGTCCTTTATTGTGGTAACACTGCTTCGCCATATGTCCTGGCTTGTTACAGTACCAGCAAATAGTTTGTCTGTTGCCTTGGTTTGGCAAAGTCTGGTTTCTCATACCTTGCCTTTTTCTTGACTTTTAATTTGTATTGCTGCAAATATGTCTTTTCTCTTATCCATTTCCACATTCGGATGAGAGTCTTTGAATGTTCGTAATGCATTTGTTAGCTCTGCTTGAGTACGAACTTTTTTTTATCAGTTAAATATTTGAATAGAGTTGGTGTTGCATTTTCTAAGAACTTGTCAATTAACACCATTTTTAGTATGGCCTTTGGATTGCTCGTATCTATTGCTGTCAGTTCCAGCCATTTTGTTAGTTTGACTTGTGCTTCATGTACTATGATCTGTGGATCTTTGTCCATCTTGATTCTCATTTCATGAAATTCTCTTCTATAATCATTTTCTGACTTTCCAAAATGACATAGAAGTGCCTTTTTGACAGTCTTATATATGCTTTTGTCTTCTTTGGCTATACTGTTATAAGCTTCAAATGCTTCTCCAGTTAATTGAGTCATCAGTTGTGCTGGTCAATCTTCTTCATTATAGCCTTTCATAGCCATTATGGATTCGAAATAATCCAGATAAACATCCATTTTTTCTTTCCGACTACCATATTTTCTAACTTTGATAGTGTCTTTCGGTGCTGACTTTCTATTTGCGTCATTACCAGGATTTTGACCTCTGCTCTCTAGCTCAATCTGTAATTTTAAGTTGTCATTTTTAATTTGTTCAAGTTCTCTTTTTGCAGCTCTTTCCTCTCTTTCAATTATTAGTCTTTCTTTTTCTTCAGCTTTTCTTAGCTTTTCTTATTCTTCAGCTATTATTTGATTTTCTTTTTCTTCAGCTTTTCTTAGCTTTTCTTTTTCTTCAGCTTCTTTTTGCTTTTGCTTCTCTATTTCCTCAGCAATTCTTTGATTTTCTTTTTCTTCAGATATTCTTAGCTTTTCTTGTTCTTCAGCTTTTCTTAGCTTTTCTTCTGCTTTAGCAATTCTTTGATTTTTTTTTCTTCAGCTATTCTTAGCTTCTCTTTTTTTTCAGCTATTCTTTGATTTTCTTTTCATTCAGCTATTCTTATCTTCTCTTTTATTTTGGCTATTTCTCGCAACTCTTTTTCTTTGGCTATTTTTAGCTTTTCTTTAATGAAATCTCTCATTTCTTGTCCACTTAGTCCGATCTCTTTAGCTCTGGCAGTGAGTCTTTCGTAGTAATCCATGTTTAGTTGTATTGAATAATATGAGTTAAGCAATTTGGTAAAGAATTTAGGTATATCTTGATAAAGTTAAAAATCTTCCAAATGAAAAATCTTGAATTCAAAATGTTAAGTTCAAATAAGTGACACGTCTAAACCATGCAATTTAGTCTTGACACTTGACAAGATGAGACAACAAAAGAATCCTCACACGGGATTTTTAGTATACTTTATATATACGCTCCCTCAGATTGACAAAACATATTAAATGGTCCAATCGTTTTGAATAAAAGTCACTTGGTTAAAATTTCAATTTTCGAGTAGTGTTTTTAACAATTTAGTTCACTCCATTAATCCAAAATTGCAATTATCAAACTCTTCACACAATGAGTGGATAAAAATTCCGTTCCTTTATTTATAATTCACACTTCATAATTAATAGTCCATAGCCTTCCAAGTTCCAGGTTATGTTTACAAATATTTCCTGGAATCAACTAGCAGTGAGCTTGTTGACGTCACGACCTATATATGTTCACCGTGTGTCACCATACAGTAAGCCTACACGACGCAGATTCCAGCACTGTGTAGTATACTTGTACTGTCGTCGACTGTGACGTAGAACAAACTAGGTGACCTAGTTATAACACCGCACGCCGTGACCATGTGCGTTTATGCCGCCATCTTGAAATATTCTTGTATTTTCATTGAACCACAAAATTTTATTCACAGCTTCTTACGAACTTGAATATTCACAAAATACGATAGCTGCTAATATTTCTTCTTTTAATGAATACTTTTCTTTTTGAAATATCCACTACTTGTTATTTCCACGAAACCTCCTTTCTAAAATCTCTTTTACTGTGTTCACTTAGAACTTATGCCTAATGGCAATCACTTTTACTTCGACACCAATGTAACTGTTTACTTTTTATATGTAACTCTTTTTGTAGGCGTTCTCTCAATACATAATCTTGTACACAATAATCCACTGAAGAACTTGTTTCAATTAAACAACTTTAATATTTATACTTTGTACAGTAAGTATCTTGAGGTTATACAACATGGAAATCTTGAGGCACACACACATTCCATCCTTTCACTACGGAACTCCACTGACAACTGATCGCCCAACCCTTTCAACCAATGGGAATGCTCCTTTCTTCCCGCGTTTATTATTCACGTGAACTTACGTCACAAATCATGTTAATCACACGTGACAGATACCACCAGTGATCTGTTAGATAAGTATGATTGAAACCAAGCCAGAACTGAGCCAGAAATTCCAAAATAATTTTGCAGTATCAACGGCTGCACTAAGATCTAATAGGACCAATATAGAGATTTTCAACTTTCCAGTGCCAGTAGGAGGTCATTTGTTACCTTTAACAGGGTGGTCTCTGTGCTGTGAGAAGGTCTGTAGGCCGACTGATTGAGACTTAGAAGAGTGTGGCCTTTAAGATAAGCAAAAACATGTTTTAAGACTAGTTTTTCAATGACCTTTGATAAAAATGAAATATTAGTATTAGACACAGGTCTAAATTTGTTTAAATTTGTTTTGGTCTAACCCTTGTTTTTTCAGCTAGGGTTTTATAACAGCAGATTTACATAAAGAGTGAAAGGTACCAGATTTTAAACTCTCATTAACTATATGAGTTATTGTTGGGAGTAAATGATCTAGTAACAATCTGGAACATGTCAAAGCTTGACCTCACAGCAAAAGAAGGAGATAAATTATGTGGTAGTAACACCGTCCTGTCAAGCTCATCGCGAATACTAACACGATTAAAGAGTTTAGCCTCCCGAGTTTATCCAGAATCTCAGTGCGGTTTCCGGGCTGGTCGGTCTACCATAGATATGGTGTTCTCCATACGGCAGCTTCAGGAAAAATGCAGAGAGCCGCAGATGCCACTATACATTGCCTTTGTAGATCTTACGAAAGCAAGCATTTGATTTAGCAATCGCAACGGACAATTCCAAATCCTGGAGAAAATTGGCTGTCCCCCAAACCTACTCGCCATCATTAGACAGAGCCATGAAAATATGCAGGGCACAGTACAGTTCGATGGAGCTACGTCAGAAGCTTTTCCAGTCAGCAGCGGAGTTAAACAAGGTTGTGTACTGGCACCAAAGCTGTTCGCAACATTCTTCTCTGTGCTGCATCGATACGCAATTAAGGATAGCAGTGATGGAATCTGAAATAGAACTTGCAGGTCAAGTAACAAGACTTAAACACACTGTGTTCTGTTTAACAACTGTCTTTAATCAATTTATACAATCCACTGCAATCAACCCCGATTGCCTCTTGAAAAGTCTATATAGTCAGCCATCCTCCCAGTCCACAACCAGGCACGCTTACAGTTCACATCAAAAACCACGTGTTTCATACTAGTCAACTTGGACGCTCATACAATGTCAATAAAACAACACAACACTTCTCTAATAGAATCTGGTTACCCACCAGAGCTGATGGATGGCTTTTCAACACTGCCCGCCTCTGAGCCAAAAACTAAAACGACAGATGTCCCAATTCGTGAGATACTCATTGCGGATGATGCAGCACTGATAGCACATACAGAAACTGGTTTGGAACAACTCGTGTCAAGCTTCTCTAACGCCTGCAAAGAATGTGGTCTGCAAATCAGCTTGAAAAAGACAAACATCATGTCCTAAGTAGGCCTGTCAACGGGTACCCGGGACCCGGGTACCCGTTACCGTGTGATTACCCGGGTAATAAAATTCCGCCCGGGTACCCGTGAAAATGTGGCTTCTATGTCTATATTAACCGTAGGCCAAACTTCGGCTCCCATGCGGCTTGTTGTGTTTACATTGTGGCTTGCGAAACAATTTATCAAATGAAAATTTTTGTTTCAAATATATGCTGTGAAGTACTTCTAAGGAGAAATATCTGTCGACGGGAAATATCTGTCAACGGGAAATAAAATACGGTCCCAATAAATTCAATGTATTTTTATATATATATTTTTTCTCTCAACCTGAAACAGAGATGAAAGACGCTGTGTTTGTTAATAAAAAAAAACACTCTTGCTTTGACTAACTTTGCTTGAAATACGCCGATTGATACTAGCTAATATTGTTTATTTACCCCCTCTCCTCCCTTCACTCCTATAACCCACACCACTTACATCCGCCTTACTTCTTGTGTTCATTAACACGTGGTGACCTAGAAAAACTGATGCTAATAATTCGTACAAGGTCGTCAGTATTTAAATTTAATAAATTGAATAGTTACTAACAGTGTAGGATGGGCAGACGTCGGCTGTGAGGATGGACTGCACAGAGATGAAAGATGCCGTGTTTGTTTTTGTTCATTCAAACAGCCTTGCTTTGAAACTAACTTTGCTTTGAAATAGCCGACAGTGGGTCACCGATTGCTACTATCTATCCAATGGCGTTTTTTCTACTCTCCCCCCCTCTCCTCTCTTCCCTCCTATAACCCAGTGCTTCTAAAAATTTTTGTATTGCGGACCGGCAGGAATGTTTTCCATTGCATCTGGAACCGGTGCACTATTTTTCCTGTACTTACATGGTAGCGAAATGAATTATATTTCCTTTTATTTTATTTCCTTTTATTTCTTTCATTTATTTGCTTATTGTCAAAAATGACAAATTCTATAGGGTTGATATTATTGATAGCAATTGGAGGATTATAATTATATTTTTCTCTCCTTTCTTGATAACTTCCGCGGACCCCCAATTTGAGAAGCACTGCTATAACCCACACCCTTGCATTCGCTTGTGTTTCTTGTGTTCATTGACACGTATTTGCCTAGCCCAAAAATTGATATTAATAATATACCCAAAGTTAACAAGATGGGTTAGACGTCGTGTGGAATCAGGCCAATCAAGTTGACAGCGACACGGCAAAATGCAACCATTGTAATTAAATTGTGTCTGTGAAGGGTGGCAACCCAACGCGATAAAACGCCATGTGAACGTTATTCATAAAATTGATATTGATAAACAAACCGCCGATCCACCCAATATCAGAAATATTTTGGTGTCAACAAAAGCAGTACCACTGACCAAAGCACGATCACTTACGATTTATCGCAGTATAGCATACATCATCGCCCTTAGCATCGACTACCGACGCCAAGTGGATATTAACATTAAAGGTATGACACTGAATGTTACGTCATTGCCGTAGATATTTTGTTTGCATGTTCAGTTTATTGTCATTTATGAGTATGACGAATGCATTTACAGCAGGAATTGAATAAAAGTTTTTAGTGCATTATAGTTAATTATAGTGCATTAGTAATAGTACGTTACTGTAACTGGAAGCAAGCCGTTGGCTACTACTACTGTGTGAAATGAGGCGCATGGATGGTGGCTAGGTTGCATTGTATTGTATGGCGATCATGACGGGGAAAATTATGCGACGTTTAAGTTTAGAACGGGTAACCCGGGTACCCGTTCGAAATTTTCACGGGTACCCGGGCAGCTTTTTTCAACAAAATTGACAGCCCTAGTCCTAAGACACACGACCTCCTCCTACTATCAATATCGACAACGAAAACTTGGAGGTTGTGGACAGCTTCATCTTCTTGCGGTCCAAGGTCTCCAACACCGTCCATCGAGGACGAAATAAACAGTAGAATTGGCAAGGCAGCTGCCACAATGGCTATACTAAATAAACGGGTCTGGAAAAACACCAAGCTAACGGAGAAAACCAAACTGTGTGTATATCCACCCCGCGTCATCAGTACGCTGCTATACGGGTGCGAGAGAATGCACCACTTATACATCCCATGATCGCGAGATTAATAGCTTCCACTTGAGGTGCATGCATCGCATCCTTGGCATTAATTGGCAGGACAAAGTGCCGAATAGTGAGGTCCTGATGCATGCCGATACCCAAAGCATGTTCTCAATCCTTTCAATTGAAAGACGCCTGAGATGGCTAGGACATGTAAAAAGAGTGAGCCCTGGTCGCATCCCCAAGGACCTCCTATTTGGAGAACTGGCATCGGGAAAGAAGAAGACAGGTCATTCAAGTCTGTGATTTTAAGATGTCTGCCAAAGGGACATGAAAGCAGCCAGAATACGCACAAGCAACTGGGAATGTAAGGCAGAAGACTGATCTACGTGGCGCACAGTTGTAAAATAGGGCGTCATAGTAGTCGAGGAGCGAAGGATGGAGGAGGCTACAGACAGAGAAGCTAGGAGAAAGGTCAAAACACCGGGAAGCATAGAACTCGTGTTCAAAGGCTGTGGAAAAGACTGTCACTCAAGGATAGGACTGCTCAGCCACTCGAAGAAATGCAACCCAATCCAACGGTGATGCACCATCGTCTCGCGAGACGGAACGATGCTGATTATATATTATAGTTTCAGAATTATTTTTTGATAAACTGATATTGAGATCTTCCACACATAACTGATATTATCAAGAGACATCAATTAATTCTTGTATAATAATATTACACATTTTTCATGTTTGAATATGATTAAGTATAAGAAACTATAATAATTAACTAGCTTAGAGTAAGTATGTGATGTAATATTCGACACTGACATAATTTCATGAAAGTAAAAATTTGCTGATCATCAGTGTGACATTGGTAAACATCTGTCGTATATAGGTTTTATAGAAAAGAGTTGTTACATTGTGATATATAGCATGATTAATTATATTGCTGATCTAGAAATATTAAAGCCAAAATAGTGTGATCTTAGTTATAGGCAAAAGTGACCTGCTTTGAAAGACCTGGAAAAGAAAAACATTTTAATTGCCAGCACATGGCGGAGTATTCCTGAATCTGACAATCAGTTAAATTAAAAAAACAACAACTACTGTTTGCTTTTCTTTCATTCTTAGGCTTTAGGAGTTCACACGAGCAATCATTTTGAAGCATGAACCAAATCAACAGAACAAAGTCGTATTACTTATAAGAATCTGGAATCCTTCTCAAAATAAAAACAACTCCACACAAACCAGACCCTTTCAAAAATATAAAAAGTTATGCTGTACATTAAATTCACACTTCGTATTTTGTGTTGAAAAAATATTTTTATTATTGTATCTGATTCACATAGTGCAAACTGACTCCGAGAAACCTTGTTCTTGACTGGTCTTGAAGAGAAATTGGGACGTGGTGGTCGAGTGGCAGCGCACTGGACTGTCGTACCGATGGTCACGGGTTCGAATCCGTGTGAAGGCAAGGGTTTGTTCCCGGGGACTAGGGCGTCCCTGAGTCACCCCGCTCCGAATGGGTACCTAACACTACATGTAGTTAGGCGGCTGGGTAAAGCGTGGAACCCACAAAGCCGTGGCCTGTGAACGCTGCTTCACTTGCCAACAGATCAACTGTCATGGTCTGTGGACGCAACTATCTTCTGCATAGAAGGAGCGTCTGTATAGATAAGATAAGAAATTAAAAACTAATTTTTTAAAAATAATCGACCCGCTGCTAATTTTCGTCTAATTTGATACATGAGTAGTCGCCCAAAGGTTTAGGCCATCAAATGACCAGTATTCTGTACAGTATCATGAGTAGTTTGGAGAACACTCACCATTTCTTTTAGTGTACATGCATGTTTAAAATGTGTATTAACATAGAAAATTAAGCAAAGAAGCAATTTTGTAAAGCTGACATTGGTGTATTTTATTATGTGAGAATATAGACCTAATGTGAAAATAACCACAAACTTAAAATAAGTGCTCACTAAATTAGAAAAGCTAAGAAGCAAAATAACTTTTTTTCTATGGGTTAGTGTGACCCATATGCAACTTTTTCTATTTTTGAAAACAAATATTTGTTCCTATAAACGCTGGAATATTATTATGTTAGAGAAACAAGAAAAACAAACTAGCCAACTAATATTTTTTACAGAGTTTAGGACAAAAAGTAACGTATCTATATAAATAATTCACTAGAGATCTAGAGCAAGCAAGGCGCGAGCAAGTATTTAAGCATAACGCAGGAACATACTCCCTTCCTTTGCCTACCCCTCACTGGAATCGAGACATGCGCACTGCCTAACTTACTTGTGTCAGCCCCCCCCCCAGACATTCACTCGCGCTGTTTTGATTTCTTCGTGCTGCTTTTTGTGTTCGTTCTTTCCCCACTTTCTTTGCAGTATCTGTATGCCACGCCGTGGGTCGGTTTAGATTAAATCTGTATATCAGTTAAAGAAGTAGGAGGAGGCAAAGTTCTTTGAGCCTTCCTTAAACTCTATTTATTTTGCTTATCTATATATATATTTCACCAAAGCGAGTATTTGCAAACAAGAATGACGAATGACCCTCGCTAGAGTCGGCCAATCAATGAATGGTTAGCAAGATAAGGTGGTGGAGAAAGGAGGTCATCGAGACTATTGATGCTTTTTGAGTTCAGGTTCATTGTTCTTTCACAGAATAACATGCACTTCGTAGTGTATTGCTATAACATCCGCCTAACCCGCGGAAGGTACTGAGTTCAAGCCCCATCTGAGACATTATATTTTAATTTTTTTATGTTTATTGTTTATGTTTGTGGCCGTTCTTGTCGAACATGACTTCGCAACATGGCTGTAAACTTTGTTTCTCAACATTTGGATAACTTCGACGACGTGCTCTCCGTTGTTCTCAGTGACCCACTGGGCCTTTGAGGGCCAACTTGATAAACATGTACAACCACATTTCAAAACACACTCTAATGAACCAAAGGATTCCGCTAAAGAATTTCAATTCATCATCTATATATATATATAATCAGAACTAGCACAAGACTAGTGCAAATAAGCTTAACGAATGAACCTCTTCAGGGTCGGCCAATCACAGTTTATGGTTGGCAAGCGAGGGTGGTGCAGGGTGGGGGCAAGTACCAAAACGCATCGCGCATGTTTCGAGACAAACAATGCGTCGGCGGTTCTTCCCCCAGAGTTTCATTCACATTGTTCTGATTTCTTCGTTATGTAGTTTAGGCACGCCCCCACTCCTTTCTTTGTACTATCTATGAACAAGACTGCGGCGTATGCTACCACCTATCAATCTACTAACTTAATTCACTCACCAATTCACTTACTTCAACCACTCACCAATCCACTACATTCAACCTCTCACGAATCCACTACATTCAACAACTCAACAATCCACTACATTCAACCACTCACCAATTCACTTACTTCAACCACTCACCAATCCACTACATTCAACCACTCACCAATTCACTACATTCAACCACTCACCAATTCACTTACTTCAACCACTCACCAATCCACTACATTCAACAACTCAACAATCCACTACGTTCAACCACTCATTAATTCACTTTATTCAACCAGTCACCAATTCACTTACTTCACCCACTCACCAATCCACTACATTCAACCACTCACCAATCCACTACATTCAACCACTCATTAATTCACTTTATTCAACCAGTCACCAATTCACTTACTTCAACCACTCACCAATCCACTACATTCAACCACTCATTAATTCACTTTATTCAACCAGTCACGAATTCAATTTCTTCAACCACTCACCAATCCACTACATTCAAACACTCACCAATTTACGTATTTCAACCACTCACCAATCCACTACATTCAACCACTCATTAATTCACTTTATTCAACCAGTCACCAATTCACTTACTTCAACCACTCACCAATCCACTACATTGAACCTCTCACCAATCCACTACATTAGACCACTCACCAATGCACTACATTCAACCACTCACCAATTCACTTACTTCAACCTCTCACAAATGCACTACATTCAACCACTCACCAATCCACTACATTCAACCACTCACCAATTCACTACATTCAACAACTCACAAATCCACTACATTCAACCAGTCACCAATTCACTTACTTCAACCACTCACCAATCCACTACATTCAAACTTTCACCAATTTACTTACTTCAACCACTCACCAATCCACTACATTCAACCTCTCACCAATCCACTAAATTCAACCACTCACCAATCCATTACATTAAACCACTCACCAATTCACTTACTTCAACCACTCACCAATCCACTACATTCAAGCACTCACCAATTCACTTACTTCAACCACTCACCAATACACTGCATTCAACCTCTCACCAATCCACTACATTCAACCATTCATTAATTCACTTTATTCAACCAGTCACCAATTCACTTACTTCAACCACTCACCAATCCACTACATTCAACGATTCATTAATTCACTTTATTCAACCACTCACCAATCCACTACATTCAACCACTCATTAATTCACTTTATTCAACCAGTCACCAATTCACTTACTTCAACCACCCACCAATCTACTACATTCAACCACTCACCAATCCACTACATTCAACCACTCACCAATTCACTTACTTCAACCTCTCACCAATCCACTACATTCAACCACTCACCAATCCACTACATTCAACCACTCATCAATTCACTACATTCAACAACTCGCAAATCCACTACATTCAACCAGTCACCAATTCACTTACTTCAACCACTCACCAATCCACTACATTCAACCTTTCACCAATTCACTTACTTCAGCTACTCATCAATCCACTACATTCAAGCACTCACCAATTCACTTACTTCAACCACTCACCCATACACTGCATTCAACCTCTCACCAATCCACTAAATTCAACCACTCACCAATCCATTACATTAAACGACTCACCAATTCACTTACTTCAACCACTCACCAATACACTGCATTCAACCTCTCACCAATCCACTACATTCAACCATTCATTAATTCACTTTATTCAACCTGTCACCAATTCACTTAATTCAACAACTCACCAATCCACTACATTCAACGATTCATTAATTCACTAATTCAACCACTCACCAATCCACTACATTCAACCACTCATTAATTCACTTTATTCAACCAGTCACCAATTCACTTACTTCAACCACCCACCAGTCCACTACATTCAACCTCTCACCAATCCACTACATTCAACCACTCACCAATCCACTACATTCAACCACTCACCAATTCACTTACTTCAACCTCTCACTAATCCACTACATTCAACCACTCACCAATCCACTACATTCAACAACTCATCAATTCACTACATTCAACAACTCACAAATCCACTACATTCAACCAGTCACCAATTCACTTACTTCAACCACTCACCAATCCACTACATTCAACCTTTCACCAAATTCACTTACTTCAGCCACTCACCAATCCACTACATTCAAGCACTCACCAATTCACTTACTTCAACCACTCACCCATACACTGCATTCAACCTCTCACCAATCCACTACATTCAACCACTTACCAATCCACTACATTCAACCACTCACCAATCCACTACATTCAACCACTCACCAATCCACTACATTCAACCACTCACCAATCCACTACATTCAACCACTCATTAATTCACTTTATTCAACCACTCACCAATTCACTACATTCAACCACTCACCAATCCACTACATTCAACCATTCACCAATTCACTTTCTTCAACCACTCACCAATTCACTTTCTTCAACCACTCACCAATTCATTTTCTTCAACCACTCACCAATTCACTTACTTCAACCACTCACCAATTCACTACATTCAAGCACTCATCAATTCACTTACTTCAACCACTCACCAATTCACTTTCTTCAACCACTCACCAATTCACTTTACTTCAACCACTCACCAATTCAACTACTTCAACCACTCACCAATTCACTTTCTTCAACCACTCACCAATTCACTTACTTCAACCACTCACCAATCTACTTTACTTCAACCACTCACCAATTCACTTTCTTCAACCACTCACCAATTCACTACATTCTACCACTCACCAATTCACTTACTTCAACTACTCACCAATCCACTACATTTAACCTCTCACCAATCCACTACATTCAACCACTCACCAATTCACTACATTCAACCACTCATTAATTCACTTTATTCAACCAGTCACCAATTCACTTACTTCAACCACTCACCAATCCACTACATTTAACCACTCACCAATCCACTACATTCAACCACTCACCAATCAACTACATTCAACCACTCACCAATCCACTACATTCAACCACTCACCAATTCACTTACTTCAACCACTCACCAATCCACTCCATTCAACCACTCACCAATCCACTACATTCAACTTCTCACCAATCCACTACATTCAACCACTCACCAATCCACTACATTCAACCAATCACCAATCCACTACATTCAACCACTCACCAATCCACTACATTAAACCACTCACCAATTCACTTACTTCAACCACTCACCAATCAACTACATTCAACCATTCACCAATCTACTACATTCAACCACTCACCAATTCACTACATTCTACCACTCACCAATTCAATTACTTCATCCACTCACCAATCCCCTACATTCAATCTCTCACCAATCCACTACATTCAACCACTCACCAATTCACTACATTCAACCACTCACCAATTAACTACATTCAACCACTCATTAATTCACTTTATTCAACCAGTCACCAATTCACTTACTTCAACCACTCACCAATCCACTACATTTAACCTCTCACCAATCCACTACATTCAACCACTCACCAATTCACTACATTCAACCACTCATTAATTCACTTTATTCAACCAGTCACCAATTCATTTACTTCAACCACTCCCCAATCCACTACATTTAACCTCTCACCAATCCACTACATTCAACCACTCACCAATCCACTACATTCAACCACTCACCAATTCACTTACTTCAACCACTCACCAATCCACTCCATTCAACCACTCACCAATCCACTACATTCAACTTCTCACCAATCCACTACATTCAACCACTCACCAATCCACTACATTTAACCTCTCACCAATCCACTACATTCAACCACTCACCAATCCACTACATTAAACCACTCACCAATTCACTTACTTCAACCACTCACCAATCAACTTCATTCAACCATTCACCAATCTACTACATTCAACCACTCACCAATCCACTACATTCAACCATTCACCAATTCACTAACTTCACCATTCACAAATCCACTACATTTAACCATTCACCATACCTTTAACTTTTACCAGTCACAGATCGACAACATTCAACCATTCACAAATCCACTACATTTAACCATTCAACAATCCTTTAACTTCAATCATCCACCAATCCACGAAATTCAAACAGGCACCAATCCACTAACTTCATCAGCCACCAATTCACTAATTTCAGCCACTCACCAATTCACTTACTTCACCAACTTAAAATTGCTTATTTTTCCCAACGTATTATAAAACTCTAACTGTTGAATAATAAAATAAATCTCGCTTACTCGCATAAAGTAGTCATCTTTCATACCCCAAAAATGGTAAGTTCTAAGACATTGTTTCCGCCGTTTTGATAAAGTTGTGTGGTATAAGTGTCAAGGAAAAATAAAAAGAAGCAATCAATAAACATCAACATCAAGGCTTGGTTGACTGAAAACACCACACTTCACGTGATTGTGACGTCTTACCAATAACATCCCATGAATTATAACATCACACGTCATGTGATTGTGACGTCTTACATATAACATCCCGCGACTTATAACATCACACTTCACATGATTGTGACATCTTAACAATAACATCCAATGACTTATAACATTACAATTTACGTGATTGTGACGTCTTACCAATAACATCCCATGACTTATAACATAACACTTCACGTGATTAAGACGTCTTACCAATAACATCACATGACTTATAACATTACACTTCATGTGATTGTGACGTCTTACTAATAACATTCCATGAATTATAACATAACACTTCACGTGATTATGACGTCTTACCAATAACATCCAATGACTTATAACATAACACTTCACGTGATTGTGACGTCTTACCAATATAATCCCATGACTTATAACATCACACTTCACGTGATTATGGCCTTTTTACCAATAACATCCCATGACTTATAACATCACACTTCACGTGATTGTGACGTCTTAACAATATAATCCCATGACTTATAACATCAAACTTCAGGTGATTGTGACGTCTTAACAATATAATACCCATGACTTATAACATCACACTTCACGTGATTGTGACGTCTTAACAATATAATCCCATGACTTATAACATCACACTTCACGTGATTGTGACGTCTTAACAATAAATTCCCATGACTTATAACATCACACTTCACGTGATTGTGACGTCTTACCAATATAATCCCATGACTTATAACATCACACTTCACGTGATTATGACCTTTTTACCAATAACATCCCATGACTATAACATCACACTTCACGTGATTGTGACGTCTTAACAATATAATCCCATGACTTATAACATCAAACTTCAGGTGATTGTGACGTCTTAACAATATAATCCCATGACTTATAACATCAAACTTCAGGTGATTGTGACGTCTTAACAATATAATCCCATGACTTATAACATCACACTTCACGTGATTGTGACGTCTTAACAATATAATCCCATGACTTATAACATCACACTTCACGTGATTGTGACGTCTTACCAATATAATCCCATGACTTATAACATCACACTTCACGTGATTGTGACGTCTTACCAATATAATCCCATGACTTATAACATCAAACTTCACGTGATTGTGACGTCTTAACAATATAATCCCATGACTTATAACATCAAACTTCAGGTGATTGTGACGTCTTACCAATATAATCCCATGACTTATAACATCACACTTCACGTGATTGTGACGTCTTACCAATATAATCCCATGACTTATAACATCACACTTCACGTGATTATGACGTTTTTAACAATATAATCCCATGACTTATAACATCACACTTCACGTGATTGTGACGTCTTAACAATATAATCCCATGACTTATAACATCACACTTCACGTGATTGTGACGTCTTACCAATATAATCCCATGACTTATAACATCACACTTCACGTGATTGTGACGTCTTTACAATATAATCCCATGACTTATAACATCACACTTCACGTGATTGTGACGTCTTTACAATATAATCCCATGACTTATAACATCAAACTTCAGGTGATTGTGACTTCTTACCAATAACATCCCATGACTTATAACATCACACTTAACGTGATTGTGACGTCTTACCAATAACATCCCATTTTTCATTGTCCAGCACCTGATCCACAAAAGGTATTATTGATTAAACAGCTAATAGTTTTATAAGATATCAACTCTGTCTACTTGGCAGGAAGCTGAATAGCATAAGTTTTATGGTCAATGGATCCGAGTAATGATGAAACATATCTGCATTACTATAAAAAGTAGGATCATACTATTTAGAATGACAGCTAGTGAGAATCGCACTAAATAAGACTTAAAGAACATATCTTGCTATTTATACCATCGTTAATTAGTGTTAACAGAAAAATTATTCCAAATTTTAGAATGACAATGGAGTTAAAATTGTGTGTAGGTAAACGGCAATCATTTAACTCTACACAAATTAAACCCAATTTACAGCGACTTGGAATATTGATGTCCTTGAATGCCACAATATATTTATTTTCTTCTACGAAAAGTAATTATTTATGTTATTAATAAAAGTGTTGTAGCGTTAATTATTACTTTGCCCCCGATAAGGTCATTCAGTTTATATTTATGGTATGTGTGAGATTTTCAATAACAAAATTTTGCGTTATATTAATATTATCAACAGAAAATAATGCATAATCCATTAGTTTTCGATGGATTTTTATTTTTGTTTTGGTATTGGCATCATCATGTGTTGAAATAGTAAATTCAGAATATTGGAAATTTGCTTTTATAAAAATTTTAAAAATAATGTATTTAAAGCTTTCTGTTATATGATGAAAGAGGACTTAAGTAAAGGAAGTCCGTTCACTTTCTCTTCTTCTATCTATTTTTAAATATTATGGCACATCTTCACTTTTTAAAATTCTTTTTAATATTACAAATATAAGCTGAAGTATTTTCCCATGATTATAATTGGTAACATATCATGTAAATTTAATGTAAATACTTGTGTTTATGTATTTATACTTAAAATCCCACTTGCAGAAACGTTTGTATCATATGTCAACGTCCATTAATAAAGCTTAAATTATTAATTTAATGACACACTTCGTTTGTGCATCTGGTATTTTGTTTGTAACCTCATCGCTGTTCAATTTTGTATGACAATTTTAATAACGTTTTTGATGTTGATGTTGAGTTGCCTTTCCTGGCTGTTCAGGTGACTCATTTAACGCTCAATGCAGCGATGCGCCCGGTGTAGAAGGAGGTTTTATCATATTTTTTCTCATAATGAATTAGAAAAGTGTGTTTTATCCCCTTTTCCAGCTAAGTGTTGTATTAGATTTTGTTGTATTTTATTCTGAAGTTAGACTCTAATTGCCTTATCTATTATGAATACTTTGCTCTTTGTTCTTCTATCCTCTAGAGCAGTGATTCCCAACTTTTTTTGGGTGGCGACCACTTTTATAAAAGCGGTATGGCTCGCTACCACCATAAAATTTAAACAATTCATATTAATAATTTTTGTTTTTACAAAATAGAGCAAATTTGTATTATAGTGAATATTTTTAGTAGACAGTTTCTTCTCTGGGGGACGCGACCCGCAGGTTGGGAAACGCTGCTCTACAGTTCATTGTGGTCGATGCTTAAGTCAACAATTCAAAGTTGCAGACCAAACTTAACAGTGATCATCTACATATATACCGAGAGATGCGCTACCACGTCTCTGGCAACAAAGTTTATTACATCTAATAGAACATTTAGCTCTTTACACCCGTTGATGATTTGAATGTAATTTATAGGAAAATGCCAAATTTGTATGAGTTTTACATTATGAATTCTCTAAATGATATTTGTTTGCGAGAAATTCTTAATCCGACTCGCATGCTTTTAAAATCTTTTATGATAATATTATAAACTTATTGTTTGTAGATATTTTCCAAGCACATATAGAAGGAGCGTCTGTAAACAGATAAGACATAAGTTATTTAAAAAATACTATAAAAATATTAGGTATTTAGAATTTTATTTCAATGATTTACGTGTCAAGAAAATTATTTAATAAAAATTATTAAAGGATTCATGTGCATTTGTAGTTTTGGAAAATATTATTTTGCTTTAATTTATAAATTGCGGATAAAAAATGATGGAGTAAAATTGGCTTTCTAACTTTTTGTATAAATCAATGTTTCCTCTGGACATTGTTAAAAACAGGAGGACTTGATGCCTTAGTCTCTGCCACTGCACAAGCATTTGTATTGATTGCCTCGTACACGAGGACACACATTACGGGGAGCAAGGAGACACTCTCCTTTATGGTAGGATGTTTGTCTACACTCTTCTTCGCATCCGAAGTTAGGATCGACAGGATCCGGAAAGGTTGATCTGTAAAATAAAAATTTAAAAAATATTTAAAAATTCAAATATGTTTATTTGCTGAAAACAGACTTATGTCAAATGGAAAAAAAGTATTAAACTATTGGTTCCATAACAAAACGAAAAGAAGACAACACGACAAGGTCTCATAGCAACAATGTAGATCACTGTAGAACCCCCTATTGAAGTCTCCGTGAATATGTCATTTGAACATAGGCTAAGGGTGTGAGACTCAATAGCTCAGTGGCTAAAACTAAAAATAATCTTAAGTAAAAATTATTGCCTCTTTTTTTTATTGTCCCATTCTGAAGTATTTTGTCACCTTGTCGTTTTGTCACCATGTCGTTTTGTCACTTGTTGTTTTATCGTTTTGTTACTTGTCGTTTTGTTTGTGTACCGTACAAACATTATGAAAAAAACAAACAAAACAATTTTCTACAGAATGTCGCCTTTAATGAACCAAAAGTAAAACCACTACAAAGAGCACTTATATAACGACCAATACCCAGGGCTGGATGAGGCCCTAAGCCATTTGAGATATGGGGCCCTTTATAATTTAAGATATTCTATGTCAGTGCCAAATATGATTTTCGGATAACTAGAGGGTTAAACTGAAATATTATTAATAAGTGTATAGATAGTGAAATAATATTTCACTTAAATTCACCTTTATTCATAATCAATTTTAAAATGCAAGCTCTGGTAAAAAGAGACAAAAGTTCTTTTGAATGGCACAATTTACGAAGGCTTTTTATTTAATCTCTTGAAAATGTTTAATGGATTTAGGAAATATATTAAACTAAAATGTTTTGTTTCTTGCCTTTCACAGAGCAAACTACTCCATTTTGTTTAAAATGTTCATGGGTTGATTTCTTGTGTTGCCTTTCTCTGTAGTTTCAATCTGCAGCTGATGCGATGAAGAAATTAATCTATCATAACTTTGAAGCATTGCCATGTGGCCATTATATGTGCTCCCCAAGTAGTTTTTGACTAGCCCTTTAGAACTTTTGAATCATCTTTGAAGAATGACAACAGTACTGTCCTTCTTTGTATAGATTATAGATGATGAAAACAAATTATATTTTCTAGAAAAATTACAGTTTTTTTTTCTCTCTTTTTTTTTCTAGCACATGAAACATACATAGCATACTTGTTCGTCTTCAATTTTATTTCTTGCACACCCTTGTATTTGCCAGACATATTGGAAGCAATTTCATATGAATGGCCTCGACTCTTACTAAAAATCTATCTTTCACTCATGTGTAACGTAGTTATGCAACATTTTAGACATACTTTCCCCTGTGTGGCTACCCATCTCTAGGAAAGTTTTGGGCAAAAAATGTTTAAGAGGTAGCCAAATATCTGGTGAAAGATACCTCACAATTACAATAATTTGATCAATATGGGACTGGTCTACAGTCAAATCTACAGAAAAACTGAAGTACTCAGCAGTCCTTAAATCATCCAAGATTTTGTCTCTTATTTTGGTAAAAGCAAAGAAAACGGTGCGCTCGATAAATTGTATTTTAGGCTGCTATATTTGTTGTTGTTTTTTTTAAATTTTAAAAATAGACAACTAAACCTAGAGAACTAAAACTAAAATTACAACCTTAGTTACGTTTATGGATACAAATAATTGCGCTTATTCCCTTTGAAATGTGTAAAAAAATACAACATTTCATTCCCGGAAGCACGCGCTCTGCCATAACAATGTAAATAGTTGAGCGCACCGTCTTCTTTGCTTTAGCCCTTACTTTATGTGCTATAATTTGGATACATTCATCACATAAATAATATAATAGCCCAAGTCACTGGATGAATGGATCATTAAATCACTAACACTATGCTATGACGTCATTGTTTGAGCTTTAATACAAGGTGTGCATTAGCAAGTGTGAAAAATAATTATAAATTAAAGATTCTCACCGTAAAAAAAATATTATATGACTTCATTGTTTTAGCTTATATTTTAATTTTGGATAAGGGAACGATGCGAAAAGAGGATTTGAGGATTTATAATAATAAAATACTTTGTGTACATTTCATGTATATTTCGTATTTATCAAACAAGGATAATTTACTTGGGCTTTTGACCAAAAAAAAGTGGATATCGTAGGCGTCCTACAACCCCTATTATAAAAAGTGGGCGCCGTAGGCGCCACGGCACCCCAGCACAGCCTAGTCAATCAATATTCATAATTTGCAATGCATGTCCCGTCCGTCACGCTATGCGAGGTAACTCCCGATTTAAAAAAAAACGAAATTATAGACGTAAAATAATTTTTAAAATGTTGGTTTCTAGATTAACAGAGTGTATTTCTCGCCATAAAATATTATGACGTGACGGCATTATTGGAGCCTTTTATTAACATGTGTAAAGGGAACGAAGTTTATTTGATGTCATTAATATTATGATTATTTTTTTTAATAATGTCCATTTTTGTATGCGTGCATGTCATTATTATTTACGTAATTCTAAATTTTATTTTCTATATCAATGTATATCATCCGTTATTCAGTTTATGAGATTTACAATTGGTTTGTGTTTGGTTGTCAAGTTACGATGCGTTTTGAACTACAAAGCCATTTTATGTTACTGCAAATGAAGTTTGTCAACTTATGCTTCAGTTTAGCGGGTTTTTTTCTTATATACTCTGCGAGGTTGCATATTTGTGTGTTTAAAAAAAACATATTTTAAAATCGGACCCCCTCTCCCCCACAATAGTTTAGGTTTGATTGTTATTTACATGTAATTTTTTAATGCGTCTTAGACTAAATTTGAAATAAAAACAACCCGTAAAAATCCAAGTTTTTGACTATAAATCCTTTAAGTATGAGACGTAACTAAAAGAATGTTCATTATAACACGCAGCGCAAGACGATCCAAAAATACAAAATTGCAGTTGTGTCGTAAAACGTGTGTAATATAATGCGCACCGATCAGGAATAGGTTTATAAAAAGTGTTGTCAGTAAAATACGCACCTTATTGCGCGACAGAAAGGTTGTTCAATATAATACGCACCGCGACGCTCTATCTCAAAAAATAGCATGATACATAGGAATAAATAAAATAATCTAAAAAATCAATAATTTAATTACGGTACACGCGATCGATCTGAAATTTTGATACATTGTTTTTATCATCGGTACAAAACTGCCTGCAAAATTTCAGCTCGCTATCTTGCGAGCAAGTGGGTTAAAAATCGATCAAAAGTTTTGGCGACAAGCAAGCAAGCAAGCAAGGTCGGTCGGTCGGTCGACCGCAGACACCACGAGTTAATATAAAGGATTTAAATAAAAACAACCCGTAAAAAACCAAGTTTTTGACTATAAATCCTTTACGTATGAGACGTAACTAAAAGAATGTTCATTATAACACGCAGCGCAAGACCATCCAAAAATACAAAATTGCAGTTGTGTCGTAAAACGTGTTTAATATAATGCGCACCGATCAGGAATAGGTTTATAAAAAGTGTTGTCAGTAAAATACGCACCTTATTGCGCGACAGAAAGGTTGTTCAATATAATACGCACCGCGACGCTCTATCTCAAAAATAGCATGATACATAGGAATAAATAAAATAATCTAAAAAATCAATAATTTAATTACGGTACATGCGATCGATCTGAAATTTTGATACATTGTTTTTATCATCGGTACAAAACTGCCTGCAAAATTTCAGCTCGCTATCTTGCGAGCAAGTGGGTTAAAAATCGATCAAAAGTTTTGGCGACAAGCAAGCAAGCAAGCAAGGTCGGTCGGTCGGTCGGCCGCAGACACCACGAGTTAATATAAAGGATTTAAAAACAACAACTTTGCTTTCAAAATAGAACTGGAAGGGGTGCTGACTTGACAATAATGAAAACGTTTATTTGAATTCCTAAACCGTGTAAATGTGGTGGTAATAATGTATGGAGCAATGAGTGCATAAACTGACAAGTCATAATAGATCTGGAAAAGGTGCTGACTTGAACAATAAAGAGAATAAGGGACGAATTAAGAATGCACGGGGCCCCTGGCTGCAATTCATACCGGGGCCCTATCCAGCCAGCGTCCCTTAAATAAATTTATTGCTTACAGCTAATATAAGACTGTAGCTTGTAACTAAATAGTCAATTGGTTCCTTTTTCATAATTTGTCTGTACTACGGGATCGGATTCATTAAAAAAACCAAACACGAAGAAATAACTGTTTGCCGTTATCCTAAAAGTGTAAAAAATAATTAAAAAAAAAGACAAATGAAAAACAAATTATATCCCCACTGAAAATTGAACCCAACATTTCTTGCACTACAAGACTGCACACTGCCACAAGACCAACAGAGCTTGACGGAAAAATTTAACTTAAAAGATATACACAGTGTTCATTAATATTTTCTCTTATTGGGCCTATCAAGTCAAGTTTTTCGATTACTAAGACTATCGGGTCCGAATAGCGATCAGATTAATAGATAAGATCGTATTAATCTATTTAATTTATGATATCTTTAAGGATTCATGCAAAAATTTGTCCACCTTTATTATAAAATATACTAAATTTGGGGGCCCCTAAATCATCGGGGGTCCGTGGCCTTTGCCCGCGTAAACACCTTAATCCGCCATAGATGAGAATGTTTATGTTAATTCCTAAAATGTGTATATTAAATTGTAAATACGATTATCTGTTGATACTTTAGTATTTTCCTTTATCCTCTGACAAACTTTGCTTATTATGTGTCATGCAATATAAATATTTCTTTGTTAATTAAATTTGTAAATGGGTAAATTTTATTTTTTAAATGTTTTTGATAATGGTGTGATTATAATGTATGGACAAATGGGCGAATACAGACAAGTCATAATCTTCAATGAAGCTTAAACGGCTATAAATCACAGATGGGCTTGATATGGATCACATTACAATCACATAGTTTATTTTTAACGCACTTTGCTGTATTATTGGTGCAGTCATAACTTGTGCGCATTATTCAATGCCGCAATTTAACGTCCGGAAAGAGCTTCCGGAGATTTATATACAACCTTCTGACTCTTCAGCAATATTTAAGAATACTTCAAACTTTTAACTTCTTTGCTGCAGTATCACTTTATGTTGTGTGTAATTCACTATGCATTTACTATTATCATAATTATATCATTACTAGTGTATTACCCGTCAAAAATGACGGAAGTTTTCAAAATGGATATGTTTCAGTTTTTGTAATTGTCCCTTTTGCCTGAAAGCCGCATAGTAAATAATCAGAAAATGTAGAGACCAAGAGAGAAAAATTAAATCTCTTTTCCATATTGAAAAATTTTATGCGGACGCTTGAAAATAGCATTTAAAAAAAACAAACCGTAAAAAACCAAAGTTTTTTACTATAAATCCTTTACGTATGAGACGTAACTAAAAGAATGTTCATTATAACACGCAGCGCAAGACCATCCAAAAATACAAAATTGCAGTTGTGTCGTAAAACGTGTTTAATATAATGCGCACCGATCAGGAATAGGTTTATAAAAAGTGTTGTCAGTAAAATACGCACCTTATTGCGCGACAGAAAGGTTGTTCAATATAATACGCACCGCGACGCTCTATCTCAAAAAATAGCATGATACATTGGAATAAATAAAATAATCTAAAAAATCAATAATTTAATTACGGTACATGCAATCAATCTGAAATTTTGATACATTGTTTTTATCATCGGTACGAAACTGCCTGCAAAATTTCAGCTCGCTATCTTGCGAGCAAGTGGGTTAAAAATCGATCAAAAGTTTTGGCGACAAGCAAGCAAGCAAGCAAGGTCGGTCGGTCGGTCGGCCGCAGACACCACGAGTTAATATAAAGGATTTAAAAAAAAATAAATTTGCAGTATTTTTTTCAAGGCTATTTTTTAGCGGTGCGCTTTCTAAAATATAGCGTTACGAACAGACATAGCAGAGTAAATATTTTGATTATATATACGAATATATGTGTTATGAAAAAACCTCCAAGCTTAGGCTTCGCGTTATATAAGTTTGCGTGAATAATAATGATATAATCAGGATAATAGTAAATGCATAGTGAATTACACACAGCATAAGGTGATACTACAGCAAAGAAGTTTGAAGTTCGAAGTATTAACAAATATTGCTGAAAAGTCAGCCGGACATTAACTTGCGCACCAATTATGACTGCACCAATAATACAGCACAGTGCCCTAAAAATAAATTATTTGACTGTAATGTGATCAACATCAAGCACATATGTGATTTGAAGCAGTTTAAGCTTCATTGATGATTATGACTTGTTTATTCGCCCATTTGTCCCTACATTATTACCACAACATTACCAAAACATGTAAAAAATAAAATGTAATTTTTACACATGTTAATTACAAAGAACTATTCATTTTGCATGAAACGTAGTAATCAAAGTTTGTCACAGGGTAACAGAAAAGATTGAATTATCAACTGTTAATCATATTTACAATTTAATATAAACGTGTTAGTAATTCACATAAAAGTTTTTATTATTGTCAATCAGCATCTTTTCAAGATCTATTATGACTTGTCAGTTTATGCGCCCATTGGCCCATACATTATTACCTTTACATTATCAAAAACATGTAAATAAAAAATTGTAACTATTTACAAAGATCAATAACAACGAACTATTTATTTCGCATGAAACCTTGAAGTAAAGTTAATCACTGGATAAAAGATAATATTAAAGTATCAACAGGTAATCGTATATAAAATTTAATATACACGTTTTAGGAATTCTAATAAACGTTTTCATTATTGTCAAGTCAGCACTCCTTCCAGTTCTATATTAAAAGCAAAGATTTTTTTATTCCAAATTAGTCTAAGACGCATTCAAATATTACATGTAAATAACAATAAAAAAACTATTGTTGGGAAGAGTCCTATTTTTTAAATATGTTATTTTTTAAGCATACACATATGCAATATCAAAGTTTATAAAAGAAAAACAAACGCTAAACTGAAGCATAGATAAGCGTAGGACGCAATAATCTTCTGTATAGAAGGAGCGTCTGTAAACAGATAAGATAAGATATAAGTTGCCAAATTTCATTTCCAGTAATAAATAATGGTTTTGTAGTTCAAAAGGCATCGAAATTTGACAACCAAACGACAACCAATTGTAAATTTCATAAATCGAAAAACAATGTTATATATTAATATAGAAAATTAAATGTATAATTACGTACGTAATATTGACATGGACATATACACAAACACGGTCAATTAATACCAAAAAAATAATTAAAAACCCGTAAAAAAACAAGTTTTTGAATATAAATCCTTTATGTACTAGACATACCATCCAAAAATACAAAGTTGCAGTTGTGTCGTAAAACATGTTTAATATAATGCGCACCGATCAAGAATATGTTTATAAAAAGTGTTGTCAATAAAATACGCACCTTATTGCGCGACAGAAAGGTTGTTCAATATAATACGCACCGCGACGCTCTATCTAAAAAAAATCACATGATACATAGGAATAAATTTAATAATCTAAAAATTTAATAATTTAATGACGGTACATGCGATCAATCTGAAATTTTGATACATATTTTTTTTAATTATCGGCACAAAACTGCCTGCTAAATTTCAGTTCACTAGCTTACGAGGAAGTGGGTTAAAAATCGATCCAAAGTTTTGGCGACAAGGGCGCAACCAGACACCACGAGTTAATATAAAGGATTTAAAAAATAATAATATTAATCACATCAAATAAAACATTGCTATTTTTTTTAACCACGTTTTTTTAAGTCGCTTTCGTTCCTGTGGATTTGTTTGTTTGTCTGTCCACAAATTTTAAAATCTGCCAACGTAAAATTAAACCATTTTTGATAGTCCTAGAGATCTCAAAATTTTACCACATATAGATCTTGCATGACAATGCATTGCATATAAATTTCAGATCGATCGAATGTACTGTTCATAAATTATTGAACTTTTTAATTTATCTTTATTTTATTATATACTTGCTTTCGTGTCTTACTGCCCGCAATTTTTCAAATTTGCCAACGTAAAATTAACCACTTTTGATGGTCCTAGAGAGCTCAAAATTTTACCACAGATAGATCTTGGATGACAATACATTGTATCAAAATTTCAGATCGATCAAATGTACCGTAATTAAATTAATGCATTTCTTAGTTTATCTTTAATTAAGCATCTGTACCCGCCTGTCGTAGTTTTATTTCACGTGGCGAGTTCACCCCGTGACGTGATCGCTTTGTTCTTAAACGTTGGGTGGGCGCTGATGAGGTGTTTGGTAAAATAAATAGAGGTAATAAAACAAACACGTAAAAACTAAGTTTTTGACTATAAATCCCTTATATATGAGACATAACTAAAAGTATTTATTATGATCTGTCTTAACTTCCCTTTGCTTTATAACCCCTGGGGGTGGGTGGGAGAGGGGAAAGTTCTGGTCACCGATCGCTGGACCAAGCTCAGCGTGACACGTAAAATGTAAACAAAAGCACGCCGGTACACCTGGTTAAAACACGAGATGTGTTCACCAATGGCTGGCGTGAAGTCAAGTGACCCGTAAAATGTAAACAATAGCGACTTCTACATACAGTTTTATATAGATACACTAAAAATGCATTAATTTAATTACGGTACGTTCGATCGATCTGAAATTTTGATACAATGCATTGTTAGGTGACACAGGTCCGTGTGCCAAATTTCAGCTCGATGGCTTCACGGAAAGTTGGTCATTTTTTACTTTTGTTTTTCCACCCGCCCATGAGATGGCGGTGAAGTTAATATAAGGGATTTTAAAAATATATTTTTAAAAACCACGTTTTTATTAGTGGACTAAAAAGAATAAAATAAATAAAGGTAAAAAAAGGATTTTTAAAAACCACGTTTTCATAAGTTGACTAAAAAGAAGAAAATAATTTAAAACTTAAAAGTTCAAGTACTTCGATTTAATATGAATAAAATCGTGGGGCGGGTGTTTGGTATAACAATTAAAGATTACTAATTTAGAAGGCAAAAGAGATATCTATAAGTGAGAGAATGAGTGAACAGCATATGTTAAACCTCATAAGCGCACGCCCGGTGTTTTTTGTCATATTAAATCGAAGTCATTGAACTTATAAGTTTTAAATTATTTTCTTCTTTTTAGTCCACTTATGAAAACGTGGTTCTTAAAAATCATTTTTTTCTCTTTATTTATTACTCCGTTCCCTTCACACATTAATAAAAGCTCAAATAATTATGTCACGTCACAATATATTATGGCGAGAAACACATTTTGTTAATCTTGAAAGCAAAATTGTTTCTTGTATATTTTTTTATCGGGAGTTACCTCGCATAGCGTCACGGACAGACACGACTGACGTGACAGAGATTGCAAATTATGTATATTGATTATTCATGCAACTTATATAGCGCACAGCCTAAACTTGGAGGTTTTCGCATAGCGCATATATTCGTATAAATAATCAAAATATATAATTTGCTATTTATGTCCGTTTGTAACGCTAGATTTTAGAAAGCGAACCGCTAGAAAAAAGGCTTGAAAAAATTACTGCACCTAAAATATTTCTTTTCGAACGTCCGCATAAAATTGCTCAATATGGAAATGAGATTAATTTTTCTCTCTTTGTCTCTATATTGTCTGATTATTTACCATGCGGGTTTCACTTTCAGGCAAATGGGACAATAACAAAAAGTGAAATATATTTATTTTGAAAACTTTCATTATTTTTTACGAGTAATACACTAGTATTGTTATAGAAAGATAAGATTTGACACCTGATCCCTTTTCCCTTAAATATTTAATGCCTCGCTAGACAGGGATCAAATTTTGCTATTAGTAAATCAAAAGTAATATAATGAAATTGTGATTCTGAGGAGAGCAAAATATTTCCTTATCTCCCTTGAAAGGTAAACGACTCCCTGCCATAATAATTATGACTGTCTAAACTCGTCCAAGAACATTTTTCCAGCACTTCCGTTTATCATTTATTTACAGGCCTACTTAGCAGTCAATTATTGAGACACTTTTGCTTATAAAATATGTTGCCGAAGCTGTTTAAGTGTAATTGACAATTGCTCACCCAAACCATTTTTGGGGGCCCCAAAGAAGGTAGGGATCCTAAGCTATAGCTTGTTTAGCTTATATGTAAATCCAGCACTGTGAGAACCTGATAAGTGATAGTGAATTGAGGGATAAGTGTAGGGCGCAACGTTAAGCTTAACACGCAATAAATTGTTATTAGAATGAGCGTCAGTAATGGGTAACATAAAATAAAATGAGATGAGTTAAGAATAGATAAGATAAATTTCACGAAAAATGATTTTTCGGAAGTGATTTTTGAGCAACGATTAGACAAACGGTTCAGTCATTAACCAGTCAGGTTGAGGCAGGACTGTGTCCTCTTCTGTCAAGACTGGTCAGGTTAGGGCTGGACTGTGTCCTCTTCTGTCTAGATTAGTCAGGTTGAGGCTGGACTGTGTCCTCTTCTGTCAAGATTAGACAGGTTGAGGCTAGACTGTGTCCTCTTCTGTCAAGATTAGACAGGTTGAGGCTGGACTGTGTCCTCTTCTGTCAAGATTAGACATGTTGAGGCTTGACTGTGTCCTCTTCTGTCAAGATTAGACAGGTTGGTGCTGGACTGTGTCCTCTTCTGTCAAGATTAGACAGGTTGGTGCTGGACTGTGTCCTCTTCTGTCAAGATTACACAGGTTGGTGCTGGACTGTGTCCTCTTCTGTCAAGATTAGACAGGTTGGTGCTGGACTGTGTCCTCTTCTGTCAAGATTAGACAGGTTGGTGCTGGACTGTGTCCTCTTCTGTCAAGATTAGACAGGTTGGTGCTGGACTGTGCCAACATGTGTTAGTTTGTTAAAGACTGTTGCAATAATACCGCAAACTTTGACTCTCAGTTACCCTGGCCCAGGTGACGAGAAGGAACCCAAGCTGTGACAAGAGCCAAGGAAGGTATCCAGAGGCGTCAATCGGGTTGGTGTCACTCAGAGCGGTAGTTCATGGTGTCACCCCTTAAAATGTTACCCCATAGACCTCCTCCTAGTCTGCCAATGCCAAATAACGGTAACATACTTAATATTACATTTTTGTTTCACCCCTTGTGTTTGTGTCACCCGGTGCGGAAGGCACCACTCGCACCCCACTAGTGACGCCTATGAAGGCATACATTGGCCCTAGTTACTATTATATCGTAAATCCACACCAACTGAAACAACAGCTAATTATCCAAAAGTTCATTAAGTGTAAGCGTTTCGTAAATACTTCCCGACTTCGATTCTCATGATTATTTTTATACATTTTAAGTAAATGTCTTGAGTTTTCTCTATCTAAAATAATGTTGCTTAGTAATTATCTGGTCTGTCTGAACTTCCCTGGGAAATCTGCTTTTTATAAAACCTTTTAGGTGTTGATCTTGGAGGCTCTAAACTTTAGTTAAATTTATATATATGCACACACGCAGATATATGTGATATGCGATACAATCAAACGTCAATAATAGTTTAAATTTCAGAGTTTCTGTTACTTGGTTTCTCTTAATGATGTTGAACATTTAATATTCAAATAATTATTCTTTTGCACGACGGATCAATGTTTATTCAATTTAAAGGTAATATTTATTTTCTGAAATAAATAACCATTTACTTTTTTAAAATTATAATAATTAGTGTATAAAATAATAAATTCATTTGCTTATTTTACTTTTTTTTTGTTTTTTTTTATTTGTCAATTTTCCTTCCATCAAAATTCTTGCTTTAAATAATATTTTTTAAATTTACCATATTGAAATTTTGAACATTCTTTTCATGGTAAAAATAATTTCATACAGTGTTAATGTTTGGGAAAGAACACATGTACAAATTTTAGGTTTTAAATAATTTAAATTTCCACAAGCTACTCAATTCTAAACTGCGCAAAATAATGTAACTGAAAAATAACAACATTAAATGATAAGCATTTACTTACTCATGGCA
Source organism: Ampullaceana balthica (assembly GCA_944989445.1). Classification (NCBI taxonomy): domain Eukaryota; kingdom Metazoa; phylum Mollusca; class Gastropoda; family Lymnaeidae; genus Ampullaceana; species Ampullaceana balthica. Next base: position 316,297 of record CALYLW010000548.1, on the reverse strand, counting down.
AGCACGAAGCCGTGTGTAACAGTTACCCACATATCTCCAGTCTGGACCGTGTTGGACATTTCGTACAAAAACATGTGTTCAGAATGAACAAAACCACTGCCAGCGTCGTGAGGACTTTCATCATGACTTAATTTGAGTGATAAATATAAGACTTATAGTGTTAAATATTTCACTTTACAGCGTTAAATATTTCACTTAAAACGAATGTGTCAAATGGCTAACTCACACGGGGCACACATGCTATTTATAACCAAAACTCTCCTTGGTAATTGAATGCAGATGGCAACGAAAGATTGAGTAAAGTGGGAGATTACAGAAAGGGTCAGAGACATCGGCAATGACGATGTGGTCATGGGCGTAGACAGCCAGTGATGGAGCGAATTGGAAATATTTTTTCGTTCTTTTTTGCATTGTATGGGTGGCTTATGTTTTGTCGCCATTAATTTATGCTGATGGGAGTATGCAGCAATAAAAAGAACCCGTAAAAAAACAAGTATTTTGCTATAAATCCTTTATGTACGAGACATAACTAAAACAATGTTCACCACGAGTTAATATAAAGGATATAATTTTAAAAAAACGTTAAAAATTTTTTTTTACTGTAAATCCTTTATGAACGAGACATAACTAATTGAATGTTTATTATAATACGCAGCGCAAGAGCATCCAAAAATGGTAGTTATGTGTCTTAAAATATATTTAATATAATGCACACCGATCAGGAATATGTTTATAAAAAGTGTTGTCAATAAAATACGCACCTTATTGCGCAACAGAAAGGTTGTTCAATATAATACGCATCGCTGCACTCTATCCTAAAAAATAACATGATACATGGAGATAAATAAAATAATATGAAAATTCAATAATTTAATTAAAGTAAATGCGATCGATCTGAAATTTTGATACATCGTTTTTATCTTAGGCACGAGTCTGCCTTCAAAATTTCAGCTCGCTAGCTTACTAGGAATTGGGTTAAAAATCGATCCAAAGTTTTGGCGACAAGCAAGCAATGGCGCCAGCAGACACCACAAGTTAATATAAAGGATTTAATTATTTTTTTTAAACTGTAAAAAACTAAGTTTTTGACTATAATCCTTTATGTAAGAGACGTAACTAAAAGAATGTTCATTATAATACGCAGCGCAAGACCATCCAAACAAATACAAAATTGTAGTTGTGTCGTAAAACATGTTTAATATAATGCGCACCGATCAGGAATATGTTTATAAAAAGTGTTGTCAATAAAATACGCACCTTATTGCGCGACAGAAAGGTTGTTCAATATAATACGCACCCTGACACTCTATCTCAAAAAAATAACATGATACATAGGAATAAATAAAATAAACTAAAAATTCAATATTTCAATTACGGTACATGCGATCGATCTGAAATTTTGATACATTGTTTTTATCATCGGTACAAAAATGCCTGCAAATTTCAGCTCGCTAGCTTACGAGGAAAAGGGTTAAAAATTGATCCAAAGTTTTGGCGACAAGCAAGGGTTCAAGGGTGCAAGCAAGCAGACACCACGAGTTAATATAAAGGATTTAATAAATAAAAAAACGTAAAAAAACAAGTTTTTCACCATAAATCCTTTATGTATGAGACGTAACTAAAAGAATGTTCATTATAATACGCAGCGCAAGACCATCCAAAAATACAAAATTGTAGTTGTGTCGTAAAACATGTTTAATATAATGCGCCACGATCAGGAATATGTTTATAAAAAGTGTTGTCAATAAAATACGCACCTTATTGCGCGACAGAAAGGTTGTTCAATATAATGCGCACCCTTACACTCTATCTCAAAAAATAACATGATACATAGGAATAAATAAAATAATCTAAAAAATCAATAATTTAATTACGGTACATGCGATCGATCTGAAATTTTAATACATTGTTTTTATCATCGGTACGAAAATTGCCTGCTAAAATTTCAGCTCGCTAGCTTACGAGGAAGTGGGTTAAAAATCGATCCAAAGTTTTGGCGACAAGCAAGCAAGCAATCAAGGGCGCAAGCAGACACCACGAGTTAATATAAAGGATTTAATTTAAAAAAAAACGTAAAAATCCAAGTTTTTTACGATACATCCTTTATGTACGAGACGTAACTAAAAGAATGTTCATTATAATACGCAGCGCAAGACCATCCAAAAATACAAAATTGTAGTTGTGTCGTAAAACATGTTTAATATAATGCGCCACGATCAGGAATATGTTTATAAAAAGTGTTGTCAATAAAATACGCACCTTATTGCGCGACAGAAAGGTTGTTCAATATAATGCGCACCGCTTACACTCTATCTCAAAAAAATAACATGATACATAGGAATAAATAAAATAATCTAAAAAATCAATAATTCAATTACGGTACATGCGATCGATCTGAAATTTTGAAACATTGTTTTTATCATCGGTACGAAACTGCCTGCAAAATTTCAGTTCGCTAGCTTACGAGCAAGTGGGTTAAAAATCGATCCAAAGTTTTGGCGACAAGCAAGCATGCAAGCAAGCAAGCAATCAAGGGCGCAAGCAGACACCACGAGTTAATATAAAGGATTTAAAAAGGGAAATAAAGAGGAATGTGGGGAAAGAGTCGTACTGTAATGAAGGATAGAGACAAAAGGTGAAGGCAATGTTTTAAGACGCGGTGGTCGAGTGGCAGCGCGCTCGACTGGCGTACCTATGGTCATGGGTTCGAATCCATGTCAAGTCAAGGATTTGTTCCCGGGGCCTAGGGCGCCCCTGAGTCACCCAGCTCCAAATGGGTACCTAACACTAGTTAGGCGGCTGGGTAATGCGTGGAACCCATAAAGCCGTGGCCTGTGAACGCTGCATCACTTGCCAACAGATCATCTGTCATGGTCTGTGGACGCAATTATCTTCTGCATAGATGGAGCGTCTGTATTGATAAGATAAGATAAGACGTCTTTTAAATAAAGCGAAAATCGGTGGATTGAATGAGTGGATTGAATGAGTGGATTGAATGGGTGGATTGAATGGTTGGATTGAATGGGTGGATTGAATGGGTAGATTGAATGGGTGGATTGAATGGGTGGGTGGAATGGGTGGATTGAATGAGTGGATTAAATTGGTGGATTGAATTGGTGGATTGGATGGGTGGATTGAATGGGTGGATTGAATGGGTGGATTGAATGGGTGGATTGAATGGGTGGATTGAATTGGTTGATTGAAGACACTATGTCTTAAAGTGAATAAACAAGAAGAAAGTTTTGAATGATACAAAAAATCTTAAAATTAGATTCGTTTAGCGTAGTTAATTGAATTTTTTTTTGTTATGTTTACTGATAATGCGTCAAATCTTGGCTCATACTTCGTTAAATTGTGCGCATCATATGCAACACTCAGGTCAGTCTTTTTCTTGTGTCACGTTTGATATAATTCAAATCTGAAAACAGCTGTTCACGCGCAAGATGATTCAAAGTAAGAATAGCCAGTGGCATAGCGAGAGGGTTGCACGGGGGCAAATGCCCCGGCGTCACTTTATTAAAGGCGGCGAATTTTCGTCATAAATTAACTTCAAAGAAATTTCTTATCTATATGTGAAAGTATGTCTGTGTGTCTGCTTGTCCTTTAAAGCTGACTAAACCATTCGTCCGATCGCCATGAAACTTTTGGAGACTTTTAAGTACGCTTCAGTGGTGGTAACTGTCAACTTTTTTTTTATTTAACACTAATGGCGCGCCGGAGGCCCATAATGTCATTTTTTGCTTATATGAGCTATATAAAAATTAGTTTATGCATTAGTTACTGATTAAATGAACAGATCTTAACCAAACTTTGTATACAAAAACTTGATAGCCCATATTCAAATACAATAGGGCACTTCACTCCAAATGGCCACTTATTTGGGGCTAGAGGCCCTAAATACATTTTTTTCTTAAACGTTTAAGATTTTATTCCCCAATTCAATAATTAAAGATCTTGACAAATAATTGTAAATGTATCCATTAATATCCTTATTGCAATGAACAGGTGTTTTGAACTTTATATCTGGCCCTGAATGGGCCATGGGGCCCTTAATGTCGTTTTTTGCTTAAATGAGCTATATAAAAAATAAGTTTCTGCGTTAGCTAATGAGTAAATGAATAGATCTTCACCAAACGTTGTGTACAAAAACTTGGTAGCCCATATTTTAATACTATAGGGCACTGAACTTCTAATGTCAATATCTTTGGGGCCGGGGGGCCCCAAACGTCTTTTTTCGTACATGTTTAATATATTTTTTCATATTCACTTTTTAAAGACCTTGAGAAATATATCCAAAATGAAACTGCATTAAAATGAACAGGTTTTTGAAATTGACATCTTGCACCGAATGGGCCCTGGGGCCATTAATGTCGTTTTTTTGCTTATATGAGCTGTATAACAATTATTTTATGCATTAGCTACTGAGAAAATGAATAGCTCTGAACAAAACTTTGTATACAAAAACTTTGCAGCCCATATTAAATTAATATAGGGCACTTAACTCCCAATGGCCACACCTTTCGGGCTGGGGGCCCAAAATAAATTTTTTCTTCAACGTTTAAGATTTTTTCCCCAATTAAATTATTAAAGATCTTGAAAAATAATGGTAAATGTATCCATTATTATCCATATTGAAATGAACAAGTGTTTTGAACTTTATATCTTGCCCTGAATGGGTCCTGGGGCCCTTAATGTCGTTTTTGCTTATATGAGCTATATACAAATTAGTTTATGCGTTAGCTACTGAGTAAATGAATATATCTTAACCAAGCTTGATATACAAAAACTTGGTAGCCCATATTTTAATACTTAAGGGCACTTAACTTCTAATGTCAATTTCTTCAGGGCCGGGGGCCCCAAACGTCTTTTTTCGTACATGTTTAATATATTTTTTCATATTCACTTTTTATAGAGCTTGAGAAATATATCCACGATGAAACTGCATTAAAATGAACAGGTTTTTGAAATTGAAATCTTGCACCTAATGGGCCCGTGGACCCCTTAATGTCATCCCCCCCCCAATATTAGCTATATAAAAAGTAGTGTAAGCATCAGATAATGAGAAAATACCGGACTTTGACGTAATTGGAGCTGAATTTGATGTTGTGGGTCCATTGGCCTTTTGTATGCCTTCGTACATTTTTTTCATATCTCCCTGATCGGCATCAGCTTGAATGGTTTTACATAGGTGCACCAAATAAGTGTTGGCGCAAAAACGTGCAATCTTCTGGGCTATTTTTCTGGCATTTCTGAGACACTGTAGTGTGTCAGGTCCTGGGGTAGCTTTATAGGCCAATAGGGCTTTTCTCTTTGTCTCCGTCACGGGCAACATTGTAACCCAATGGGCCTCGAACCAATCCGCATTTTTCTTTCCTTCCTCCCGAGGACGGCAAGAGAGGTGTTGTATATAGTGTCTCGAAGATGGAGCCATGTCGCATCAAAGTCAGCTCCAATTACGTCAAAGTCAGGTGTGCTGATTAAAGAACGAGACCAGCAGTTGCGGCGCTGGACTGTGAATTATCTAGATCTATATGCGACACAGAATGTAGTAACTGACTCTGTCACAGAAAGGATCCCAGAACTACCAGTTCTAGATCAGCTGATGCTCCACCGTCATTGGAGGAGCTTAGTAAGGCCATCGATCATCTGAGCAATGGGAAGGCTCCAGGTAACGATGGCACTCCTACAGAAGTCCTTAAGTACGGCAAGCCAGCACTACTGAAGCCTCTGCATAAACTTATATGCGACTGCTGCGAACGCGGTCACATCCCATAGGACATAGTATATGCACGACGCCAAAATTGTCACGCTTTACAAAAACAAAGGTGATCGCAGCGATTGCAATAATTATAGGGGTATTTGCTTACTGAGTATTGTATAAAAGGCATTTGCCAGAGTGGACCTTGCACACCTGTAAATTCTGGCACAAAATGTATACCCGGATTCACAATGCGGTTTTCGGGCTGGCCGATCAACCATGGACATGATTTTCTCACTCCGTCAGCTACAAGAGAAATATCGGGAGCAACAGAAACACCTCTTCATTGCCTTCATAGATTTAACGAAGGCATTTGACCTGGTCAGCCGCAAGGGTCTGCTACATATACTAGAAAAATAGGATGTCTGCCGCGGCTTCTCTCCATCATTGAGTCCTTCCATACCAATATGCACAGCACAGTGCTCTCCGATGGTGCCACCTCAGAACCCTTCCCAGTTTATAGCGGAGTCAAACAGGGCTGCGTGCTGGCTCCAACACTCTTTGGTATATTTTTCTCGATGCTAGTGCGACATGCTTTCGAGGACTGCTCCAAGGATGTGAACATTCATACCAGGATGGATGGAAACCTATACAACATCAGCCGGCTCCGTGCGAAGAGCAAATTGGAAACTGTATTAATCAGAGAGTTGCTCTTCGCGAATGACGCAGCCCTTACCTCACATTCAGAGATAGGACTCCAACAGTTGGTCAATAAGTTCTCAGAGGCATGCAAGGATTTTGGTTTAACGACTAGCCTCAAAAAGACCAGCATTATGAGACAAGGAACTGACTGTCTTCCAGCAATTTCCATTGAGGGAAACACCTTGGATGTCGTCTAGGATTTCACCTACCTTGGCAGTAACATCACAAGCACACTCTCCCTGGATCAGGAAATAGGAACCAGAATCGGCAATGTGCATCATTAATGGCTAGGCTGAATCAAAGAGTGTGGAACAATGCGCAGTTCACAGATAGGACGAAAATCACTGTGTACCAGGCCTGCGTGCTCAGCACACTCCTCTATGGCAGAGAGTGCTGGACGACCTACGCCAAGCAAACAAGGCAGCTCAACAGTTTCCACTTATGATGCTTGCGTAGGATTCTACACATCAAGTGGTAGGACAAGATCACCAATGTCGAGGTACTCAGAAGGAGTCATATGCTGACTATGCACTCAATCCTGAGTGAGAGGCGCCTGCGGTGGTTGGGTCATGTGCGCAGGATGAGCTCGGAGTGCATTCCTAGAGCCTTGCTTTACGGAATGCTGGCAACTGGTATGAGAAAAGAGGTCGCCCCTGATTGCGCTTCAGATAGACCATAAAACGTGGGAGACCATTGCCTAGGAGCGCACCTCCTGGCGAGCAAAAGTGCGTGAGGGCATTCATGTCGCAGAAGCATCCCTCATATTTTTGAGTGAACAGAGAAGGTCCAGGAGAAAGGGGAGGGGGCAGAGGAGCAGGAGTACACACCATCGTCCCATGAAGACGGACGGTTGCCTTACTACTAATGAGAAAATAACTGGATTTTAACCAAACTTAGTATATAAAAACGTAAGAGCATATATTAAATTACTATAGGACACTTAACTCTTAATGTCCTTTCCCTCGGAGCTGGGGGCCCCAAACCTCTTATTTACTGGACGTTAATAATTGTATTCCCTATTCAATTTTACACGACATTGAGAAATAGAGCTTGAGTTCAATGGCAATAAAAAACTAAATTATCACTCATTTAGGGCCGGGGCCTTTAATATCGTTTCTTCTTTTGTAAGCTTTTTAATGATTAATTTATTTATTCGTTTGCTATGAAACTTAGACTTAAACTTGAACTTGGTTTCTGGCATAATCGTTTTTAAACATACCACTCATTGGTTTAAACATACCACACATTGGTTTAAACATACCACTCATTGGTTTAAACATACCACTCATTGGTTTAAACATACCACACATTGGTTTAAACATACCACTCATTGGTTTAAACATACCACTCATTGGTTTAAACATACCACTCATTGGTTTAAACATACCACTCATTGGTTTAAACATACCACACATTGGTTTAAACATACCACTCATTGGTTTAAACATACCACTCATTGGTTTAAACATACCACACATTGGTTTAAACATACCACTCATTGGTTTAAACATACCACTCATTGGTTTAAACATACCATTCATTGGTTTAAACATACCACTCATTGGTTTAAACATACCACTCATTGGTTTAAACATACCACTCATTGGTTTAAACATACCACTCATTGGTTTAAACATACCACTCATTGGTTTAAACATACCACTCATTGGTTTAAACATACCACTCATTGGTTTAAACATGTCACTCATTGGTTTAAACATACCACTCATTGGTTTAAACATACCACTCATTGGTTTAAACATACCACTCATTGGTTTAAACATACCACTCATTGGTTTAAACATACCACTCATTGGTTTAAACATATCACTCAGTGGCTTAAACATACCATTCATTGGTTTAAACATACCACTCATTGGTTTCTTTAAATTTATTCATTTTTACTGAGATCGTTGCACCGCACGAGGGGTCTGCTAGTAAGAAATAAAATTTAGATAAAAGAAATAAAGGAACTGTCCTAAAATATATGTAAACGTTTCAATTGCTAAATCTTCAAATTCCATATTAGATATAGATTCTTCTGATACTTATGCGACTGAACTGAAAAATTAGTAGGCTTGGTATTATAAAATTTGAAACTGGTGGTAACTTTAATTGATTTTTCAAATTTAACAGCTGCTCAAGTTGTAAAATCTAAAACAACAGTACCCTATCAATTTCAAATCAGAGTCAATAAAATGGTCCAGGCGTCATTTTGTTAGGGGCGGCAAATTCCTTGTTAATTAGCTTCTAAAAATGAAATTCGTTAAATAGTGTTTAATAAAATGAGAGAAAAACTAAGGTAAAAATTGATAAAATAAAGGAAGGAACTATATTAAAATATTTAAACGTTTTTAATGCCAAAACTTTTAACTCTATTATATTAATACTAATGAACTAAATGATTAATAGGGCTTAAGTAGTATGAGAACATTCGATTGACATGTTTGTACCTATAATTGATTCAAGGCTGGTCATATTGTATGGAATGATTTTCTATACAAACTACACGACTATGCATCACGGGAAGTGTGTCATTTTTTACTTTTGTTTTTCCACCCGACCGACCCCCTGCGAACCCAAGAAACGACGGTGAAGTTAATATAAGGGATTGAATTAAACAACCCCGTAAAAACAAAGTTTTTGACTATAAATCCCTTATAAATTAGACATAACTAAAAAGTATTTATCATGCTTAAACGCGACAAACATTTACAGAATGAGATTGCATTAAATACCCTTTGTTTGTAAAACGGAGGGGGCAGGGAAAATGTTTGGTCACGGATGGCTGAACTTAACTCAGCGTCACTCGTAAAATGTCAACAAAAGCTGGCCGCTACATATAGAGATAAACTTAAAATGCATTAATTTAATTACGGTACTTTCGATCGATCTGAAATTTTAATAGCTTTATCCTCCCCAAAAGCCAAACCTACTGTAAAACTTTCAGCTCTCTAGCAAGTCAGAAAACGTGTTTACTAGCGTTTTGACGACGGATCCGGAAGCGTTGAATTCGGAATCCTGCACGAGTTAATAGGATAGGGGCATCAAAATAAAAAGGGAATGTTCTGTGCGGTCATCGATAGCCATTGGTACCTCAAACTCCTACAGACTCCTACAGCCAATCACTGGAGGAGAAAAATTATGTCTCATTTACATATTGAACGACGTTCAAAACTATTTATTTTTTGTTCAGTGTTTTTTTCCAAGAGTTTTATCTTATCTTATCTGTTTACAGACGCTCCTTCTATACAGAAGATTATTGCGTCCTACGCTTATCTATGGTTTGTGTTTAGTCCTGCATTTTTATTAGAGATTTAAATGTTGATAAAGTTTATTTTTAGCGGTGCGCGTTGGGATTTGTAATAAAACAACTTTGCATTTACGGTTTATTTATTATAATTCTGGACACACCGTGGTGTGTGTAGGGGGGAGGTAGGGTCTCTGGAAAGACCGCGGTGTTGGGGGAGGTAGGGTCTCTGGAAAGACCGTGGCGTTGGGGGAGGTAGGGTCTCTGGAAAGATCGCGGTGTTGGGGGAGGTAGGGTCTCTTGACAGACGGGGGTGGGTAATGTTGATATAACTATAATGCATAGTATTTTTAAATCCCTTATATTAACTTCACCGCCGTCTCTCTCTGACTCTATGTCTCTCTGTCTGTCGTTCGTCGTTGGGCGGGCGGAAATACAAATGTCAAAAATGACCCACTTCCCGTAAAGCCATCGAGCTCAAATTTGGCACATGGACCCATGGCACCTAACAATGCATCGTATTTTCACATGTGATTAACATAATTTTGGGACGTAAGGTCACGTGAATGGTGGACGCGGGAAGAAAGGAGCATTCCTATTGGTTGAAAGTGTTGGGTGAGACAGTTGTTAGAAGACTTCCGGCAAGGAAGGAGGTTGTGTATGTGTGCGCCTCAAGATTTCCACGTTGTATTACCTCGAATGATATTTCCATGTACAAAGTATACATATTAAAGTTGTTTTGGATAAACAAGTTCTTCAGTGAATTATTGTGCACAAGATTATGTACTGGGAGAACGCCTACATAAAGAGTTACACATATATATTTAATAGTTACATTGGTGCAGAAGTAAAAGTGATTGCCATTAGGCATAAGTTCTAAGTCAGCACAGTACAAGAGATTTTAGAAAAGAGGTTTCGTGGAAATAACAAGTATTGTATATTTACAAAAAAGGAAAGTATTCATTAAAATAAGAAATATTAGCAGCTATCGCATTTTTTGAATATTCAAGTTCGTAAGAAGCTGTGAATAAACTTTTGTGGTTCAATGAAAATACAAGAATATTTCAAAATGGCGGCATACTGGCACATGGTCACGGCGTGCGGTGTATACAACTAGGTCGCCTAGTTGGTTCTACGTCACATTCGACGACAGCACAAGTATACTACACAGTACTGGAATCTGGGTCGTGTAGGCTTACTGAATGGTGACACACGGTGAACATATATAGGTCGTGACGTCAACAAGCTCAATGCTAGTTGATTCCAGGAAATATTTGTAAACATAACCTGGAACTTGGAAGGCTATGGACTATTAATTATGAAGTGTGAATTATAAATAAAGAAACGGAATTTTTATCCATTCATTGTGTGAAGAGTTTGATAATTGCAATTTTGGATTAATGGAGTGAACTAAATTGTTAAAAACACTACTAGAAAATTGAAAATTTAACCAAGTGACTTTTATTCAAAACGATTGGACCATTTAATATGTTTTGTCAATCTGAGGGAGCGTATATATAAAGTATACTAAAGATCCCGTGTGAGGATTCTTTTGTTGTCTCATCTTGTCAAGGCTAGATTTCATGGTTTAGACGTGTCACTTATTTGAACTTAACATCTTGAATTCAAGGTTTTTTCATTTGGAAGATTTATAACTTTATCAATATATACCTAAATTCCTTAACAAATTGCTTAACTCATATTATTCAATCAAACAAAACATGGATTACTACAAGGAATTCACTGCCATAGCTAAAGAGATCGGACTAAAGGGAAAAGAAATGAGAGACTTCATTGAAGAAAAAGTACAAATAGCCAAAGAAGAAGAAAAAGAAAATCAAAGAATAGCTGAAGAAAAAGTACAGCTAAGAAAAGCTGAAGAAAAAGAAAATCAGAGAATTGATGAAGAAAAAGCAAGAATTGCTGAAGAAAAAGAACAGCTAAGAAAAGCTAAAGAAAAAGAAAATCAAAGAATAGCTGAAGAAAAAGAACAGCTAAGAAAAGCTGAAGAAAAAGAAAATCAAAAAGAGGCTGAAGAAAAAGAGAGGCAAAGACTAATAATTGAAAGAGAAGAAAGAGCTGCAAAAAGAGAAATTGAACAACTTCAAATTGACAAGTTAAAACTACAACTTGATTTAGATAGTAGAGGCCAAAATCCTGGTAATGAAACAAATAGAAGGTCAGCACCAAGGGATACTATCAAAGTAAGAAAATATGATAGCCAAAAAGAAAAAAATGGATGTTTATCTGGATTATTTCGAATCCATAATGACTATGAAAGGCTATAATGAAGAAGATTGGCCAGCACAACTGATGACTCAATTAACTGGAGAAGCATTTGAAGCTTATAACAGTATAGCCAAAGAAGACAAAACATATATAAGAATGTCAAAAAGGCACTTCTATGTCATTTTGGAAAGTCAGAAAATGATTATAGAAGAGAATTTCATGAAATGAGAATCAAGATGGACAAATATCCCCAGATCATAGTACATGAAGCACAAGTCAAACTAACAAAATGGCTGGAACTGACAGCAATAGATACGAGCAACCCAAATGCCATACTAGACATGGTGTTAATTGACAAGTTTTTAGAAAATGCAACACCAGCTCTATTCACATATTTAACTGACAAGAAAGTTCGTACTCAAGCAGTGCTAACAAATGCATTACGAACATTCAAAGACTCTCATCAGAATGTGGAAATAGATAAGAGACAAAACATATTTGCAGCTATACAAATTAAAAGTCAAGAAAAAAGGCAAGGTATGAGAAACCAGAGTCTGCCAAACCAAGGCAACAGACAAACTATTTGTTGGTACTGTAACAAGCCAGGACATATGGCGAAGCAGTGTTACCACAATAAAGGACAACCAAATAGGGTGTCACCTAATGGCAGCCCTATAAGAAAGAAAACAGAAGAAAGGTCAAGACAAGGTCATTTTGAAAGCAAGGGTAGAAGATCATGGAGAGGCAGATATAATCATGACTCCAGATACAGAAATCATGATCAGCCCTGGAGAAGGAATGACTACCAAGAGGGAGATAATAAAGGAAAAATGAAACAAGAAGAATCACAATCTAGTAATACTGTGGCCACTATAAAGGATCATGGCACACTGAAATGTTACCCAGTGTACATCAATGATCGAAAGTGTATGTGTCTTCGCAACACTGGATACACAACAATTGTAGTCCATGATAAGATGGTGAAAGAAGAAGAGTATGATGGGAAAAAAGACACACTGATAATGGCTGATGGCACAAAGAGAGAGTGTCCAACTGCAATTTTAACCATCAACTCACCCTGGCTTCAAGGTAAAGTTAGAGCCAGAGTCTTACAAGACGCCATTTGTGATCTTATTATAGGGAACATTGAAGGTGTGGTGGACAATACTGATGAAGTATTCAAGGCTTGGCATGACAACTACCATCAAGTATGTGCTACTGTACAAACAAGAGCCACCACTAAAAGAAAAGAGAACATAGACATTGAAGTTGAGGAGAAACTTGAAATAGGAAGCCAACTGATGTCCAAACAAGAGTTCAAACAACTACAAGAAAAAGACAACACAATCAGAGAAATAAAAATGAAACTCATCAAAGACAATGAAACAGGCCACAACAAAAATTACAAACTAGATAAAGGCATATTAATAAACATTGCACAGGAAGGTACGTGCAAAAGAGTGGTTCATCCCAAAAAGTTACAGGAAACCATTATTAAAATGACACATGACAGTCCTTTAGGTGGACATATGGGCGCCAAGAAAACAATTGCTACAATAGCAGAAAACTTTTATTGGCCTAAAATGGCAAGGCAGATAAAAGAATACATCAAGGCATGTACAGTGTGTCTACGACATAATCCCAAAGATGGGAGGCACACAGCACCCATACAATCATCTGACAAGGCAAACTTCTTATTCGAGAAAATTGCCATAGACCTGATAGGACCATTCAAAAAGATGCCAAAGAAGAAACATATGTATGCTCTAACCATAGTGGACATAGCCACCAGATGGGGTGAAGCTATCCCACTGAAGCGAATAGATGCAGAGAGTATATGCAATGCATTACTCAATATTTTTAGCAGATATGGTTTCCCTCAAACACTTCTGTCGGACAATGGCAGCCAATTCAAGGGTCAGATGACATAAGCCATTATGAAAATGTTAAACATTACACAAGTACACAGCACAGTGTACCATACACAGTCAAATGGAGTGATTGAAAGACTAAACAAAACCATCAAGAATATGCTATTAAAGGTGGCAGTGGACCATGAGGACAGATGGCATGAATATTTACCCTTAGTACTATTTGCATACAAAAGCAGCAAACATGAAAGCCCTGGCTTTAGTCCTTTTGAATTAATGTTTGGCCAAAACCCTGAAAGTCCCTTAAAGAATTTCAAAGAAAGGCTTATAAGTAAACAAGATGCCATACAGGACAGATATCAGCTGATGTCAGACACTAGAGATAAAATACTTTACAGTATTGAAGCAGCAAAACAAAGACTAATCAAGCAAAGTACAAGACATAGAGAAATCAAAAATAAACACATACATTTAAGAACATTCGAGCCTGAACAACAAGTCTTAGTATGGTTACCAAACACAAAGAATGAAATCACATGGGAAGGTCCATACAATATTAAAGAGAAACTTAGTGATGTCACATATAGTGTCAATATCAAAGGACATGTGAAAAAATGACATATTGACAAACTAAGAGCATATGATGACAATAAAGAAGGAAAGCAAACTGTTAATGTCATCATCAAGGTAAATGATGAAAATGACAATGCAATGAAAATGAACAGTCTTGACAGTGCAAAAATATCATCTGACATACCAGATAATATAAAACACAGAGTGATAAATTTTTTTCAAAAATACAAAGGTGTAATAACAAAAGAAACAGGAAACACAAAAACTGTGACTCACAAGATACAAGTATTGGAACATGAACCCTTCAAGACCAAGGTATACCCTATTCCAATGGCATATAGAGACACAGTAAGGCAAGAAATTGACTACCTACTTAAAGAAAAGAAAATAAGAAAAGCAGTTGAAGCTAACTATACCTCACCAACTGTCATAGTCAAAAAGAAGAATGGGAAGATTCGACTATGCTGTGACTACAGGCAGTTGAATAATATTACGAAATTGGACCATGAACCTATTGGAGACCCAAGAGACATTATAGACATAATTGGTACTTCCAGAATATTCACTACATTTGACTTAAACAGAGGTTTTTGGCAGATAAACATGGATCCTGATTCTGTAAAATACACTGCATTCATAGCCATGGATGAGTTGTATGAATGGTTAGTAATGCCATTTGGACTGGTCAACAGTACAGCCACTTTTAGCAGATTTATGAAAGTGATGCTAAAAGGAATTCCAAATGTGGTACATTATGTCGACGACATATGTATCCACACTAAAGATTGGGAATCACATATTCATACACTTGAAGCTGTACTGGATAGACTCAAGAAACATAATGTGACAATCTCACCAGAAAAGATCAACATTGGAAAGAAGTATATAGATTTTTTGGGATACAGAATAGGAGGTGGTGCAGTCACTCCTACTGCAGAAAATGAAAACAAGATATTTAATATGTCAGTCCCAAAATCTAAGAAACAAGTGCAAGCCCTGCTGGGACTATGTAACTTTTACAGACCTTATATTGCAAATTATGCAGAAATTGTTCACCCACTAACAGAAGTTACAAAAACCAAAGATATTAGAAAATTTCAGTTTCCAGGAGATTGCCTCAACGCATTAAAGAACATTTAGGAGGCATTTAGGAAGAAACCCATCTTAGTTACACCTCAATGGGACAAACCTTTCATTGTTTCTACTGATGCATCGTCCATTGCATTAGGAGCGTGCCTCATGCAAGAACATGATGGTATCCTACATCCCATACAGTATCTTAGTAGAAATTTGACCAAAACAGAGTGTAACTACAGCACCATAGAGAGAGAATGTCTAGCCATAGTGTGGGCTCTACAAAAACTTCAAAAATACCTTCTAGGTAGAACATTCACTCTTCTAACAGACCACAAACCACTTGTGGCATTCAACAAGAAGAAGATCAGCAACGCAAAAGTGAATCACTGGGCCATTCTATTAGCCGACTACAAATTTGACATTAAACCTGTGAAGGGAAAGGACAATGTGGTTGCAGACATATTAAGTAGAATGACAATGAATAAAGACATTCTGTGAATTCCTCAATGATAAAACCAGAGACTGTATTAAAAAGACATTCTGTGAATTACTAAATAATAAAATAAGAGACTATATTAACATTAGTCTGTGAATTCCTAAAGGATACAAACAGAGACTGTAGTTATATTAATATTTTTATTTGTTGAAAGATGGGACAAGGAACAGTGTTTGAATTCCACTGGATTATTAGTTAATTTTAATAATATTGAGTGTTTAAATTTTTTAATTACACAAAATTACAGATGTGTTAAAAAAAATTCCATTTTCATTTTTTCAGCACAGGTAGACTGTTGCAGTCCTACAGATTTTTTCTTATTGATTCTATATCCAGATGTATGTAAGGCAATGAATGTTCATTGATGATAACTTTTTGAATATAGATATAGATTAATTTGATTTTATGAAGACCAAAAATGTTGTATTTCAAAAACATTTTTTGAAGGATGGGGGTGAATGTCACATGTGATTAACATAATTTTGTGACGTAAGGTCACGTGAATGGTGGACGCGGGAAGAAAGGAGCATTCCTATTGGTTGAAAGTGTTGGGCGAGACAGTTGTTAGAAGACTTCCGGCAAGGAAGGAGGTTGTGTATGTGTGCGCCTCAAGATTTCCACGTTGTATTACCTCGAATGATATTTCCATGTACAAAGTATACATATTAAAGTTGTTTTGGATAAACAAGTTCTTCAGTGAATTATTGTGCACAAGATTATGTACTGTGAGAACGCCTACACAAAAAGTTATATATTTAACAGTTACACGTATCAACATTTCAGATCAATCGAACGAACCGTAATTAAATGAATTCAATTTTAGTTTATCTATATAAAACTATATGTAGCAGTCTCTATTGTTTACATTTTACGGGTCACTTAACTTCACGCCAGCCATCGGTGACAACATCTCGTGTTTTAACCAGGTGGAATTCACTCAGTTTCAGGCTGTAAATGTTTCTCGCGTTGGAACATAATCGATACTTTTAGCCCTGCCCCAACCAGAGGCCCCAGTCACTTATCTTGGGGCTAAAACCTGGCTAAAGGACCACTTCCGAAATAAGTGGTACAAGGAGTGGGCTGACAACACGACAGCCAGAGGGGTATTTGCTAACATGCCCAGGCCAAGCCGTTCAGACCTGTGGTGGAATCTGAGTCGCAAACACCAGAGTTTAGTGACTCAGATGAGAACAGAACATTGCCCAACCAACTCATACTTTCACAGGCTAGACCACAACAAAGACTCGAACTGCCGTCATTGCAGCCAAGCCTCTGAGACAGTCGTACACCCGGTGACGTCTTGCCCGGCGCTTGATATAGCCGGGGGGGGGGTGAGGGAGGCGGAAGAGTCCCATGTAAAGACAATGTTGTATGGCAATGCTCAACAGATGGAGCAGATTGCCCAGGTACTAGCCAAGGCCTTAAGAGATTAGTCTCAGGCCTACAGAATATGTGTTTAGTTTAGTTCTGTCTCATATATAAGGGATTTATAGTAAAAAAAACTTTGTTTTTACGGGTCCTTTTTTATTAAATCGTTTATATTATCCTCACCGCCGCCTCTCTCTGTCTCTCTGTCGTTCGTCGTCGGGCGGGCGGAAATACAAAGTACCCGTAAAATCAAAGTTTTTGACTATAATGCCCTTATATATGAGACATAACTAACAGTAGTGATTATTTTTAAACATTTACAGACTGACACTGAGTGATGTCCCTTGTCTTTAATAAATGGGGGTGGGATGTGAGGGGGTGTCGGCACGACGGTCGTCGTCAACACGACGGTCGGCGTCAACTCAAACTCACGTGGAACTGGAATAAAAAAAATAACAAACAGTGAATTTTGAATTACATACCTCATATAAGGATAAACTAAAAATGCATTAATTTAATTATGGTACGTTCGATCGATCTGAAATTTTGATACGATGCATTGTTAGGTTCGACGGGTCCGTGTGCCAAATTTCAGTTTGATCGGATCATGGGAAGTGGGTCATTTTTGACTTCTGTTTTTCCGCCCGCCGAGCCCAAGACAGACAGACAGAGAGAGAGAGAGAGAGAGAGAGAGAGAGAGAGAGAGAGGAGAGAGAGAGCCGGTGAAGTTAATATAAGGGATTTAAAAATGACCCATTTTTCATGATGCCATCGAGCTGAAATTTGGCACACGGAACCGTGTCACCTAATAATGCATCATATCAAAATGTCACATCGATCGAACGTACCGTAATTAAATTAATGCATTTTTAGTTTATCTATATAAAACTATATGTAGAAGTCGCATTTTTTTACATTTTACGAGTCACTTGTCTTCACGCCAGCCATCGGTGAATACATCTCGTGTTTTAACCAGGTGAAATTGACTCAGTTTCAGGCTGTAAATGTTGTCGCGTTGGAACATAGTCAATACTTTAAGTTCTGTCTCATATATAAGGGATTTTATTGTCAAAAACTTTGTTTTTACGGGGTTGTTTTTATTAAATCCCTTATATTAACTTCACCGCCGTCTCTCTCTGTCTCTCTCTCTCTGTGTCTGTGGTTCGTCGTCCGGCGGGCGGAAAAACAAAAGTAAAAAATGACACACTTCCCGTGATGCCATCGAGCTGAAATTTGGCACACAGACTTGTGTCACCTAACAATGCCTCGTATCAAAATTTATGATCGATTGAACCTACCGTAATTAAATTAATGCAATTTTAGTTTTTCTCTATTCAACGTATGTAATTCAATATCACTTTTTCTTATTGTTTTTTTTTCACGTGACTACTCAGTCACGCTTTGACGCACCCGTCTGGCCCACACTCCCCCCCCCGTCCCTTCCCCCATTTTTAAAGCCAGGGGATATCACTCGGTGTCAGTCTGTAAATGTTTGTCGCGTTTGAATATAATCAATACTTTTAGTTATGTATCGTAAATAAGGGATTTATAGTCAAAAACTTTGTTTTTACGGGTCTTTTTTATTGACGTGATACACATGTATGGCCGGTCGAGACGGCGCGTCTCTCGACAAACTGTTATGTAGGGTCTCGCGACAGACCGCGTTGTTGTTGGGGGGGGGGTAGGGTCTCTGGAAAGACCATGGTGTGGGGAGGAGATAGGGTCCCTGGACAGACCGCGGTGTGGAGGGGTAGGGTCTCTGGACAGACCTCGGTGGGAGGAAGTTGGGTCTCGTGACAGACTGCGGTGTGGGGGGGGGGAGGTAGCGTCTCTGGACAGACGGGCGTGGGTAATGTAGTGATGTCCTTCCATGAACTTCACAGGTCATCCTACACTTATCCCCGTCCTTGGACGGGCTTTGTAGCTAGTATGGACATAATTGATATAAACAGACGAAAAATTGTGATTACTGTAAGTGCAGCGAGACTGAGAGTGTCCAGCATATTAAGATTAATTTTTCAAAGGTAGACACGAACCTTAGACCAGAACTATTTTTGCTACACTAAGACCTAATTACGCATTCTTTTCCATGTCCACACACCATTGGAACAAATCTAATTGACTAAGTTGTCCAGGGCGCCGTGGCGCCTGCGGCACCCACTTTTTAGGGCACCTATGGCGCCCACCTAACTTGTCCTTGTATAATAACTACTTAATATTAAATTTCCTGAAATGTACACAAAGTATTTTTAAATAGGGGTTTTATAATAGGGGTGGTAGGGCACCAACAGCGCCTACTTTTCTTTTTGGTCAAAAGCCCAAGTAACTTATCCTTGTATGATCAATACGCAATATTCCAGAAATGTACACAAAGTATTTTATAATTAACAATCCTCAAATCCTCTTTTTACATCGTTCCCTTTTCCAAAATTAAAATATGAGCTAAAACAATGATGTCATTGTGAATGTTAATCTGGAGACCAAAGTGATTATGATTTTTAAGTCTATATTTTCATATTTTTTTTAAAAAGCAGAGTGATGACCCTTAGTGTTAGGCAGGCCACAGTCATAGTTTTGGGTAAATCTATATAAGATGTTACAAGCAAGGTTTATAAGCAGACTTCAGGATACAGATTATTGAATATACGATTGAGTCACTTTGAGGTTATTTTGAAAGTTATGTTTAAAAAGAAAATTTTAAAGAAGAAAAATTTGAGGGAAAGGTTGTATTCTTTCCAAGATGAGGTTACTGTAAAAATTCGTGTGAGGATTTCGCAGTTGCAGAATTCGTAAAATATATATGATTTTCGTACATCAGCTAATCTACTAGATTTTGAAAGCTTAGCAATAAATTAGGGTATTGGGGTATTATATTATCTCACATGACATTGTCACAGAAGTACTATTTTACCTTATGGGTAAAAAAATGAATTGATGAATTAACGGACCACTAGATTTATCCAATTTTATTAAGATATTTAGGCTCAAAGTTACCTGACATAATATGATATATTAATCGGGAACATTCCTTACAGCTGTGAAAATAATGACAGCTGCCAGAGAAGCTTCTCTAAATTTAAATTAATAAAGAAATTAATTGCGATATTTGTATATTGAGTCTGGCATGGCTGACAATATTGATACATCTATGATTGTGCCAAGAAGACACAGAAAACTTCAATTTTAATCAAGAAATGAAAGCTATTCTATTAATTTCTAACATAAAAATGTATTGTGTACTTCTTAGGAATTTCAAAATAAAAAATACAACTTATTTTTAAGCATCAACATATTTTTCTGGGGGGAGTGGCGGCGAACCAGGGTCCGGGCGGCACATACCCATGCTACGCCGCTGAGAATAGCACACACAAGTGTGATTTAAACACTGATTTAAACTTATTTGGCAGAGAGTTACACGCTTTAAAGATTTCATTTTCATAACTATCAATTGTGCTGTCCTGTGTGATCTCTGTACACTCCATCTTCTCAGCCTTGCAGTTGCTCGTTCAGTACATTGAACAATGACGGTTAACCCGTATATCTCTTTCCTAAACTTCTAACTATAGATTGCAACTTTTCGGCTTTATTGGGTTTATTAAGCCTGAGCGCGTGTGAATAAGATTGGTTTCCTTAATGAGCCTTTTAGTTTTGCTCTGTTATCAAATTGCATTTTTTTTTACACCATACAGTTATTTGCCGACTTTTGCACGCGTGCCATAGTTTCGCCATCACTTTCGTACAAGATGCTTATCTTTCTGACGATCTTGTTTAAATTTGTATGCTGTAAGATAAATTACTTTAGTTTGTTACCTCAGTTACTTTTAAAACATTTACGCACACGACATTTGTGAAAAGCGTTACTTTGTTTTAAAACTTCAATAATAAACTAGTTCAAAAGCCTGCTGAAGCTGGCTGAACGAAATCCGACAGAAGGGATGACAAAGAAATATACGAAATACTACAATAGAAAAGAACATGTAGCCTTTATCGAGATGAACAGAATACGATATGAACAGGAATAACAAAGAAATGTATGAAATACTGTAATAGAAAATAATATTTGGCTTAGATTGACATGATCACAATACGATATGAAAATAAATAAAGAAATGAACGAAATACTGCGATAGAAAAGAACATTTATCTTTTATTGCCATGAACACAATACGATATGAACAGCTAAGGGGCCGTCCATAAAGTACGTCACGCTCCAGAGGGGGGAAGGGGGTGTAAGAAAGTGTGACAGTTTGTGACAGAGGGGAGTTCAGGGGAGGGGGGGTCCGGCCATGTGTGACGTCACGGTGTTTTATATTAAATTTTAATTATTTTGCTAATAAAAAACAATATTTTTGTTCGAAAGTGTGACGTACTTAGGGGGGGGGGTGTCCGAGATTTTTGAAAGGGGGGGGGGAGTTAAAAATGGTCAAAAATAGCGTGACGTACTTTATGGACAGCCCCTAAATATCATAGATTTCCGTGTACACCACATTTTAAGTGTAGCAGCCGGAGCTGTCGTGGAGCAGTGTTTAGGACCATCTGCTACATGGACCTTGACATCTGCTGATCTGCGTACAAGGGAGAAAGCAACGTCTAATTGCCCGTGGCTAAAACAGGTTGTGGTAGGTAGATACCGACCTTATCCAGTGTCTGGCAGTGCGATTTGTTTATGGTCATTGCGAAAGCTAACTTCACAGGAATTGCCTTCTCCGTAGAACGAAAGGCAAGTCTGTGGTTGTCGGGGCAATGTCCACGCGTGGAATGAATAGAGTGCGACCTTTGTCACTTCCGGATAGAAGTTCAGCGATGATGAGGTTGGGTTTGAGGTCCCTAACCACCAATCTGGTGCCGTTGCATAGACCTCGTTTGGTGTTCAAATTGCGAAGAAGAATTATAATTACGCCGACTTTTAATGTTAATGGATGAAGCGACATTCCCGAAGGTGCCCATTAATGTAGAAATTCCACGGGATAATTGTTTTCATCATCTGGCCTGCAGTCGTCGATGGAGTCGGAACTTAAGTATGTCCTGGGTTGTCCTTTAAGTAATTGCAGAGCGTGATTATTGATATGGTCCACATCGGCATTTGTAGGGCAGAGAATAGCCTTATTTGCAAATTCTTCCGCATCTCCGGCTAGAAGTCGTTCACCGAAGATTTCGGAAAAAATAAATCCTCTGCAGACAAGATGGGATGGAACTTCTAACATATTCTCGTCCAATCCATGTTCGTTGGTTAATGTTCCATTGCCGAGCTCCATTAACCAAGTCGTAAATTCTGGATCAATAGTTCGCACTTTACTTGTCAATGTGAGAATTGTAAATTTAGACCAAAGATCGGTAAACTTAATACTCGCTTCGACAATGGCGGCCCTGGTTCCATCAGCAACAACGGGCAAGGTTTGTCTGAAGTCCCCACCCAAGAGAATGTTTTTTCCACCGAAAGGTTTGTCATTTTGCATGATATCTTGTAAGAGTTTATTCACGCATTTCAATGCGTCCTTAGAAGGCCATCGTGGATTCACCCCAAATGATTGTTGTGGCTCTTCGGACAATGTCAGCATCAGTAGGAGGTCATTCTCATTCAGGAGATGGAGGTGTCGATAATTGGGACGGGAAGTTTAAATTGGGAATGATACGTTCGACCACCTTTACAGTAAATTGGCAGCGATTCCAGTTGATGCAGTAGCTAAAGCAATCTTCTGTTCCCCTCTAATGGATGCAAGCAAGGTTGTGTACAAATATGTTTTACCACTGCCACCAGGTCCGTCAAGAAAGTAACACCTATGAGGAAGATGATCATTGGCTGCGGCTGCGATAATTTCATCAAATGCGTGTCTCTGCTGTTCATTGAGGCTCCGTACCATGTCTGTTGCTTTGCTGAGCTGTTGGACCGGATCAAAAACGTTGTCCTGTATGTCTTTCACGTGACTTGGTGGAACTGGTAAACCGAAATTCTCGCAGGTTTTCCTATTGGCAATAAAGATCAATTGAATATCAATTACAGCCAAATTGAGGCAGTGTTCGCAAATCACTTCGTGATTAAACTGCAACGTAAAATCTTCACAAAAGTATTCTTTATATTTCTGGAACAGTTGTGGAATATTTGAAGGAGATGCGAGCAGGCAGACATGTGCAAATAATTCCCGTAGGAGAGCGGGCCTCTTTTCAGCAACTGCATCATGTAACGTCATATCCCAGACCTACTCGTAATTGAAGAGGCCTCGGTGTTGTGCAGCTTCCTTGATTGTTGGATATGTAATACCATGGACGGTCCGAAGTTCCTCAAAGGAAGTTGCACCTTGCACATGAAGGAGAAGTAAGCGCAAGCAGAAGCTCTGAATGTCTGACGCTAAACTGACAGAGTACATTCGACCAAATATTCTGTCAGCACCCCTTTGCCTTCTCTGCCATTTTCTGGTCCTCTCATGAAAAACATAATGTTCAGGTATGTCATTGTATAGTATTCCCTGTGGATATCTGGTATTGTTGATTTAGTTTGAACCATGCTGTTAAATTAGTGTCTCTCGAAGCTGCGTTCTGTGCTGCAGCCTCAACGTTATCAGTAGTAAAAACTACTGATTGATCGCCAAGGAGATGAACTTGGAGTCTGATAATTGCATGAAACTGCTTGTGAATGTGGAACCCAAAAAGGCGCCAAGCAGCCTCAGACGCGCTCACATATCTAGAGTCCATAAAGGAGGTGATCTCATCGTGGTTCATGGTCCCGTGTTCTTTAATGGATATGTTGGCGCAAGCATGTCCTTTGTAGACGTATTTAAACAGATATTTGAAGTTTAATACCTGGTGTCCAGCTTTGGTCCCCATACGGGAATAACTAAGGGTAGACAATGGGATCCAAGTTGGGGTCGACAATGCTGATTCTTTGTGTTTTACTTGTGTGTGAAATTGTTTTGCAGTGTATTATGATGTACCGTTCAATAGGAGGTTCTCCATCCGCATTTTGGAAAACGAAAGCCACTTCATTGGACCGTTGAGCATTGTAACGCCTTTGGTCATCCTTTCTATATTGAATGATGGCCAGTGACACAGTTGTAGGCAGTGTATTCCGTTAAGCTGCTTCCACCAGACATTCTTGTTCCACTTCATACATCATTTTGCATGCATCAGCAAATGGATTGTCGTAGGTCATGAATGAGGTCAGGAGCGCCATGAGATCGCGGTTGCATGTAGAGTTAGGTCGCATTTGCATCCTTTGTTCCGAAGCTTCATCAGGATCAAGATAACACAGCTGAGCAAAATGACGACGATTATCATTGTCAGGATGCAGAGCCCCAGATCTGGGGTAAATCTGTCCGTGGATGCGAAAGCAGTAGGGCCCGTATCCGGGAGGAGGAGCGATTTTAGTACCCATTGACGCAAGGGTTAAGGCGCTATTAATAGACCTGATGTTGTCCATGAAGATTTGTGAGTGCTCGTGTTCCCCCGTCATGAGCGTCTTCAGTAAAGGTGATATGCGGATGGGATCTAGCGTCACTTTTACCTTTCTGGCAGCACGTGGTAAATTATTTGTCCGCAGGATGTTCGCCAGGAAAATGTTTGGCACCGCAGAATGTGCAGAGCAATTGTAAATTGCCACAGAAATATTGCTGGACGTTGTCATTCATGAAGTCACTTCCGGTGGCTGAACCCAGATGATGAGGTGAAGGTACTTCCCGGAGTGTTGCTGACCGACGTCGTTGATTAGTGGTTGCTACTTCCATTCTACGGTACCGATGTTCGTCAGGTTCACTTGCTCTTCGAATGCGATCTTGTTGGTTGCACGTTTCTCGTCGCCGGGATGCCTCCTCGTGTGTTTCTGTTATTCGTCGAATCCTGTTCTGTTCGTTTCTGCGAAGTTTTCTATCGGCAGTTTCGGCTTCATGGAATGTTCTTTTTCGAGGCATAGTTATCTCGTGGCAACACCCGAATGTCTTTAAATATGTGGAGTTGAAGAAGAATTAGTAAAGCAATGCGAACGTGACATTGACGATGGGTACAGGCGTAAGAGAACGGTGTCGTACCTTGAATGTCGCGCAGCAATGCAGTTGGCAGTGGGACCAGAACCGAAGAACGGCACGCCGACATCAACCTGGTCGGTGGGGACTTACAATACTTACATCATGATTTATATTGATTTATTGTGAGTTACATTGATTTAACATAATTCAAATGTGATTTACAGTACCATTTTTCAATTTAAATATGCGAAATCGGGAGTGATTTATTTTTTTACAATGATTTATATTGATTTTTCTAAAAATACACGTACGGTGAATGATGATAATGTGAGCAATGCAGTCGGCCGGGCTGAGCGAGACACAGGTGAATAGATAGCGGACGGAGACACACACGCGTAGACTGGTGGCCGATAGATGCACACGTACGGTATACAACAGCCTGCCAAAACAGGCGAAAAGAACAACGAACTCACCTATTTCCGGGAAGAGAAGGGGAGGTTGATTTATATTGATTTTTCTAAACTAAAAATACACATCGCACTCCACTCGTTGCACTACCTGCGAGGGAGACACACGGTTACAACGCATATACAGAATACGAACGGCGATTATGTGTTGGACTCAACAACAATGCTGACGTCACAGGTTCGTGCGTTGTTTCGGTAATTGACGTTCTGTGCTAAAACAATGACGTCATATACTTTTTTTTTACAGCGAATATTTTTAATTTATAATAATTGTGCGCGCCTTTTTGCGCGCCTTCCGATGGGAGACACACGGTTACAACACATACACCGCATACGAACGGCGGTTATGTGTTAGATAGATATAATTTTAAATTTTGTCTGTTGATATTTTCAAAACAGTGTTGGCCATAACAAAGTGGCCATAAGCTTCTTCAGTCAATAATTTTGAGGCAGACATGCCGGTGATCCGAGTATTTTTGCTCTCTCTCTCTCTCTCTCTCTCTTTCTCTCTCTCTCTCTCTCTCTCTCTCTCTCTCTGTCTCTCTCTCTCTCTCTCTCTCTCTCTCTCTCTCTCTGGGGCCACTGCGCCTGATTTTTTTAACAAATTCTACATACAACCAATGCAGCAATCCAGCCTTAATTACATTAAAGAAACTGCTATGATAGTTGATGTCCTGTTAATGAGACTATGAGTAAGCTGCTCAGGAGCGCGAAAAAAGCCCTTCCAGTAAAACCAATATATTGAATCTTAATGAGCGGTGTGAAAGCCAAGAATGACTATAATCTACACAGAACACAACATTGGGTGAATCATACCCCCTTGCTCCTGGCAACCCAAGCTACGCCACTGCATCATAGTGACGTTCACTGGCTTACGCCAGCTTGTCAGATTTTTTTAAAAGTGTATGTTAACCTATTTTTCAATACTTTGCATTGGATCAGTGTTTCTCAAAGTGTTGCAGACTAAAGCCAAATTGAAGCATATTCTACATCTATATTGGCCCCTTGGTCTATGAAATGTTTTGTTTAGTAGCGGAGTGGCACAAGACAAGAGATTCTCAAAAAAAATAATAATCAACGAGATTATATCTTTTGTTTAAAGCTAACTTTAATAACCACCGAAAAATTTAACTAAATACAGTCCATATTTTTTTTTCAGAAGCCCCTGACAACAACAAAACTTTCAGGTGCTAGTTTACTCTTTGAGCAGAATACTTAGAGAGTAAACGGCACGTTCAGGCCAAACGATACTGTTGACGAGAAAAAAAAGCAACAAACTAGGACCAAAGAGAATGTAGCAAAGCTTTCCAGTTAAAAGTGAGACCTTCAAATCACACATTAACGCACAGTTCTTCATCTGATTTGGTGGCTTCAAATAACGCTAATTGAAAGCCTTGCGACTTTAGCTGATTTTTGTTGCGTAATTAAACATTTGGAACTTGAGTACTGTTGGTGGTGTGCACAAGCTGTGGAGCCGTGGAAGTACTGTATAAAACGGAAGGCTAAAATGTCAAAAACCGAAACATTTGATACAATTTAAATCGAAAATCCTTGACACGGGACAGATGTATTAAAACAGTAATTTCATAAAATTAACGTGACACGTATGGTTTCTGCCTCAATGAATTAGGCCAAGGGTCGGGAAACGTTTTTTCTCAGGGAGCCATAAACACCACATATTTTGAAAAGTAATTCTGTTAGAGCCATACATTATGTTTAAAACTAAAAATTTCAAGCAAATGTGTGCATTTTGTGTAACTTCTACACCAAAATTACAATAATTATGTCTCTGAATTATTTTAATAACATTGTTATGGTGTTTTTTTATATGTAATTAATATGTAGATCAAAGGAGTCTCAATAAACGTTTTAAAAAAATCGAACATTTGTCTGAGAACCAGATGCAGCAATCAATAGATCCACATGTGGCTCGCGAGCCATAGTTTTCCGACCCCTAAATTAGGCGATGGGGACCTGAACAATAGGGATGGTGGAGGACATATGTTGCATGTGAGACAGTCCTTACGTCACAATGTCCTCGCTACGACTCGAAGGTGAAAGTGGCCATCTGGACTGCACTATAGTGCCTAAGTCACAAACTGAAACAAAATTAAATTGATATTTAACAAAATAGGCGTGGTCAATGGGCGTGGTCTCATACAGTCTCAGTCACTACTTAAATTACCTCCGTTAGTTAAATCCTCACAAAAACTCCCACATTAAAAAATTATAAAAATGCCCTCAAATTTTTCATCATAATTGCGATCAACCTTAGGCTAATATTTTTAAAATATACCAGAAATAAGTTCTCCAATTAAATTGTTTGAGACTCAGTTGGTAGTCGTGTTTTCCCATTTTCTTTCATAATATATTTAAAGTCTACACTCTACACAATAACACGTCTTGCTAGTTTTCTATTCAGAGGTCAGGTTGACCTTAAACGGCTACGCGTTCCGAAATGTGCACATAGTGTTACTCACTGTGCCATCGACACAGCGGCGTAGCGTAGGTATGTGCCGCCCGGGGCAGAACTCAGGTTTGCCGCCCCCCCCCCTTTTGAACCTTATGTGAACTACGTTGACGCTATAAAGAAAATATGATTTTTATTAGAAATAAATAAATATTAAGGGATTATACATTTTATATAAAAGAAAAATAAATACACGAAGAAAAATTTTCATAACTTCAAAAATAATTTAAGTTTTCTCCTTTTCCTCATAGCACAATCTTAATTGTATAAATCTTGTCAGCCATAGGGGTCGTCCATAAAGTACGTCAAGCTATTTTTTAAAATCATTTTTAGCTTCCCCCTCCCCCTGTCACAAACTGTAGCAAATCGTGGACCCCCACCCAATAGTACGTCACACTTTCGAACAAAAATGTCTTTTTTTTATTAATTAAAATTTAATATAAAACACCGTGACGTCACACATGGCCGGACCCCCCTCACCGCTGTCACAAACTGTCACACTTTCTTACACCCCCTCCCCCCTCTGGAGCATGACGTACTTTATGGACGGCCCCATACCTTGGTTAATAGCCAAAATTGCTAAAAATGGGGAAATCTCGGTGTGTTCATTATTGATCGTAATTAATGTTTCATTAACTTAATTGGCATTAGAATACTCTTTTCTCCACAGCTTTAAGGAAAATTCTGCTGAATGTTATTTTATTAGGCAGTGCAACTACGAGCATATATATCTTGATAAACTCGAATATATCAAGTGAGCTTGAATTCATAATTCATTTTTTACCACTAAGGCAAATAGCTTTTGTTTGACAATGTCATGTTAGATGCTTTGAATTTAAATGCTCTTGCCTGAAGACGAAATTTTAAAGACCAGTAGAGAAGCTGGTGTACGAAAATCATATATGTGTTCCGAATTCTGTAAACTGCCAAAATCTCACATGCATTTCTAAAGTAACCTCACCTACAAATTTCTTCTCAATAAATATGGACTAATATCTGATTTGATCGCCAAAAATTTGCTCTTGTTCTTTGACTGGAAGGTTCCATTAAAATGATAAGGTCTTCACATTAATTTTTTAGTAAATGCCAAAGCATCCTTTAAGTATTCCATTAGATTCTCAGTGAGTAGCCTCTGTTAAGCATTCTTAGCGTTATAATTTGAAAATAATTTTGGGCATCATTGACTTTATAAAGAACGTGTTTCCAGATAGTAAATGATTCCAAATGTCAATTTTTTTTAAAAGCAAAGAAAAAAGATTTCACCGCGGCCAGCAAAGTTCCTGCGTCTTTTCGTGCGTTTAGTTTTTCGTCTGCCTCATCAAACGAGAGAGCAAATTATTGGTAATAATAATGTCAAACTTTGTAACAAGAACCTTTAGCCACTATGTTTTGTTTTCTTTTACAACAACGTTTGTTGTTCTGTTTAAATAGACAATTCTTTTTACTCCAATTTCTCATTCCTTCTATTTTTCTATTTGCGAACAATTTAGTAATGTCGAGCACTTCTCCATAAGTACATTTATTTCATGGATGTACTTATGGTTTAAGTCATTTGTTAATTCCTTTAGATGAGCAATTTTGTTCATTATTTTTTTATGATTAAGAAGAATAACCCATTTAAACATGCAAATATTTTTTTTTCACAATAGCCACAATAGCTTACACGCGTTAAAGTCATTCTGGCGATACCCGTCTCATCTCTATTTTGGTGTGAGGTCCGTGTCTAATTTGGATAAGTTAATGTCAATATGTTGGACACTCAATCTAGCAAATCTGTAATTGGGAATTTAACGGATAAAGCCATTTTTATTTCTACAAGATGAGCAGCTGGCAAATTTGAATCAGTTACAATAACCAGCAGATCGGTGTCGTATTCTTATACTACTAAAGCATATCGGTTTTTCAGTTCATTAGCATTATTATCAGTAGACTTTTAGAGTTTGAATTTTTGGCATTAGAAAAGTTCACGTATTTTAATATAGTTTCTTCTTTTTTTTAAAGAAATTTTTCTCTTGGAGTTTCTTTTATTTTATTTAAATTTATTTTAAAGTTTTCCATTTCCAAAAGCTAATTAAATTGAGGAATTTGCAGCCCCAACAAGGTGCCGCCCGGGGCATTCAGTCGGCTTATATTTGAAATGTTTTGGGTACGGTAATTTTCCCCCTCTTACATCATGAGCCGCTGTCAAATTTGAAGAATCAATTAAGTTACCAGCTGATTAGTTTTGCGTTCTCATACTACTTAAGTATCATAGATTTTCATTTCAGTAGCATAATTATCAGAATAATTTATATCCAATATGGAAGTTGAAGTATTGGCATTAGAAACGTTGACATATTTTAGGATAGTTCCTTATCCTTTTTTTTCTTTTATCAATTTCTTATGGGTATTTATTTTATTTTGAAATTTTGTTTCCAATTTAAACAAAATCATTCTTAGAGGCTAATTAATGACCAGGAATTTGCCTCCCCTAACAAAGTGACGCCCGGGGCATTTGCCCCCTTTGCCCCCCTCTCTCTACGCCACTGCATCCACAGCAACAAGCGCCATGCTCTGTCGGGCTGTGCAGCTCATATATTCTAGCTGGCCCATTAATTACCCATGGGAAGACAACGGTACTTTGATAACCACCCCCGGCCTGTTGTCTCCTGTTTCAACCTTCAGAAAGTTTTATCTCATCGCTGGTCCAAGAAAGGCATAACATATCTTACAAAAACACGTGACAGAAAAGTTACAAAACAACAAGGGATTCTTTTTAATCAGGGAAAGGAATATATTCTTTTTGTAAGCAAATTTTAGCTGCTCTAAACATTTTTAAAGTTCATGGTAATAACAATGGCATTTAGAATATTTATAAAATGGTTTGATAGATACTTTTAAATTTAAGAAATGTTAATCGAAAATACAGATTCCACAACTTATTTTTTAAAAATAAAATTAAGATATAATATCTGTAAATGGTGAATATTTTATTTGTTTTAGTTTCCATCCAAAATGTTTTTCTATTCATTAAAATATCTAATTAGTAATCGAAATATTATTATAAAATACTGATCTTTTTAACCCTTCCTCTAAAATGTATTTAATTTATTTTTGTTCCTTTTTCAAATATTGAAAAATTATTAAATTTGAAATCAACAAACTTAACGGTGAAAATATTCTTAGTTTTATTTCGTTATATAACTTTTTTAATCCTTAGAGCATTTAGCAAAATATATGTACAGTCAAACCTCTCATAACGAGAACCTCTCATAACGATTAATTCGCATAACGAGCAAAAAATTGAAAACGTTTCTCCCTTAACGAGCGTAAAATTCGCATAACGATTGACGCAGAAAGGGAAAGTCCGTTTTCCCTGGAAATTGATTAGTGAGCCGGGACTACCGCCCCGATGTATTATTCTGTGTTTTGCACTCGGTCTATTATCGTATTGTTTTACTGTGTGATCAACCATTTTTTAAAAATTTTGTATTCATACAGTATTCGTAATTTTTATCTGCAAAGTGTAATGTCCTATGCTAAAACTTCCTCGAAAAAAAGAAACAAAAGAAGACAATCATAAGATAGAGAAAAATATAACTTGAAATGAAACGTAAAACCATTGAAAAGCGAGAACAAGTTGTAAGCGTGGCTAATCTAGCGCGCACATACAATCGGTCAACATCAACTATCTGCACTATTCTCAAGAGCAAAAACAAAATTAAGGAGATGGGTGCTTCGAAGGCAGTGTAAATTATGTCTACGAATCGGTTACGACACATTTTCGTTAACTATTAAGCGTCGGAAAAAACAAATGTCTTTAGACAGTTCTCTAGTTGAAAAGGATTAAACAATTTTATTTCAATAAATGTTAATACAAATTTTTGAAAAATTAGTATTTTTTCAGCTTGGAACGGATTATCGTATTTTACATTGGCTTGTATTGGAAAAATTGTTTCTTTTAACGAGTGTTTCGCTTAACGAGTAAGACTGTGGAACGAATTAAAATCGTTATGAGAGGTTTGACTGTATTTCAATAAATCTTAAAAGATGTCCACCTTGTCACTAAAATGACAAGTTTACTTGAAATTAGTGTGTATATCATTGGATTGTGTTCACAATACAATATATATATAAATATATAAATATATACACATCTATATATATATATATACTAATAAAAGGCAAAGCCCTGACTGACTGACTCATCAATAATTATCCAACTTCTCATGTAGCTAGAAGCATGAAACTTTGGGAAGTTGTCAAGTACAATTTTGTCTCTCGACAAACCGCGATGGAGGGGAGGTAGGGTCTCTCGACAAACCGCAGTGAAGGGGAGGTAGGGTCTCTGGACATACCGTGGTGTGGGGTGGGGAGGTAGGGTCTCTGGACAAACCATGGTGTGGGGGGAGGTTGGGTCTCTGGTTGAAACAACGACTGCTGGCGTTTCATTTTCATTTTGGAGTCAGTTGATGTGGATGTTGTGATGTCCTACCTTGAACTTCGCAGGTCACCCTAAACTTATTATTGTTGCTAGTATATACATATAACCTTCGCCCCCCCCTCCAAAAAAAAACACAGAAATTTACTTAATGACACAGGGAAAAGTTATCCGCAATCATATTAAGTTGCCCAACTTTGTTATGGTATTTCTTCAAAATATATATTTTAATACACGTGGCAAGAAATTGAACTAAATTTCGAATGGATCATACCACAAATATATTGATCGATCAGTGGCGTAGCTAGGGGGGCGGAGGGGCGGTCTGCCCCGGGCGGCATTTGTGGGCTTTTGAAAAGTACAACCACCCTTTTTCTTTTGAAGGGGGAAAACCCGAGTGAAACAAAAATACCCTTACTTTCGAGTCTTAAATAACGGATTCGCAAAACATTTGTTTGATCACAGAGTGGATGTTATAACTATCTTAAAACCGTTCAAAAAATTTTAATCGCTCAAAAAAGGTATTGATTTGTTTGGAAAATTTAGAGGTATACGTCACAGATGACGCTTTTATAAGAAAACTACTAAAAAAAACACATCAGCGCTGGGCCGAATATTCTGTGCTATTAATATCGCCACGACAGTTTTTGCCTGGAATTTCAACATTTGCAGAATGATGCGGGAACAAGTACCTACAAAAGGCCGTCCATAAAGTACGTCACGCTCCAGAGGGGGGAGGGGGTGTAAAAAAGTGTGACAGGGGGGAGGGGATGGGGTTCAGGCCATGTGTGACGTCATGGTGTTTTATATTAAATTTTAATTATTTTGCAAGAAAATATTCGTATATAATACCATTTAACCTATATACAAAATGAAGCATTTGAACAAAAATAAATTACTTTATTGAAATTGATAAAGAACAATTCAATATTGAAAGAAAAAGGATCCAGGTTTAATGGCTGTACAGTTGTACATTGCAGGTAATCAAGAAACCATCATAACAACAATTAAGAGACGCAAGATGGCATGGTTTGGTCATGTACTGCGACATGATACCCTGACAAAAATTATCCTTCAAGGCACTGTAGAAGGCGAAGAGGTCGACAACAGAAAAGCTGGCTTGATAACATAAAAGAATGGACAGGGATGAAATTGCATGAATTATTTGCCATCTGTTGATGTGTCCATGCGCTCCCCCCAACGACCGCAACGGTCACGGGAATGATGATGATGATGATGATGAGTTGTACATACACTACAAGAAGAGGTATCATATTAGAAAAACGGGTCAAAAGGCCCCCTTGATCTATTTAAATTTATTCAACAGTATAGATTGGAAAATTCTGTACCCAACATTGTAATTTTGCTATGAATTTTTTTCAAGAATTACTATCAGTGTCGCTAGTTGTGAAAGCAGCTTCTCCAATCTGAAGTTGATAAAAAATTATCTTCGTTACATAATGAATGCTTTAAGATAACAAAATCTTGCAATATTGTCCATAGAACAAGATGTTACAAATAATTAAAATTTTGATATAATAATACATGATTTTTCTATTATGAAAGTAAATGTATAAATATGCTTACATACTAATGTATACAATTTCTTGGTTTGGTAATGTGTTTTGGGTGTAAATTTGAAATATATTTTGTCTCATGAGGGGAGGGGGGACCTGCGACCCCAGTAACTTTCTTGTTGCCTTTAAAAAAAGGTATCGTGTATTTTTATAAATGTGTATTCAAACAACCATGTCCTTCAAGACTGCAGTGAAGACACATCTTTTCAAAATTAATGTTCAAAATTATTGAAACAACAATTCTTTTAATGATTAACGTAGCTTTGTGTGTTATGTACAGTAATTAATGTGTTGAATGCTAATTTATTACATATATGTATGTTATTACCTTCATATAATGCATTGTGAACTCAGTTCCTTACTGGGATACAGCATTATATAAATTATCAATTTATTATTATTATTATTTATAGGTATATCATCTTTTGCTACCTCTTTTATTACTGCTTACATAAATATGGCTCGCAATGGTAAACATGTTCCCCACCTTTACTTTGTTGCAATTACAATTATATATTCATGTTTATTAATTTATAAAAACTATCATATAATCGACTAAGTGGCCGTCCTTAAATGACGTCACGCGATTTAGGCTGATTTACACCTCTTCGTCACACGTCGTCAAAAAAACTTAGACCCCTTCTTCAATATGACATCACAAATCTTTGACACCACCCCCCCTCCCACACCTTAAAAGCCGAAATTTCTATTTGAAAATGAGAATGTTTCAAATCCAATTTTTGTCATTTAAGTATGTTTTTAGTGTAAAGCTGCACTCTAATATCGTAACACGTGTTTTACATAAACGTCATTACATAAAGTGTCAGTAATCAAATATTTAAGTGGAAATTGTATTTAAAGTTGCGCGTTTTGACGTGACGTCAGGTTTCTTAAACACACCCCCTCGTCACACATCGTCACAAATGTATGACTCCCCTTCCCCCAGGTGCGTGACGTCATTTATATACGGCCCCTAAAAAGGGTGACAAATTGGAGACCGACCCGGGCGGAAAAGATCTAGCTACGCCACTGTGATCGATATAATTTTTTTTATTTTTTTAAATTTTTATTTAAGGAACATTCTTCGCCAATGTAACCAAAATACCAGACAAGTTTTAATTGTGTGACAATGTTGTACAGATTAACGCTAAGCAATTCGTTTGGCCCAAAAGAAAATACCAAATGTTCCACGAATTCGACTTATTATGAGTCAATTTCTGTTGTAGTTTTTTGTGTGGTGATTTTTTGGTGTCCATTTATTCTTCTGCCAAGGCAGAGTTCGTATACACAGCTTAGTTTCTATCTATGGACATTTTATTTTCATTAAATCATTTCTGATTATGTAGAAATTTTCACTTATACATATTTCGGTTATAAAACTCAAGGTGTGCTACAAAGAATTACAAAAATTGTACGGAGATGAACAAAAAAGTTTTGTATCATTTTTGTTTTGCATTTAATATCTTGTAAAACACAAAACCAGTCAACACCATTCTTATTAGGACTGATTATGACAATCCAAATCAAATATTATAAATATGAAAATTCCTCTGTATATGGTAAATGCAACAAGGTATTGGGTGAAATATTTTGCCATTTAACATCTATTTTTTCCGAAAAACAAACACCTCAATTTAAAGAAAATACTGGTTTAGCCCCGATATCACACTTTTCTACACCACTAGTTCCAATATAGCAAATGTTTCTCCCATCATTAAGACAATAACAGACAAGCAAAGAATAAAGGAAATACTTTGAAATCCTACGGAGTGTGAAAAATGTGGGTACGGTTACTACGGATAGTTAAGAGTGATGTGATCTATGGGTGGCTATTTCTGTCTTGTGCCCGCTTAAAAAGTATCGTGTTAAAAAAAAGAACATTTGAGTGTTGTAAATAAACAGCTGGGGCCAGGCCCAGGGAAACAGCGTGGGAAAGGGAGATTCTGGTTGAAGTGATATAACAATGTCTACAGCGATGCACGGATTCAATAACCATATTACATGTATCCTAGAAAACTGTAGTTACTAGGTGGCTGAAAATGAAATAGATATTTATCAAGCAACATTTCAGTTGTGTTAGACAGTGGTTCCCATACTTATTTGGCCCTCCATCCCTTTTCAAGAAAAAAATATATTACGCAGTGCCCTTGGAAAATATTTTATAAAATTTTAATAGCAAATAAACATTGAAGTTTGCATTATGAAACTATTTGTTGAAATCAGAATAGAAACAATCTTAATGAAAAGAATAAACCTGATGTGCTGCTATCAATATAGCATCATCGGCTCTATTTCCGTCAGCAGTAATATTAAGTCAATGCGATTGACTATTTGATTTTTGGGTTTTGTGTGTGTGCGTGTGCGTGTGTGTGTTTGTGTTTTAAAGTTAAATTGTTTACCGCATTGAATGCACGTTCGACTATATATGATGAAGGAAATGCAATTAAGAATTTTCGAATTTCAGCTCATATTTCAGGATAAGCCGTAAGGATTTCTTTGGCAGTTACTTTTGGGTTTAAATTTCAATTCATCATTTGTAGTCACTTTCATCAGTTCATCTCCTGTAACTGCAGTGGAGAGTCTTCTGTGTTTGCACTAAAAGAAAGATCAAATCCCATTCATGTATGTTCATTTTGAAAATATTATAAAATCGTTGATTAAAATCTAGCTGGAGAGCATCATAATAAAAACGTAAGTCTTCACCTTTTTTCCTGCTTTGATAAATTTGGGAAATCATGGCTGAATTTTGTTTGTACAGAAGAAGTTTAGTCACAAATGCAAAATTAAGACATCACCTTGTAGCTTGAGATTTTTTTTTATCTTATCTATCTTATCCATACAGACGCTCCTTCTATGCAGAAGATAATTGCGTCCGCAGACCATGGGGGTGATCTGTTGGCAAGTGATGCAGCGTTCACATGCCACGGTTATGAGGGTTCCACACATTACCCAGCCGCCTAACTAGTGTTAGGTACCCATTCGGAGCTGGGTGACTCAGGGACGCCCTAGGCCCTGGGAACAAATCATTGCCCTCATATGGATTCGAACCCATGACCATCGGTACGCCAGTCGAGCGCGCTGCCACTCGACCACCGTGTTACTCATTAGGTTTTTTAATCACGTCAGTCAAGTAAGTGATGTCATAATATCAGATGCTGGCTTGTGTAGCAAGGTACGTATTACTTCACTTATGCAGGTATAAAATAGTAGCTGTGCGCTATTGCATATACCTTAATGCAAATGAGGGAGTATGGGGAAGCGAGCCAACGTCCAGTTAGTTGTTCAAAGAAAAATTAAGCATAATGAATGGAATACATAAATCAATGTTTCTAAATCGTCTCTTCTTTTTTTATGCTTCCCCCCCCCAACACTTTACAGTTATTCATCGCCCACCCCCCTGCACATATGGCCATCACCACCCCCTGACTCGCTGCAGCGCCCACCAGGGAGCGGTAGCGCCCGCTTTGGGAATCAGTGTGTTAGAGATTCCAGGGCGGTCGCTTTGATATGAAATATTGTGGCTGTTATAGATGGGAACAGATAGTCTTTGTTAGAGTTAACTCATAGAGCCAAGTACCTAAGTTTTGATATGAAACATTGTGGTTGTTATAGATGGGAACAGATAGTCTATTGTTAGAGTTAACTCATAGAGCCAAGTACCTAAGTTTTGATATGAAACATTGTGGTTGTTATAGATGGGAACAAATGGTCTATTGTTAGAGTTAACTCATAGAGCCAAGTACCTAAGTTTTGATATGAAACATTGTGGCTGTTATAGATGGGAACAAATGGTCTATTGTTAGAGTTAACTCATAGAGCCAAGTACCTAAGTTTTGATATGAAACATTGTGGTTGTTATAGATGGGAACAAATGGTCTATTGTTAGAGTTAACTCATAGAGCCAAGTACCTAAGTTTTGATATGAAACATTGTGGCTGTTATAGATGGGAACAGATGGTCTATTGTTAGAGTTAACTCATAGAGCCAAGTACCTAAGTTTTGATATGAAACCTTGTGGCTGTTATAGATGGGAACAGATAGTCTTTGTTAGAGTTAACTCATAGAGCCAAGTACCTAAGTTTTGATATGAAACCTTGTGGCTGTTATAGATGGGAACAGATAGTCTATTGTTAGAGTTAACTCATAGAGCCAAGTACCTAAGTTTTGATATGAAACCTTGTGGCTGTTATAGATGGGAACAGATAGTCTATTGTTAGAGTTAACTCATAGAGCCAAGTACCTAAGTTTTGATATGAAACCTTGTGGTTGTTATAGATGGGATATAGTCTAGATAGTCTATTGTTAGAGTAAACATGGAGCATTGATGGCGAACCTTTTTGGGTCCGCGTGCCCTAAATTCAATTAAAACCTACTTATATATAGTAACATACCAACACAAAGTGCCAGCAAAGTGGTTTGATTATGGAAATAATATTGTAGTTGCGTGCCGGCTGACGAGGCTCTGCGTCCCGTCTGTGCCACGCGTGGCATAGGTTCGCCATCACTGACATAGAGCCACGTACCTAAGATTTTATGAAAACAATATATGTTGTCCAGTGGCGTAGCAACGGGTTGGCATCGGGGCAGTTGCCAAGGGCGCCAGCTCAAAAGGGCGACACTAAATCTCTAATTTTTATATTAAAATGTATATTGTTTTGTGCTGAAAACAACTTAGCTTTTCATGGACACGAACAAGATGGAGGTATATTTTTGAATCTGATAAAAGTTGTGTCAGTTTGATGTTGGTTTTAAAAATTCCCATGAATCGCATATTAAAAATCACACTAGCTATTTGTCGCCAACAATACAGAATGAATTTATTAATTTGTTATCAGCGAAACTACAAAGTGAAATAATAAAAGAAATTCAAGAACCTAAATATTATAGTATAATATTTGATAGCACTCCAGATGTATCTCACAAAGAACAATTTAACTGATATTATTCGGTATTTAAAATTATCAGATAAAGAATATACCATTGAAGAGAGGTTCGTTGGTTTCATAAACAAAACTGAAAAAACAGGAGAAGGAATTGCCTTGGAAATTAAAGCAGCATTAATTCAAAATGGTGTATCACTTGAAGATGTACGTGGCAAAGATAATGGGGCCAACATGGCAGGGAAATACAAGGGAATTCAAGCCATACTTGAAAAAGAGAATCCACTTGCTCGGTACATCCCATGTTCTGCACATAGTCTTAATTTGGTAGGTGTGCAAGCGGCCAGCATTGATGCAGATGTGACATTTTTCGGAACTAGACAGGAATTGTACAATTTTTTTCTCCTCGTCAACTAGAAGATAGGAAAAAATCTCCCCAGACACTGAAATCAGCCTAAAGAAGCATGCGGGCTCAAGATGGTGTTCCAAAGCAAATGCTGTAAGTGATTTATATGAGCAACTCGAGCAAATTATTTTAGTATTAATTGAAATGCAGGATAATCACTTACTTGGTGATGCATTATCTGTTGCTAAATCATTGCAACGTAAAATCAATAGTTACAAGTTCATTTCGTTTTTAACTATTTGGAATTTGATATTGGAAAAAATAAAAAAAGTCAATTTAGCACTACAAAAAAAAAGACCAGGATATTTATCGATCATCATTGTTAATAAAAGGACTTTTAAATGCCTTTGAAGATCTAAGAACTAACGAAATCTATAAAATTTTTGCCAAACTTGAAGAAATGTCATGTATTAAAATGAAAATCGAGCCAGTTCAAAAAAGGAAAGCAAAACGAAAACGAATACCAGGAGAGCATGCTGAACATGAAGGACCTAACTTGGATTAATTCAAATTTTGTTGTTGTTGCAATAATTGATTCAATAATGATGCAGTTAAAATACAAATTTCTTTCTCTGAAAAATATAGCAGAAGACTTTAACTTTCTGACTGGCAAAGCATTCCAATCTTTTGCAACGGCAGATTTAGAATCTAATGCTATTCTATTATCAGGCAAATATCCTGAAATAAATAAGAGCAATTTATAATTGAAATAAAATGCTTTAAACACCAAATGATTTAACTATTGCAAAACAAAAAACCCGATGACGTCATGTTTCATTTAGATCTTCTAAATGTTATCGCTACATGGGAATGCCAAGAATCATAACCGAATATCGAACGAGCTCTAAAAACATTTCTTACAATGCCAACCACAGTAGCCACTGCTGAAATGAGTTTCCGCAAACTAAAAATGATCAAAAATTACTTGAGATCGACGTCAGGTCAACAACGCACATCATCTCTAGCTCTTCACATCATCTCTAGCTCTTCACATCATCTCTAGCTCTTCACATCATCTCTAGCTCTTCACATCATCTCTAGCTCTTCACATCATCTCTAGCTCTTCACATCATCTCTAGCTCTTCACATCATCTCTAGCTCTTCACATCATCTCTAGCTCTTCACATCATCTCTAGCTCTTCACATCATCTCTAGCTCTTCACATCATCTCTAGCTCTTCACATCATCTCTAGCTCTTCACATCATCTCTAGCTCTTCACATCATCTCTAGCTCTTCACATCATCTCTAGCTCTTCACATCATCTCTAGCTCTTCACATCATCTCTAGCTCTTCACATCATCTCTAGCTCTTCACATCATCTCTAGCTCTTCACATCATCTCTAGCTCTTCACATCATCTCTAGCTCTTCACATCATCTCTAGCTCTTCACATCATCTCTAGCTCTTCACATCATCTCTAGCTCTTCACATCATCTCTAGCTCTTCACATCATCTCTAGCTCTTCACATCATCTCTAGCTCTTCACATCATCTCTAGCTCTTCACATCATCTCTAGCTCTTCACATCATCTCTAGCTCTTCACATCATCTCTAGCTCTTCACATCATCTCTAGCTCTTCACATCATCTCTAGCTCTTCACATCATCTCTAGCTCTTCACATCATCTCTAGCTCTTCACATCATCTCTAGCTCTTCACATCATCTCTAGCTCTTCACATCATCTCTAGCTCTTCACATCATCTCTAGCTCTTCACATCATCTCTAGCTCTTCACATCATCTCTAGCTCTTCACATCATCTCTAGCTCTTCACATCATCTCTAGCTCTTCACATCATCTCTAGCTCTTCACATCATCTCTAGCTCTTCACATCATCTCTAGCTCTTCACATCATCTCTAGCTCTTCACATCATCTCTAGCTCTTCACATCATCTCTAGCTCTTCACATCATCTCTAGCTCTTCACATCATCTCTAGCTCTTCACATCATCTCTAGCTCTTCACATCATCTCTAGCTCTTCACATCATCTCTAGCTCTTCACATCATCTCTAGCTCTTCACATCATCTCTAGCTCTTCACATCATCTCTAGCTCTTCACATCATCTCTAGCTCTTCACATCATCTCTAGCTCTTCACATCATCTCTAGCTCTTCACATCATCTCTAGCTCTTCACATCATCTCTAGCTCTTCACATCATCTCTAGCTCTTCACATCATCTCTAGCTCTTCACATCATCTCTAGCTCTTCACATCATCTCTAGCTCTTCACATCATCTCTAGCTCTTCACATCATCTCTAGCTCTTCACATCATCTCTAGCTCTTCACATCATCTCTAGCTCTTCACATCATCTCTAGCTCTTCACATCATCTCTAGCTCTTCACATCATCTCTAGCTCTTCACATCATCTCTAGCTCTTCACATCATCTCTAGCTCTTCACATCATCTCTAGCTCTTCACATCATCTCTAGCTCTTCACATCATCTCTAGCTCTTCACATCATCTCTAGCTCTTCACATCATCTCTAGCTCTTCACATCATCTCTAGCTCTTCACATCATCTCTAGCTCTTCACATCATCTCTAGCTCTTCACATCATCTCTAGCTCTTCACATCATCTCTAGCTCTTCACATCATCTCTAGCTCTTCACATCATCTCTAGCTCTTCACATCATCTCTAGCTCTTCACATCATCTCTAGCTCTTCACATCATCTCTAGCTCTTCACATCATCTCTAGCTCTTCACATCATCTCTAGCTCTTCACATCATCTCTAGCTCTTCACATCATCTCTAGCTCTTCACATCATCTCTAGCTCTTCACATCATCTCTAGCTCTTCACATCATCTCTAGCTCTTCACATCATCTCTAGCTCTTCACATCATCTCTAGCTCTTCACATCATCTCTAGCTCTTCACATCATCTCTAGCTCTTCACATCATCTCTAGCTCTTCACATCATCTCTAGCTCTTCACATCATCTCTAGCTCTTCACATCATCTCTAGCTCTTCACATCATCTCTAGCTCTTCACATCATCTCTAGCTCTTCACATCATCTCTAGCTCTTCACATCATCTCTAGCTCTTCACATCATCTCTAGCTCTTCACATCATCTCTAGCTCTTCACATCATCTCTAGCTCTTCACATCATCTCTAGCTCTTCACATCATCTCTAGCTCTTCACATCATCTCTAGCTCTTCTTTCGATCAGATCGAAAGTGAACTTACCAGTCAAATTAACTTCGATGAAATAATAACTAATTTTGCAAACATTAAAGCAAGAAAAGTTAAGCTTTGAACCTTTGATATAGGACATATGAGTGGATCGGTGGAGTGTTACTTAAATTTACTTTTAATGTTGAGTTTCTATCGTTATGTATGAGATAATGAGTTTGACACATTGACACTATTGTTTTGATTTATAATACACCTTACTTCAAGTTTTGCAGTATTCTTTATTAACGCAACAATATCCAATTTTATCCTTCAATTTATTTGGTATTAATTAGTAAATAATTTATAATAAACTGCAAATTAGTATTGTTCCTGTCTTACGCATTTTTTCATATTCACTGAAACTTGTCAATTTATCAAGGGCGCCAAAAATAAATTAGCCAATGGCGCCAAAAACCTAGTTACGCCTCTGATGTTGTCTCATTCGTACAACTATCACGCATAATCCAACGTCTAAAGCTTACAACCATGCAGGGCGGACTTAGCCTTTCAACCACTTCGTGCAATTGTGAAAAAGTGCGCCCCTATGTCATTACAATTTAAGTATTCTAAAAAATGGTATATTGCTTCTTATATTTTTAAGCAAAAAAATAATAATTAAAAAATCACTTTAACTTAATTTTTTAACACGGTATTTAACACAAATACTTGTAATTAGATTTTACTAAAATGCTTCATTAAAAAAACCTGTTAACAAATATTCCATTATCATGTTCAAAAGCGTCCATGGGGGGAGGGGCGGGGGTGGA
The DNA here is from genome assembly GCA_944989445.1 of Ampullaceana balthica. Lineage (NCBI taxonomy): Eukaryota > Metazoa > Mollusca > Gastropoda > Lymnaeidae > Ampullaceana > Ampullaceana balthica. Next base: position 272,920 of record CALYLW010000548.1, on the reverse strand, counting down.
CCGCAACGGGGCAGAGCCGTCTTTTCATCAGTTTAGGCCCCCGGGCAAAGAAATAGTGTTGGGCCCCTCCCCCACAGGAATAAAAAATAAATATGCATAATATATATAAATATACATATTCCCATGGGGCCCCTATGCTCGTGGGCCCCCGGGCAAATGCCTAACGGGCCTATGCGCACTGTCAGACTAGTAGGTCTATGAGGTGAGTCGTGAGGGGGTGACACCATGAGCTACCGAAAAGGGTTACATCAACCCAAGTGACGCCTCTGATCATGTTCATTTAAATTTTATTTGCTTTTCCTGAATGCAAAGCAGCTATCGCACAAGTTTGACGATCGAAAATACCCGTTGAAAAACATCGTCTAATGATGAGTTTCTACATTCCAAAATCTTTGAGAAATAGCATCTAATGAGTCCGAAGTATTTAAAGGAACAAGCAATTCAAGACAAGACTTAAGGCTTTAAAACGTTTTTGTAGGGTGCGGAAATTCACGATTAATTTCTCGATTAATCGTTAAAAATTTTTAATGATTAAAATTTTTAAACGATTAATCGACCCACCACTTATAAATGTACTGAAAGTCAAAAAGTAAAATATTTCGGTCGATAAATATAAACTAATTTCCGGACGATTACACGAACATTTTGGTTTTAAACTATTGACTTCAGCCTAGACAATCTAAAGCAATGTGAACGATTGTTGAACTTGGGTGGTTAATAAATTTTCAATAAGACCCGCTCATCACATGAACCAAATAATGTCAATACACTTATCTGTTCGCGCTGTTGGTTAAAAGACATCATATAAAGATGACATTCCAGTGCTATTTCAATTTTCGACAAGTACTTTTAAAAAATGTTACTTATGACACCATACATTTCCATGCTTGGCTTTAATCGAAATTAACGATTAATTAATCGTTAATTATTCAAACGTTAACGATTAAATTTAAATTAATCGTTAACAGCCCAAGTTTTTTTGTAGTTTCATGATTTTTAAAAAAGATGTGTACTATATTTTGCCAATCTCCATAACCATAATTTGGTAACAAAGATGTAGTTAGCCCTTGCAAACATTTTGCATAAGAGGCAAAAAACAGAGTTTTTACCATTTCTGGTAAATTTCTCTGCATTGCTAAAATGTCTTATACTTATATACTTGTTTAATGTGAACCTACGTCCGCTCGTATCAGTAGGGAAATCAAAGTTAAACCCTTTTGTACCGTGCGCCGGTCCAAGTCGTAACAATGTGGGGCAGTGATGTATATATGTCCCCGGGCTCCGAGGATTACAACGTTATATCATAGTAAAATTTGATGAAACATATAGGGTCGGGGCACCAATTTTATAAATTGTTTTCCCTGGGCGCAAAATATCCTAGTTACACCAAAATATCCTAGTTACACCAAAATGTGCTAGTTACACCAAAATATCCTAGTTATACCAAAATATCCTAGTTATACCAAAATATCCTAGTTATACCAAAATATCCTAGTGACATCAAAATATCCTAGTTATAACAAAATATCCTAGTTATACCAAAATATCCTAGTGACACCAAAATATCCTAGTTATACCAAAATATCCTAGTGACACCAAAATATCCTAGTGACACCAAAATATCCTAGTGACACCAAAATATCCTAGTGACACCAGAATATCATAGTGACACAAAAATATCCTAGTGACACCATTTGCACCGTAGAAAGAACGGTACAACCTCTCGTCATGAACATCACTGCGGCCCGGGTTAAAATCGAATGTTTGCTTTATAATATTAATATAATAGTTATGAATCGTCTATTATTTAAAAGGATAACTGTATACGCTACACTAGTAAAAAGGGATTTACCACTTCACTTTTGGGACTTGATTTAAAAAATAAAAAAAAATTCGAATTGCTACAACGCATTTCCATGAAATTAATTTTGTACCCCTCGATTTTCTACTCCGGGCATTAGCACGGAAAGACGGAGCATTAGTCTGATCCTGCAACCATGAGTCACACGCTTAAGTTATCACAAAAATTGTAAAATTTTCAAACATCATGTAACAAACAAAATGCTCCTAATACCAACATATTAAACATATACACACCTTTAATGACAAGCAAATTGTTCCAAATGACAAGTTTACTCTTTTGTGAACAAGACTCATACATAAAATATAAAGGATAAACGTTTATCAGCATGTTCCATTTTGAGGGAACCTCCCAAAGTCATCTAGAAAATTGACACTTATTATTACACCATTCTGGTCTATCATAATTTATTAACTGATATGACATTTTACTAGACTGCGCCGCCCAGTCGTTCACGTAGATCGAGATATAAAAATAAATTGAAAAATACCACGAATATTGTCGAATGTAAATGAATAAATAAACGACATGAACAGACGAAAGGATTGGATTCACTTTATTTCCATCAATATTAAACATCACTGACTTTTGAAAATATCATTTATAACCAGCCTAACAATGCGGCGGAAATGTTATATCGTTATATAAGTCAAAATTATTAGACACAGTCGTATATAGTGTAGAATAATTGTCTGAAAAGTAATAGAATACATAATATATTTTAGAATAGTCACCTAGACAAACATAATTTCCTACGTCTACATAAAAGCACGGCTTTATGTAAACAGATCATGTGAAATACACTTAATTGGTCTAATTGATGGTCTGTTATATATAAGATATAAGTAATCAAATAGCTACAGTATTATTAGATTTCAAAAGCATTTGATAAATTTACAATTCTAAATTACCGCAAAAACGTGATCAAATTGGAATCTCGTGAGCTAAAAAATGTTTGATCCAAGATTCCTTTTTGGGTAGAGACCAAACCATAATAATTAATGGATCTAAATCAGCAGCCAATAACGTTTACCCAGGAGTTCCCCGAGGAACTGTCCTAGGCTCCCTCCTCTTTCTAATTATACAAATGATTTACCAACATCGTCTCATCAGGAACAACAGTTAGGTTATACCCTGACCCTGACCCTGATCCTGATGATTGCACAATCTTTTTTTTAAAAAACTAAACTAAAATAAGATAGCAGAATCTTACCAAAAACACCCAGATAAATTTAAAAAATGAGAAACTAATTTGGGTATGTCTTTCCACCCAGAAAAATGTCAACTATTTAAAGTAAAAAAGAAAAAGACACAAACATTTCATTCATGGAAAACAACTTATCCAAACTAAATATGCAAGATACTTCAGAGTAATAATAATAAATGAGAAATTATCATGAAAGCCCCATGTCAATTAAGTAATTTTTTTTTAAAATCACACAAAAACTTGGGCTTTATAATGAGCAACGTTTTCAGATGTGATAAAAGTATCAAAATAAAATTCTTCCTTAATTGGAAGAGACCTGTAATAGGCTATGCATCTGCTCTATGAGACATTCCAACAAAGAAAATAAGGATAAACTATCTAATATACCCTGTGTCACTAAATCTCTACCCCAAGATTAAGTCTCCTCCGGTAAGACTTTGTTTTAAAATAAAGACTCCGAAATTTAAAAAAAAATCCCTTCCCTTTATTATAATAAATTATAAATTTCGGTTATATTAACCTTTAAGACTCAGAATATTTATTGCATTTTGTGCTAGATGCATTTGTGTGTGATCATTGGAAATTAACAATCATTAGCTAAGCCAGTGGCGTAACGAGTTGAGTGCAAAAGGGCTGCTTACCCCAGAGATATAGATTTTAAGGGTGGCTAATTGCGCATCAGTAATTTTTAAAAATGAAAAAAAAATAATAAGTTTAAAACAAAGAGGACTATGTAAACCAGGGGTGGGCCAACTTTTTCAACGGAGGGACATATTGCAAGCTGTATATATATTGTTATTTGCGGGCCGCATATATATTTTGTCTACTTCAATTACAATTTACAAGGTAAAAAATATGAATTATTGCTGATAACAATGTACTAGTAATTTTATCTCACATTCACACTCTATGACACATGTGCATTACATTTTAAAATACGAACTGAAACAGTTTGTAATTTGTTAATAAGATTTTACTATTTATTATTATTTCAACAAAAGTTTATTGTTACCCGTCATGATAACTATGAAGAAGAAGGAACATAATTTACATATAAGCTGACCATAAGGTACAATTAGAATTATGAGAATTATGTAACTGTTAAAATTTTAGGATAATTTTCTTGAAATGTGGAACCAGTTTACTTTTTGTGATTTGCATGACTGCATTCAAATTTCAGTCAGTCAACATCGATCTGTTCTTAGACTTGGTTTATTTTCTTGCAAGAAAAAGCTTGATAACAGATGTTTGTGAACCCAAACAGTGACAAAAGTTTGGCAGCAAAGTTTTTTAAAGTTTGGAAATACTGCTGCTGGCAAACATACATAAAACTCTAGCAGAAGAATTGACTTTATCTTCTCCTTCAGGTCATAATCTGCTTGTAGGTCAAGCATCTGTAACTGTATATCCTCTGGGGCTAAATCAGCTTCTGCACTAAATGGCGAACTGAAGATATTGAAGTGTGATTTCGAATTCTTGAAGCCTTGGAATATCCTTTCAAATTCCACAGCCAAGTTGAGCCAAGGCATCCAACTGAGCCTTGTACTTGTCAGCTGTTTTACTAGAAACGGTTTTCTGTTTCAGCAAAGGAAGAAGGCAAAACCTGTTTTCACCTGCTTGCCTGGAGAACAAGGAGCGTTTTACCTGAAGTGATTTAACATGCACATACATTCCATGTGCAAACAAACTTTTGCCCTGAGGTTGACATTCAGTTCATTCATCTTTTCCATAATGTCAATAGCAAACATGAAGTCTGACTTCCACTACTCATTAACATTGTTAGTAACAAAGTCACACAAAAAATCATTCATCTCCAGGAGCATAACTATTTCTTCCTTGAGATCACACACTCTCCTCAATTTCTTGCCCAGGCTCAGCCAGCGGACACTGCTGTTGTAGATGATATCATAATATTGAAATCTTCAAGCAGTGCCCTGGCTTTGATGAGGTTTTTAAAAATAATGTCAATCCGCCGGAAGGAGCTCTGCATTGTTTCAATAGCACTCAAAGTCACGTTGACTGTTAATCTACGCCTACATTTATGTTCCGAAAAATAGCTACGCGAAGGATTAGTTTTTAAATTATTTCTCCACCCCCCCCCCACAAACACACATATAAAGTACAGAAAATTGTAATGAAAAGGTACTTAAGCTATCGAGTTCACACTTGGTATGGTATGGCATCCGTCTGTCCACAAAGAACGATGGCGTTGACCGTTCCTCCTCTTCCACCACCTTTCTCGTGGCTCTTCTCTATTCACTCATAGCTGTGAGGGTATTTACACAAATAAAAATATACATACACATATGCTTCTACAGACAAAATAGCAAAACTGGGGTTTTCCGACTTTATAAGGTGAAAAACGTCAAAGTGTGTTCTATGTCGATTTCAATTTTTGGCACGATTACAATACTCCCCTCCCCCCTTATAATTCGTATAAGAGAAAGTGGACCCATCCACCAAAGAAAACATTGATAGAACAAATTCAACACAAAGAAGCTGCCAGATTCATTACTGGATCATATACAAAACTGACAAGAATAACACCATTAGTTAAATCATTAAACCTTGAATCACTAGAGGATAGAAGAACCAAGAGTAAAGTAGAAATTATACATAAAGCAATTAATTCTAATTTAGAAATACAACACAAATATAACTTAATACAACCCTCAGATAGACATAAGGATAAAAACACCTTTCTTATTCCGTATGCCAGAACAAACACATACAAATTCTCATTCTTCAAATCCGGAATTCGGACGTGGTATGGGTTGCCTGAAGAAACCAGGAAAACCAACACTATCAACATTTAAATCTCTGTTAAGAATGCAGGACTAAACACAAACCATAGATAAGCGTAGGACGCAATAATATTCTGTCACAGTACAGAAGGAGCGTCTTTAACAGATCAGATAAGATAAGATTAGTCAAAGTGCAAAAAATTAATGTACGTGTTAATAAAGCGCAACAAAGTTTCATTCAAGTTATACAAAACAGCAATGTTTTAATGTTCTTCTTGCCTTGGTGAGGTGAAAGATAAGAATCCTCTAATGTAGAAATGCTCTATTAGGCTTTTGTCTCCTAGCGACTCTGTAACCAATAGCCGCGGGTGGATCATGTTTTTAGTAGGGCTGTCAACAAATGTTGAATTTAAAAAACCCGTAAAAAACCAAGTTTTTGACTATAAATCCTTTATGTATGAGAAGTAACTAAAAGAATGTTCATTATAATACGCAGCGCAAGACCATCCCAAAATACAAAATTGCAGCTGTGTCGTAAAACATGTTTAACATAATGCGCACCGATCAGGAATATGTTTATAAAAAGTGTTGTCAATAAAATACGCACCTTATTGCGCGACAGAAAGGTTGTTCAATATAATACGCACCACGACGCTCTATCTCAAAAAAATAACATGACACATAGGAATAAATAAAATAATCTAAAAATTCAATAATTTAATTACGGTACATGCGATCGATCTGAAATTTTGATACATAGTTTTTATCATCGCCACAAAACTGCCTGCTAAATTTCACCTCGCTAGCTTACGAGAAAGTGGGTTAAAAATCGATCCAAAGCTTTGGCGACCGACAATCAAGCATCAATCAAGGGTTCAAACAAACAGACACCACGAGTTAATTTAAAGGATTTAAAAAAGCTAAACGGGTACCCGTCCAAATTTTCGCACTGGGTACCCTGGTGCACGTTCGAAACGCCGTATATTTTTGACGTTATGACCGCTATACAAAGCAATGCAAACTAGCCACCATCCATGCACCTCATTTCACACAATAGCCAATGGCATGCTCCCAGCAACATATTACTGTGAACTTCAATGCACTACAAACTTTTAATTCTGCTGTAAATGCATTCACCTTGCTCATAAACTAAAACTACAGTAAACTGAACATTCAAAAAAAAATGTCAACAACAATGACGTATCGTTCATTCAGGCAATATGGGCCAAGCAGCTTGAAAGCGGCGCTAGTAACTGTTTAATTTATTAACCTTTCAATACTGACAACGTGGTACATCTTATTAAAAAACCTTTTTTTTTCTGGTAGGCCGACAGTTTATTTTAAAAAATGATACAAAATATTTTTTAAAAGCTAATGGAAGGGGTGTGGGTTTGTAATTGGTATCAGCGGCTTCGAGGTGGTTCACTCAGCTTTGAGGTGGGTCACTTAGTTTCGAGGTGGGTCACCCATTATGCCGACACCTGTGGGCGGGTGGGGACAGTTCACATCCCCAACCATCTACATTACTACATACCAATCGCTCCCTGCAACTTTTAAAATTGACATCAAGCCCAAATTATTGTCAACCCATTGTTTCTGTCCAGATTTTTTAAAAAAAACTTTCATTTATTAATTTTTAGTACTACCGAGAAAGTCATGGAACGGAAAAAAAAACAAAAAACGGATGAGGTGTTTTTTTTAAAAGTATGGTAAGGATTGGAGTGGACTGGGGAGTGGACTGGGGAGTGGACTGGGGAAAATGTAAGAGAAAAAAGGTGTTTCAAAATGCATTGTAGTTCAGGGGTCGGGAAACCATGGCTCGCGAGCCAGATGTGGCTCTATTGATGGCTGCATCTGGCTCTCAGACAAATGTTCGTTTATTTTTTTTTAAAACCGTCTTTCAGACTCATTATGATCTACATATTAATTGCATTAAAAAAAACAGCATAGCAATGATATTAAAAAGAATCCAGAGATATAATTATAGTACTTTTATTGTTAACACAAAATGCACACACTTACTTGAATTTTTAGGTTTAAACATAATTTATGGCTCTCACAGTTACTTATTTCTAAATATGTGGTGTTTATGGCTCTCTCAGGGCAAAAAATTTCCCGACCCTTGTTGTAGTTTATCGACAACGTATTTTATTTATATGACAGATGTTTCTTCTAAGTGTTTTCGTGTTGAACGTATTTCAAAGTCAATATTTTCATTGAAAAGTTTTAATTTGATTAATTGTTTTTGAGCTGCAATGTCGAAACAGAAGAGCCACATGTGGCTCGCGACCCCGCAGTTTGGCCACCGTTGCTATAGATATTGCAGCCACATTTTCACGGGTATCCGGGCGCAATTTTACTACTCGGGTAATTGCACGGCAACGGGTTCCTGGGTTCCCGGGTACCCGTTGACAGGCCTAGTTTTTAGTAACAAGAGAAGAGGTGTAAGCGGTCAACTGTCACCTCAAAACCCTAGGCTTCGGGTAGAGGACACTATTAGACTATGGTCTGACAGAAAAATCAGGAAATAGACCTTCAAAGCAAAAGGTGGTCTCATTTTGGTGTCAATAACATCAGCTCCAGCGACGCCAATTGTGCCAAGCCATATCGGCATTTCATTGGTCATTCCATTGCAGAGGGCAGATCTTCTGTTCGGATAGCAACCCAACTGCTTTAATACTACCACTTTTTTCCATAGGGATTTCTTTTTGCTTCGTCTTCTGTAACTCAAGGGCTATGACATTAGGGAAATTTAACTCTGTTCTCCACATTTTACCACTGATCTCATTTAGGAGCTTTAAATTAGAACATGATGATTTACTTGAACATTGCGGATCCGAAAACACAGGAGCATTCGCACTGATGGGGGCCGTCCATGAATGACGTCACGCACCTAAAAAAAAAGGGGGGTGGGAGGTCTAACATTTGCGACGATGTGTGACGAGGGGGAGTGGGTGTTTAAGAACTGTGACGTCACATTAAAACGCGAAACTTTAAATAAATGTTAAACTTACATAATTGATTGCTTACAATTTATTAAATGACGTTTACATGGTTTAGCGCGTGTTACGATATTAGAGTGCAGCTTTACACTAAATACTTACTTAAATGACAAAACATTGATTTGAAACATGCTCATTTTTTAAATGGAAAAATACGGCTTTTATGGGAAGGTGGGGGGGGGCGGCAAAGTATTGTGACGTCATATTGGAAGGGGGTCTAAATTTTTGTGACGACGTGTGACGAGGGCGATGAAAAATCGGTAAAAATCGTGTGACATTTATGGACGGCCCCATGACTCATATGTTTTTCTCTTTCCAGGCTATGAAATTCTCGACCTCATGTTAACAGTCGCTGAGAACCATTAGAGCACAAAAACACACAATTTTAAAAAAACAATCCAATGCATTATCTTAAAAACTAACCACTGAGGGCTATAAAGGGAAAAAAGCAGTAAAAAAACTGTGCGTCACTTCATTATCATGAGCTCTTGAATACTGCTCCTCCTACTATCCCGATCGATAATTTTCAGCCATCTGTTATAGGTCTTTCGACCAATCGTTGCTCATCATTTTATGTTAGGAATTTTAACCAATGGTGTCTAGGACAGTTTATGATCAATATTAATGGATCGGAACATTATGTTATTACTGGTTACAAAGCCCGTCCAAGGACGGGAATAAGAGTAGGGTGACCTGTGAAGTTATGGTAGGACATCACAACATCCACATCAACTGACTCCAAATGAAAATGAAACATCACCAGTCGTTGTTTCAACCAGAGGCTTTGATCAGAGACCCTACATCCCTCCACACCACGGTATGTCCAGAGACCCTACCTCCCACATCGAGGTCTGTCCAGAGACCCTACCTCCCACCCCCACACCACGGTATGTCCAGAGACCCTACCTGCCCCCCACCACCGCGCGGGCTAGTGTGTCGAGAGACTCTACCTCACCTCCCCTCCACCGTGGTTTGTCGAGAGACCCGCCGTCTCGACCGGCCATACAGGTTTATCCCGTCAAAAATACCATACATTATAGTTATAATAAATAACCCGTAAAAACAAAAGTTTTTGACTACAAATCCCAACGCGCACCGCTCAAAATTAACTCTTAGAAAAAAAAACTGAACCAAAAATAACTCGTATTGAACGTCGTTCAATATGTAAATGAGACGTATTTTTTCTCCGCAAGTGATTGGCTGTAAGGAGTCTGTAGGAGTTTGAGGGACCAATCGCTATCGATGACGGCACAGAACATTGCCTTTTATTATATAGGATTATTATATACGATGATGTCCCAATTGTATCGTCAGAAATTTTAAAAATGCAAGTTTACCATGTTTTCTTATCTCATTCATAGAACTTTTCCCTTTCTTTTGTGTTCTGCTCGTAAAAATTAAACTTAATATTAGATGAAATCATATGCAACTTATTATGATTTTACTACTGATATTTATCTTTTTTCGTAGCAGAGATTCACTGAAACTATCGCTAAGATAAAATAACAGTAGATATTGATTAACAAGTTTAAGATAGATATTTAGAGAAAGAGAGAAATAAAGAGATAACGATAGCGAGAAAGAGGGAGAGTGAAAAAGAGATTGAAAGATAAGTAAATGAAAGTAATGAAGGTATAACAGATGGTATGATCGCTGGATGACCGCGTACACTCCAGGATAAAGTTATATTGACATTTGCGGATGTAGCTTCTGATAATGGAATTAATCTAAATAATAATGCCATTCCAGTTCACAGATGTGTTGACAATGGCTGGCGGAAGGCAATCTCATTTAGATATCTGTATTGTGTGACATTTGTCATGCGCCTGCATTATTAGATTTTTTTATTTTTTTTTGCAAAAGGTTGGACAGAGAACATGATCAAACAGTGGCTTCAATTTCTGTCAATCCAACTCTCAGTTTCTTTTATCATTTATTTTTTTTACTTTATTATTTTAAAAAGTTACCAATTATAATTGAACTTTCGTCCAACTGTTAGAACAACAACATGTCTCAGAAGTTAAATGCTCATAAAAGATAAGTTGTCGTCAAAACTGTTATTGAAAATTGAATGTGAGGCTCATTATTAAACATACTGTTGAGATTGGAGACTAAACGCAGCAAGGTATCTAATGGTCGAGTGGATGAGACAAAATGTTGTCATGAAAAGTACCGTTGATGTCAGTGGCATGTGTTGAGTCCCTACATTATACTTTTGAGAATCTTAGGAATATTAGAACCGTTGGGGGTAGGGGTTAGACCCAAGCAACGTAATTTGAGACGCTAACCTTGAATTGAAAAAAGTTTGAAAATCTGATGATGAATAGGTTACCCACGATACCTGTGGATGGCCCGGCTAGTCTAACAAATGAATAGGTTATCCACGGTACCTGTGGATGGCCCGGCTAGGCTAACCAATGAATAGGTTATCCACGGTACCTGTGGATGGCCCGGCTAGGCTAACCAATGAATAGGTTATCCACGGTACCTGTGGATGGCCCGGCTAGGCTAACCAATAAATAGGTTATCCACGGTACCTGTGCATGGGCTGGCTAGGCTAACCAATGAATAGGTTATCCATGGTACCTGTGCATGGCCCAGCTAGGCTAACCAATGATAGTAGTTAGTTCACCGGCTTAACCGTGACGGGTATCAAGTGTCACACGGCAGAAATAATTGCAGAGATCAGGAGGGCGTGAGTGACCATGGTATAAATATGGGGCATGGGGTGACCCGTCAAAACGGCCCCGGACAAAACGGCCCCGACAAAACGGCCGCGACATAGCGGCCCCGTTCAAAACGGCCCCAGACAATAAATTGTTTACATTGTTAAACAAAAAAATAAATATTTTTTAAATTTTTATATATATATATATATTATTGCATTTTAAGCTCTTGTCAACTTGTTCACCCTTAAAAAAGTGGTAAAATTGTAAAATTATTTTTTGTGATATTATCATATTATTTTAACAAACAACCTTGACTTGGTACCATATCGCATATAGACTATAAATTCATCTTTGTGATGTCCTTATTATTGTTTCATGTGAGCTAAACCTGACACTGCATAGGTGAGTGAAAATACGAATATAATATTTGATTGTACATTTTACTATTAGTCCATTTATTAGTCCAGGGCCGTTTTGTCGGGACCTTTTTGTCGGTGAACCAAATATGGGATTGTAAAACCATGCTCTCTCTCTCTCTCTCTCTCTCTCTCTCTCTCTCTCTCTCTCTCTCTCTCTCATCTCTCTCTCTCTCTCTCTCTCTCTCTCTCTCTCTCTCTCTCTTCCAGATCTCAGCTCAAGCTAAGAATTAAGTTCTTTGTAATAGACTGAGAGGGAGCCTAGCTGATTGTCTGTATCAGGTTCGATTAATTAAGTAAGACTTAATATATTTTCAAATGTATATTTGTATATGTTAGCGTGGGGCTAATTTTAGAAAAATGTCATAAAGTTGTTACAATAAAACTGAACTTAATTTCCTGACAGTTTATTACATTGAAGACAGTGTACAAATATCAAACATAAAAAATAATTATATCTGCAAGTAAAACTGATTACATTACTGATTGTTCTACATATTCTAGTTGTTTAAGATTTTCTGTCACATTTTCAGCAAAAATCCGCAAGGTTTTATATTTATGTGTCTATCTAGTTTCACATAGATAAGGAACATTTGGAATTAGTTTTCTTCGCTGATTACTTTCTCGGAAAAACACTATCCATCCATCCATCCATCCCTGTGGCGCTACAGCCCAAGTAGGGCTTGGGGCTTCCTCATGACCTCCTTCCTCTCTGTCCTTATCAACGCCTGTCTTTTCCAATATTGGATGCCCAGTTGTAGATCTTTCTCTACGTCATCCATCCATCTAAGCCTAGGTCTTCCCTTGAGCCGTTTTCTTCTGGGGTTTTGGTGGTGTACCCTCTTTACTCCTCTATCATTTGGCATTCCTTCAAAGTGCCCTGCCCAGCGCATTCTGCCCTTTTTTTTATTTCTGCAACTATTGTGGTATCCTGGTATAAACTGTACAGTTCATGGTTGGTTCTTATTCTCCATCCGAACTCATCCTTTGTTGGTCCATATATTTTCCTGAGAAATTTCCCCTCCCATGTATTTAACAGGTTTTCTGCAATTTTTGAGTTTTCTTTGTTTCCCTTGTAATGTTTTTGCTTTTGAGGATTTTCTGGCTACTAAAGTATGCTCTATTTCCGGCTGATATTCTTTCTTTGATTTCTTTTTTTAATTCATTCCTTTCATTTAGTAGCGATCCTACTCAACCGTTTCGCCCCCCTCAATTTTACTAGAACGCAATTGAGTGGTGCCGGTTTAGGGCCAGGAACGCCAGTACGAATTAGCAAAAGGAACCACGAAGAACTCAGCGGACGCCAGCTCTGAGGAAACCTTCGAATGTGGGTCACACCCTAGGTAGGTCTTTGATGATCCCCTGCTTAGCGGTGGTTCTAACCATTGAGACTCGTGTGCTTTGCCGGGGTGGCGCCAAAGTGGTAGCTGGTCGTAGTAGGGAATTCCACCCCTCCTTGTGAGGTCAATTTAGTGGGAGGTAATTTCGACTTTCTGTCTTGGATGCCCAGGTGGCCGCTTCAGAAGCGACAGCTTTCGGTTGGGTTTCTCAGCTGTTACGTCCCATTGGGGGCCAGATATGGAAGACACATAAAGAGCATTAGGCTCGTGGCTACCGATTTTCTTCCACATGTAGGTTCATTAGTAGCAATCCTAGGTATTTGAATTGATTTACTTTCTCAAAAGTCTGGTTCCTAATTTTAATGGCTTCACCTGTCATTCTTCTCTTTCTAGGGTCATGTATTTTGTTTTTTTGCTGTTGACTTCCAGCCTTGCTTGCAATGATGCATCTTCTAATTCAATGTAGGATTTTGCTTTTTATTTAGTACTTTTAGCAAGCAAGACTATGTCATCAGCATATTCAAGGTGGTGGATGTGTTTGCTATAGAAAGTGCCAATAGCTTTTGGTTCTTGAGTTTACCTCAGGAAGTATCCAGTTATTGAAAGCACACAAGACAGTGAGCCTCCCTGCCTTAGTCCTCGTCTAATACTAAATTCCTTTGACTATTCTCCTTGAACCTTAACTTTGCTTTTTGAGTTGTTCAACGTGACATATTATATCATTCTTGTCAGTTTGTTGGGTATGCCAAACTCCTGCACAGTTTCATATAGATATTTCCATTTTGATGCTGTCAAATGCCATTTTATAATCTACATAAAGTTGATGTACTGGGATGTTTTGTACATAGCATTTCTCTAATATGCATCTGATGGTGAAAATTTGATCAGTCGTTGATCTGTTTTGTCAGAATCCACATTGGTAGTCTCTTAATATTTCTTCAGCATATGGATATACTCTTTTGGCTATAAGTTTCGTAATTATTTTGTAGGAAACGTTTAATAAGGAGATTCCTCTGTATTTTTTTCCACTGAAGTTTGGATCCTTTCTTGTTTATTGTGGTTATTAATGCCGTTTCCAGATTCTGTTGGTATTTTCTCTTCTTGCCAGATTCTAGTCAAGAGATTATGTATCTGAGTGTGTAGTTCTCCTCCTCCATACTTAATAAATTCTGCTGTGATAAGATCTTCTCCACGGGCTTTGTGGTTTTTCATATGATTGATTACTTCTTTAGCTTCTTCTAATGTTTGTGGGCTTATAAAAGGGTCTGGTCCTCCATGTGGTGGCTGGAATCATCATCTTGTCCATTGTCTGAATTCAGTATGCCCTCAAAATATACAGCCAATCTCTCCAATACTTAACTATTTTCTGTAATTAATTCTCCATCCTGTCTCTCACACATTTGTGGTCTGGCTTGGTATCCATTCATTTAATCTTTTATCTTCATGTACATTCCTCTGTCATTTCTCTCTCGTGAAAAGTCTTCTATTACTTTTAATTTAGCTTTTCCCCAATCCATTTTATTTCCTGCACATTTTGGTAGCTTCTCTTCTGGCCTCTTTGTATGTTTGTGTTGTCTTTCTGGTGTCTCTTTGTAGCATGATCATTTGTGTTTTGTTCCTTTCTTCCATAGTTTTTTCTGCATTCATTGTAGAACCAGCCAACTCTCTTGTTAGTTTGTTGGAACCCTACAACTTTTTCTGCTGATCTTTTCATAGCATTTTTAATCCTATTCCATTGTTCATTTATGTTGTTTTCCTTGTTCCCTTCTTCTTTAAATGTTTCGAGCTGTGTTTCTACTTCAGTTTGGTAGGCTTTTGCAGTTAGTGTGTGGAAAAACACTTTAATTGACTTAATTGTTCCTATTGTGTTTCTTACAGCACTCACATTATTTAAATCGTCCACGACAAAGTTTAATTTATGTGAACTGCAATGTACAAATGCTGCTTTTTGGGTATTTTTTTCGAATTATTGCTTGGACTCCTCCTTCTTTACCTGCCATTGTGGAACATCCATCGTATACTTGAACAACAAGCTTTGTCATATCTAATACAAATTCTAATGAATTAGTAATGTTGGTGTTGGCTAAACCTTCAGCTGTTCTATCGACGATTGGAATATATCCCAGGAATTCTTCTGTGACCATCAATTTCCCTTTTTTTTTCTTAGACAAATCTAATACCAAGTGACATCTGCTCAATGTCTGAAATGTCATTAGTCTCGTCGGCAAGTATAGAAAATACAACTGAATTATTTGCTTCACAAACAATGTCTTCGCGCAAGAGAGACCCACAAATTTCGATTATAGTGTTTTGCGTAGTTGCCCAAATATACTAAGCACTACAAGAACCAATTAAAAAATGATTACCAAGAACTTCATCTCCAGATTCAACACGAAACACTAACAGGTCATGAAAATTACCAGAATTCGATTCTTTGGCTTCCAATAATGCAAAACAATTACTTGCATCTTCACGAGAGCCTTTGTGTCATGTGCTTTGCATTTGGCTACATGCATCTTGCATCTTTATATTTTGTGCATGGTTTGATGACAACTGCCCACTGAACTCCTCGAATTACTTTTTGCAAAAAAACACGCAATATTTGCAAAAGGCACCTTTAAATATTTGCGACTATACAAGCCACGGTGAATAGTCTGATAACCATGCATATATAAAAACTAAAAACTCTTGTTTCCCTCACTGTCAGCTCTAAAATCATACTTTTTATCTGGGGTCCAACAATAACGAATCAGCTGCAATTTCAACTCATTTGAAAGGTCGTGTGTCCAGACATACCTTCCAATATCCAATTTAGAAAATGAATAAGTGTCAGCGACAATCAAATTAGAAACAGTTGCTTTAGTTGTGTCTGGCTGTTGAACTTGTACTGTTGTCCTCAATACCAATGAAAAGTCAGATGCTGCAGACGCCCCCAAATCTTCTAATAACGGCATTTCGGAATCCCGCGATTGCTCTACTTTTCGTTGTTTGTTGTTTCTGTTGTTGTTTTTTTGAGCCTGTAAAAAAATTTCTGATATCCATCTTTGATAATCCTGCAGTTTCTACACGTATATTATTTCACAGAAAAATTTAATATTCGCGCGAAAACCTACGTTTTTAATTTCTTAAATGCATTAATATATTTTGTATTTTAACTATTACAGCGCTAATTTGTAAGTTTAATTAATTTCTAAGACTTTTTGCGCCCATATGTTATACTTAACTTGAATTTAATGGAAAATCGAACCTGTATGGCACTGTCAGTTAAATTAAAATACGTTGTTGTTTCTTTTGCCCCACCAATTTGCAAAAATTTCTAGCGACGCCCAAGTATGTTAGAGTTACGTACGTAATATTCTTTTTTGTATAATTATTGATAGTTACCATTTAGTTAATATATGTATGTTCTCTATTTTTTTCAGCTAGTAATGTTGGGAAGGTAACTGTCAGTAAAGTACAGCTAGTTACCTTCCCTGCTAGTAATGTTGGGAAGGTAACTGTCGGTAAAGTACGGCTAGTTACCTTCCCTGCTAGTAATGTTGGGAAGGTAACTGTCGGTAAAGTACGGCTAGTTACCTTCCCTGCTAGTAATGTTGGGAAGGTAACTGTCGGTAAAGTACGGCTAGTTACCTTCCCTGCTAGTAATGTTGGGAAGGTAACTGTCGGTAAAGTACGGCTAGTTACCTTCCCTGCTAGTAATGTTGGGAAGGTAACTGTCGGTAAAGTACGGCTAGTTACCTTCCCTGCTAGTAATGTTGGGAAGGTAACTGTCGGTAAAGTACGGCTAGTTACCTTCCCTGCTAGTAATGTTGGGAAGGTAACTGTCGGTAAAGTACGGCTAGTTACCTTCCCTGCTAGTAATGTTGGGAAGGTAACTGTCGAAAAAGTACGGCTAGTTACCTTCCCTGCTAGTAATGTTGGGAAGGTAACTGTCGGTAAAGTACGGCTAGTTACCTTCCCTGCTAGTAATGTTGGGAAGGTAACATTCGGTAAAGTACGGCTAGTTACCTTCCCTGCTAGTAATGTTATCATATTCCAGTTTCTCTACGACAACCCTTTCAAGATTTGCTGCATCTTTTGAATGTATCTGAACAAAGCCTAAAAATGATTCTTTAATGGTTACTTTATAGTTTGAAAATCAACATGGCGCCCCTTAATGCTCAATGGAGGCGCGGTGGTCGAGTGGCAGCGCGCTCGACTGGCATACCGATGGTCACGGGTTTGAATCCCTGTGAAGGCAAAGATTAGTTCCCGGGGCCTAGGGCGTCCCTGAGTCACCCAGCTCCGAATGGGTACCTAACACTAGTTAGGCGGCTGGGTAATGCGTGGAACCCACAAAGCCGTCGCCTGTGAACGCTGCATCACTGGCCAACAGATCATGTCATAGTCTGTGGACGCAATTATATTCTTTTATATATATATGTATATATATATATACACACACACACACACATATATATATATATATATATATATATATATATATATATATATATATATATATATATATATTATATAAACAAAAACTCTTTTTTGATCTGACTGGCATGGCATGGACGTTGACAATCAAAGTGCCAATTCTTGTTTGATGACAAGTAGAGAACAAAATGAACATCTCTGGGGGAAAAAATCCATATATATATATACAGTCTTACCTCGAGATATGACTGCTTCAATATACGAAGAATCCAAGATACGAAATATATCACCGCGCTTGCTTTACTGTGTGTTTGGTATGGTGTTAGTGTCCTAAATTCGTGAATATTTTCTTGAAATGTTTGGAAAGGCCTATTTTTATGGCCATGGCTTCAAGGAAATTATCATTTAATCGCCTCACTCGAAAGGTTAAAGTTCACACTTGTATATACATAATATTTTCCTGTATTTTATTCTGTTTTCAGAAATAAATAATAATAATAATTTATTTGATTTATAGTGTACTTAAAAGTTTAAAGGATTGAAGAATCCTACTTTGTTTTTCTATAGTTTACAATATTTTCAATTTTTAATGATGTTTCTGTGGGGCTTGGAACGGATTATGTAATTTACATGTAAATCTTTTTTTGAGATACGAAAGATCTTAGATACGAAAGATCTTAGATACGAAAGATCTTAGATACGAAAGATCTTAGATACGAAAGATCTTAGATACGAAAGCTAATCGAAAATTAGTATCTCGAGGTACCACTGTATTTAAAACATATTATTACGATATAAATTCTTGATGTACAGAAGTGCCACACCAGTACATAAAGAAGGTGGCTGTTCAAAAATGACGCCACGCACCCAGGGGGGAGGCGGGGTCCACACATTTGTGACCATGTGTGACGAGAGGGAGGGGGGGTGTTGAGAAATGTGACGTCACATCAAAACTCGCAACTTTAAATAAAATAATACAGCCTTTATGGAGGGGGGGCGAGCAAAGCTTTGTGACGTCATATTGGAGGGGGTGAAAGTTTATGTGACGAGGGGGGGGGGTGTGAAAAATTGGCCAAAATCGCGTGACGTCATTTATGGACGGCCCATATTTTAAGGCAATGATTTCATTATGTGTCTGAGTAAAATTCCTTTATATTGAATTATCCTACTTGAAGAATTTTAACAAACTTAGTTAACTTGAAGAACCAATTACATGTATATTAATTTCGGGCATTTTCCTTCTACATTTTGTCGTTTTGTAAGTACATATTTTGAGAACCTCAACTACAAGATAAAGTTGAAGGAAGTAAAGTTAAAAGTAATTGATAAAAAAATTAATGTATTAATATGAATATGGCATTTGTGACTTGGACAAAATAAAGAACAAGATATGAGGCTGAGTTAATTCTAGCTGACAAGTAAATTCTGAAAAACTGTCCTAAATTAAATTATGATATAAATACTAGGTAAAGCACCTTTCTGAGACCATTACGATTATTCTTCATCGGAAATGTTCTATCGATACTATCAACACGACTTTTCTTTGGTCACTAATTGAACTAATTCAGAATAATATTTAATAGTATAGGTAAGCGTGATTCGCACGGTTTTGGCAGTGCGAATAATGTCCAACATTATCCGCACGGTAAACTGTGCAGATAATGCCTAGCGTTATTCGCACTGCCACCAGGGTTGCCATATTGGCCTTTTTAAGAGGGTTTGGCCTCAAAAATTTTTTTTGGCCTTTCGGCCTTTTTTTGGCCTTTTTCTTTAAAAAAAAATATATATATATAATATATATAAAAATAATGTTTATCACAAAAAAAAATAATTTGCCAATATGTCAATAACCTTATTCATTATTTTCTATTTTTGAATAGCTTATCTTATCTTATCTATACAGACGGTCCTTCTATGCAGAAGATATTTTCGTCCACACACCCTGACAGATGATCTGTTGGCAAGTGATGCAGCGTTCACAGGCCACGGCTTTGTGGGTTCCACGCATTACCCAGCCGCCTAACTACATGTAGTGTTAGGTACCCATTCGGAGCGGGGTGACTCAGGGACGCCCTAGGCCCCGGGAACAAACCCTTGCCTTCACACGGATTCGAACCCGTGACCATCGGTACGACAGTCCAGTGCGCTGCCACTCGACCACCGCGTCCCCAATTATGTGTATGTTAGACATAATTTTTAACGAAAAGGCTATTAAGAAAAAGCCAGATAAAGAATGCAGCTCACACTTTTAGTCGCTATTGTTAGAGTCAAGGCTGAGCTTTTATTTACAAATAAATGCAGTGAGGACTTTCTCATTTCACTAAGAATGCTTGATGACTTGACATCTGATAAAGTTTATAATAATACTGCAAATAGCAGTCTAGAGGAAAAGGATGACCTGAAGCTTTTCTTTCAAGTTTTTATGTTAGTATCATAGATATTTATTTTGTGAGTACAACCATACATACGAACATTGGCATTTACACATTTATTATCATTTTTCTCCTGGTTCTACCTTCATATTAAATAGTTAAATAATTTTCAGCCGTTATGAGCCGTCCATAAATGACGTCACGCGATTTTGGCAGATTATCAATGTATTTTCACCCCCCCCCACCACTCGTCACACGTAATCAAGAGCTAGACCCTTTCCAATATGACATCATAGTTCTTAAAAGCACCCTCCCCCTCGCCATAAATCTGTGACCCCCTCCCGCCCCCTAGGTGCGTGACGTCATTTTTGTTGACATTTTTCATATAACATAAGTTTGGCCTTTTTTTGGCCTTTTTTGGCAGTCAGTTTGGCCTTTTACCCAAATTACAATCTGGCAACCCTGACTGCCACACGGTTTTGACCGTGAGAATGATGCCAAACGATATCTAAATTCTTATTTCTAACTGCTTATTATTTATGTATTTGTATCATTGCTTATTGACATATTTTGGTTTGGAGGGTATAAAAATAATTAAATTGTCATTTTAACCGTCTTTCGAGTGACTGGAATGTTATATTTTTTTATTCATTTTAGCAATAATCTGTGTGGACCTGCATAATATCGTTAGTTAATCATTAGTTAATTAATTAATTAGTAACACTTTGGATTTAGCTGATATTAAACTATTTTTAACTGTTCCAGTGCACTCAAACTATTTTTAATCTATATATTATAAAGTACATTTATTAACTTTCATTCATAATAATAATTGGACGAGGCTCTGTGATTAAAAAGGCTAGTCATTATTCTCCCAAACAGTAGCATTGTACCTGTAATCATCATAAATCAATTAAGTTAATTTAATTTAAAGCATGCAAAAGCGAAAGACGATATAATATGGTATAGTATAGAAATTTAAAAGTGATAGTCTGTAACAGTGAGTAATATTAAACAGAATAGATAAGACAGGCATGGGTGGGGGAATAATATAATGATTCTGGGAAAGAGCCTGCTTCAGTGTTTGCAAACATCCTCACTGTGGTTGTAAAACAAACAAAAAACACAAAAAATAAAAAAAATAACTAACCCCCCAAAAAATATTTAAAAATGAAACATAAATAAGACCGTCCTGAGATTCGATCCGCATACCATTATGCTTGATGGATCTGAGCTACGACTAACCACTCACCTGGAGAAGCTGACGATTAAAGTGCGTTATTTTAAAATTATAAGAGTTATCATTAATTGGACACAAATCATTTTTTATGGCAGTGCTACTTTAGAACTTCAGTAATCATGAAATTTTAATTTGTATTAACATATAAATTACACATTTTAGCCGAAATCGAGTGATATCGGCTTTTATTTTGTCTACACCGGGCGCTTTTGTTTTTCAACGTGACCAGCTCCTAGAAGACGCATGCGCCGACGACCTGTGCGGATAATACTCTGCATTATCCCCACGGCCAAAACCGTGCGAATAATCACTTCGTATTTAATAATAATAAAATTAAAATTACTTGAAAAGCTCTGGTGCTTGGTTGAGATGGGAACTTAATGCTTAATAGTAGGGCTGTTAACAATTAATTTAACTTTTGAAAAATTAACGATTAATTGTTAAGTTAAAGCCAAAAATTAAAATTTATGATGTCATAAGTAACACTTATTGAATTTTTGTTGAAAATTTAAATACTAAATAACACTGGAATGTCTCCTTTATATGTCAGCTTTTAACCAACTACAAAAAAAAAGAACAAGTGTGTTGACATCATTTGGTTCAAGTGATGAGCGGGTCTAATTGACAATATAACCGGCCGAGCTAAACAATCATTCACATGGAGCTGAGGTAACTGGTATCCACAAAATGGTCATGGCAAAGAATGATATTATCTTATCGGATATCGGTGTTCATTAACTTTCCACCATTGTAGAGAGTTAATGGATTCAGGAATTTTCACCTCCACTTTGTAACGCAGTAATTCATTAGCAGAGCTGTCGTCATTTTCTGTCTCTGAGCCAGACTCCATTTCTGCCATCAGCTGCCTTAATTTAATACGCTTTTCATTTGGTATGATAAGTAGGCAAAGTGTTAGAATTAGAATCATGATAGGCAAACTTTATCAACATTTGGAACATTCCCGTCAGTCAATAATTTAAAACCAAAATGTTTGTGTAATCGTCAGGAAATTTATTTATCGGCCGCTACTTTTTATAATTTTTTTAAAAACCCTTTGACTTCCAATACTTTTAAAGTGATGGGTTGATTAATCGTTAAAAAATAATATAATCATTAAAAAAAATTTAACAATTAATCGAGAAATTAATTGTTAATTTCCACAGCCTTACTTAATAGTAATAGTTTTCAAAGTAAATCAAAGCCCCCGGTCCCAAAAAAATTCCATTTATTGTCATTTAGAATGAAATTATAAATATACAGCAAAGGGGTTGTCCATAAAGAATGTTACACTATTTTTGACCATTTTTAACTCCTCCCTCCCCCTGTCACAAAATGTCACAAATCTATATAGTATTCCTTGTGACAGTGAGTATGAGTAAGCCATCACCACTTACTTTATGGGTTTATTTGTTGAAATATTATCTGTTAAAAGTAAATAAAATATACAGAACAGTTTATTCTTTTATTTGCTCAACAGTTATCTACAGAGTTCAGATATATACATTTAATACATTCTATAGTACATGGACATGTACTTTATATGGACTATTTCGGTAGAAGATAAAATTGGCAAAGGTGTTAATTCTTAATAGGCAAATTTAGTGACAGCATTTTGCGAGTAAAATCTTTTTCCATTCATTATGAAATAAAAATTTATATTATAAAATCTACCTCTAATATACTTATATCTTATTATAATTGCCATCATGTATAAATAAAAATAATTAATTACACACTGTGATATTGTAATTATGAATTTTTAGGATTAGACTTAATCTTATTACCGACTCAATTGGTAATGATAGATGGTAACATTTATACATAGGAAATTGCTTCTGTAATAAACAAACATGTCTGCACGTGTTAAAGCAATTAAGGTTAAATTTTAACTGACAATGATACATTTGTGTAATTTGATGTATTATAGGGAGAATTTAGCACATAAAAATGTAACACTCAAAGTACGTAACCTTTAAAAAGTTCAAAAGCCGAATCAAACCTCTTAAGTTTGTAACCCAAAAAGTTGTTAACTTGAGGCATTCATAAGGCGAGTTAGGACTGTTTTATAATAATAATTGTAAAAAAAAAGTAATAATGTATTACTTAAAAACGTACATATCATTGTTTTCTTGTTAGTTTGGTTTGGGAATGAAAAAAATAGTGTACATGAAGTTATGGCAGTGGTGTAGCTTGAGTTTGTGTCACTCATGGTGTCACCCCGCCACCCCTGGAGGTGTCACTCCGCCACCCCTGGAGGTGTCACTCCGCCACCCCTGGAGGTGTCACCCCGCCACCCCTGGAGGTGTCTATTTATCAAATAAGATGTAGTTAACAGTATAACAATGACAAGTAAAGAAAACACAATTGAAGGTCACTGGGGAAAGATATTTAATAGCTTACAGTTAAATGATTTTGATACTTTTAATAAGTTGGATACATTAAGTTTGCTACTCATCTTGTAAATAAAATATGAGACACATTATTAATACATTCTCTTGCAGGTAAAGAAAGAGAATGGTAGCATGGTCAAGTTTGGTCAGCAGCAGGCTAGTCCTTGTAGCTGTTGGGGCAGCTGTAGTGGCAGCTGTAGTGGGCCCTGTAGTGCTCCCTATGGTAGGATTTCTTTTTGACCAGATAAAGCCCAAGACCTTTGAGTTAGTTGGTGAAGTATCAGCGTTGAACTGCTACCCAATTAAATCTTGTGGCGGTATAACTAATAACATTGCATTTTGTACTAAAGCAGGCTTGAGGATGTCTAACGCTATGGATAGGTGACGTACATTTTCTTTCAAAATATAATCATTTGAAAATTATATTATTTTATACATTTGAATAATATTAAGTGATATAAATTGTTATGGCTAGAAAAAATTATTTAGAAATGTCCATTAAAAATTTTAAGCTTTATTATATTTCTTATACTAAAACTGTGCTTATCTCTCTTTTTTTACAAGGTATTTCTTAATTATTCGTGAAAATGGAGATTTTATCACACAGCGTCAAGTTGCCAAAATGGCCAGTGTTAAAATATCCATAAAAAATCAAGAACTCCAACTGGAAGCTGAAGGTATGCCAGAACTCCGAGTTCCACTCTATCCTGAACTTGACGAACATGAAATTGTGCCTTGCAGGTTGGTATGGTAACTGATTGTGAACAATTGAATACCTGTTATCTAATGACACATTTAGTTGCATGGATATTGTCTTGAGGTCTAATTTAGACCTGCTTAACAGATAAAGTTTTAACAAAAAAATTGTAAAAGTTTAAAATGTTTTGCTTCAAACATTTTCAATGTTTTAAAAAGTTTTTTTTTATGTATAACATTTTTTGGTGGTGCCCTTACAAGAATGGCAGCATGATGATAATTATTTATAGGGTTCCTCATTCAAAATTTTTTATTGATGGGGTCTTTTGTCTTAATTATCTCTGTAAAAAAGAAGAGCATATCTATTTTTCAATTCTTTTTAAAGTTAAAACATTAACAACAAAGAAGGACATGGCTTTTCCTAATTAGTGTCACCATTGAATATAATTGGAAGATTGTATCTTAATAATTAATATTTCAAAATACTGTACGGATATCAAATAGATTTTTAAAGAATTAATTACTCTGCAGAAAATGTATAAAGCCAAAACCCCCCCCAAAAAACAATGTTTTCAGAATATGGAAAAGTAATGTTAAAGCCCAATATTGTGGAGATGATGCAGCAGACTGGCTGAGTATGTGCCTGGGAGAGGAGGGTCTGAGGCTTGTGGTCTACATGCCAGGTGTTACTTTGAGGCAAAGCTCAACAACCAATGCCTTACCCAGTGATCTGGTAAGCATTTTTTTAAATTATGAGTTGAGAAAATTTAGTTTGTTCAGAAAATATTTTACAATGTGCCTTGTGTTTTTTTGTTGTTCTATAATTTGTCTTATAAGTTAAAAGAAATTTCTTTTTAAAAAAGACATGTTTTAAAGTATATCCTTTTTTCATCATATCTCTAACAAAGATAAGAGTGTAAAGGAATATTTTGCCTTTCAGAATTATCATCATCATTTCATTATTATAGGTTTGCATAAGTTAATTTAAATTTTTATCAAAGGTCAAGTCATAATCTTAAAGTAACAAGATCACAAGGTCTATGAGAATAGCACGAGTAATTTAAACACAATGTCACCAGGATGCGGCTGGTGTATGTGTTTGTGGGCAGGGAGAGATTCACTAAATTTGTTACATTCTCTTGTGGGTATTAAGAACTAATGAAAAATACCTTGCCAATGGACAGTTAACCAGTCTTTTTTGAAAAATAAACATGTATTTTTTTAAACATAGGTCAAGTGTTTAAAATGTATTTACTCTACCAAATTCAATTCAAGCAGGATAACTTTTGTAAGAACTAACTTTTTAATAACACAGGTAGCCTTTCCTGATGAAAGTCCTTACCTTTTGACAACAGAAGAATCATTGGCTGATTTGAACCAAAGAATAGAAAATAAAAGTGAAGGTGAAATTACTATGGATAACTTTCGTCCAAATATTGTTGTTAAAGGCACAAAGAAACCCTGGGAAGAGGTAACATTATATATTAATACATACAGATTAATTTATCTCATTATATACAGATTCCTTAATTAATCCACTTTCAATAGATTTTCAGCTGATAGAGCTGTACTTAAATACATTGTCTTATTTCTATTTTAATAAATGCAAAAAGTGAAAAAGTTGACAGGATTAGTTTGATCTAATAAAGCTTAAAATATTTTTTATTCACATTACCTTGTAAGCAATAATAACTGTTATAATTTAATATGCTACAGTGCATTTAAAATTATATTTCTGCAGCAGTTTAGAATAAGGTTGTAAACGATTTACGGTCCTATGATCAGGACCAATCCGTTAAATTATTATTGAAATTATATTGGTAACCTATGTTGTTTTCAGGACAATTGGACATGTCTAAAAATAGGGAAGAAACTTACAATGAGAGTGCTTGCCCCTTGTGATAGGTAGGTACTATTTCTTAAAATGACATGTTTTCTTATATATAATTGAAATATGTGTCAAATTGACTTAGCCCACTTTCTTTACACACATGCAAATGCTGTTTTTTTGTTTCCCTTTTTTTCTTGTTTAATATACAAGAACAAACATAAAAATTCTCATTTCTGTCTGGAATTCATGTCTGAAATTGGTTGCTTTAAGAAATCAGGAAAAACAACATACTATCAACATTCAAAAGTCTAATAAAATGCAAAGCTACATATACACCATGCTTAAGCATCTAACACAATCAATGTTCCCTCTAAGTTTTGTTGGTCAGTATTCCAGGTAAAAAAACTTGTGTGCCAAGTTGCACCGCATCCATTTTGTGTGCAATATTTTACAAAGTTTGTTGCGCTGTAAATCTGAACCACTGCATGGCGTCGGTCAGATATCTGTGCGACCGTGCGTCAGCTTTAAGGGGACATTGGATGCAATCATCTTCCCTACAGAAGGAACATCTATAATATATGAGAATGACCAGTAAATTACACTTTGATTGACAATCTGAATGTCTTTTATTCCTCAATCCATGTTTACCTTCAGTAAATGAATTTCTGTGTGATTCAACTCTCCCCATTTCCAGTTCACAGAGTGTTGGATGACAAAGGAGTAAATTTGACTTTTGAGAACTATTAAATGTTGTTAAATATTTAGATCTTGTGTCGGACAATAAGATTTGATTCCTGTATTTCTGGCCAGTATTTTTAAAACAACATAATTATCCAAACTTACACTGCACACTTTCAGGTGTGTTCTGACCACTGTTAACATAACTTACACTGCACACTTTCAGGTGTGTTCTGACCACTGTTAACATAACTTACACTGCACACTTTCAGGTGTGTTCTGACCACTGTTAACATAACTTACACTGCACACTTTCAGGTGTGTTCTGACCACTGTTAACATAACTTACACTGCACTCTTTCAGGTGTGTTCTGACCACTGTTAACCCAAAGAAGGCAGAGAGGAGGCAAGATGAGGAGCCTCTCAAGACATTGAGGAAGTAAGTGCCAGCAGATGACTTTAGTTTACTGAGCAAGTCCGGAAGTAAGTGCCAGCAGATGACTTTAGTTTACTGATCAAGTCCGGAAGTAAGTGCCAGCAGATGACTTTAGTTTACTGAGCAAGTCAGGAAGTAAGTGCCAGCAGATGACTTTAGTTTACTGAGCAAGTCATGGTCAATGTAGATATTAGGATGGAGAATTGGGAGTGTCAGTGAGTCAAGGGAGATAATGCTTGGATGTCTTATCCAGAGAGAGTGAATACAGGAGAATTTCCAAACACTGCAACCCAAATATATTTAAAAAACAAACCCGTAAAAACAAAGTTTTTGACTATAAATCCCTTATATATGAGACATAACTAACAGTATTGATTATTTTCAAACATTTACAGACTGACACCGAGTGATGTCCCTTGTCTTTAATAAATGGGGGTGGGATGCGAGGGGGTGTCGGCACGACGGTCGGCGTCAACACGACGGTCGGCGTCAACTCAAACTCACGTGGAACTGGGCAGAAAAAAAACAATAACAAACAGTGAATTTTGAATTACATACCTCATATAAGGATAAACTAAAAATGCTCTAATTTAATTACGGTACGTTCGATCGATCTGAAATTTTGATACAATGCATTGTTAGGTTAGACGGGTCCGTGTTCCAAATTTCAGTTCGATCGGATCATGGGAAGTGGGTCATTTTTTACTTCTGTTTTTCCGCCCGCCCGCCCGCCGAGCCCAAGACAGAGAGAGAGAGAGACGGCCGCGAAGTTAATATAAGGGATTTAAAAAGGAGGGTTGTTAAGCAGAGCTACCCAGAGAGAGTGAAAACAGAAAAATTGTAAACTTAAACAGGGCTACCAAGGGGAACTCAGAAAAAAAGAGTGAGTTTTGGAAGTCACTTGTATTAAAGAATTTCCCTTTGCAGGACAATGTTACTATTTTGATTTGTGCTTGTTTGGGAAAATGTTAGTGTTTCTATGAGATGTGACCAGAAAAAACTATGTTCAATGTAAATTTACTATTTTAAAAAATTATTTTAAATTTTGAACAATAATACAATATCTTCCAACTTAATAATAGCTAGAAATAAATTTACTTATGCTAATACATTTTACCAATTTATTAATGATTTCAGATTTCGTATTGACAATAAAATTAGCAAGACAGCCCCACTGTTTGGCATATTTTTAGCAGTTGATGTGGAGAATGTGATTCAAGTTGGTGACCCAGTTTACGCCATCAGGAGGTAGTTGTCAGGGAGGAACTATTCAAATATTCTTGATATCAGTTTATGTTGGCTGTATACAGTATTATAGAACTTATTGTTGCCATTTTTATGTGTGCTTTATAAAATATTATTGAACTTATTGCTACCTTCTTACTGCTACTGTATTTGAATATCATCAAACCCAACATAGTCCTACAACAAGGCAAATGGCAATGATAACTGATGGTTTATTTTCTTAGTTTACCAATGTTGATGGTAGTGTAAAATGTTACCATTGCAGTGTATATTTTTAAAACTTAACATTGTGGCTTATTTACTATGTAATGTATGCATGACGAAAAGGATTTTTTTCCATCGCCCTGAAAATAATTTCTGTTAACAATCAAATGGGATTTTAAAATTCTTTGTTCAATCTTGTGAAGTACAATTTCTTATTTAGTTAAAAATTGTTTATAGCAGAGGACAAAAATGTGATGCATTCCAAGCTTAGCATATATTTCAGTCTGAACACTTTAGAATTCAGTAAATGTTTGCTATTTTAGAATTACAGGACTGGAGGTTGTAAAGAGATGTTCATTCTTTGGAGGACCCAAAATATAATTAAATAAAGTTCTTATAAAATTCTGTATTTCTACGTGTATAGCGCTCACTCATGTAGAACGCGCACCCTAAATTTTTTGGTTGAAAATTGGTATAAATTTTTTCTCACTTTCTCCCAGCTCAGACCAATGATTTTCAGTGACAAATGTTGAAAACGTGTGACAAAAAATTTATTTACACAGCTTTTACAACAAAACTGACCAATCAGTGCTCCTCTTTCAAGAGGGCTTTGTCTGGGATGTAAACAAACATGGCGGACCAAAAATTCATCTTCAAATTTGAAATATTTATGGAGCCTGTGTACGACCTCATTTATATTGCGCATCTACCCTTTTGGTAGTTGTTTTCTGTATAAAATTTTGCGCGCTATACATGAATAAATACAGTATGCTTATAAGCTATTGGCATGTCAAATGTATTAAAAGTCGTACTTTGACATACTGATAAATGACATAGAGCTTGATGACTTGGGCCAATGATAGGTTGTTGACATTCATTATAAACAATAAGTTCCACAAGGATAGGTTGTTGACATTCATTATAAACAATAAGTTCCACAATGATAGGTTGTTGACATTCATTATAAACAATAAGTTCATTTTGTTTTTGTAATACAGAATCTTTGTTTGAAAAACTTGGTGCACAATTCAACATATGAATGGTGCTGTGCTTTCAACATATGATTGGTGCTGTGCTTTCAAAATATGAATGATGCTGTGCTTTCAAATAAAATAATTTGCTGGCTGTGTTCATGTGAAATCATGATTTGTATATTTTTCTGAATTTGTCTCTAAATTGGGAAAAATTTTTTCTCAATGCATTTGGTCCTTCAAGCAGATTTGGTGAAGTAAAAAGAAAATCAATGGTCCTCAATTTTCTGTTGTTAGTTGTCTACAAAAATGCATTGATGTTTTAACATAATTTGTGTAATGATTATAATGTAAATTTTGTAATGATATACAAGAAAAAGTTCAGCCGCTGTAAAGATCATATTTTCTGGGCAACAGATTTTGCCAGGTCAAATTTAAGTTCTCTTAATATTATCAAATTTTTTGTTAAGTAAGTACTCTGAATATTATCAAATTTCCTGTTAAGAATACAGACAATAATTTCAGAATAGGATTTTTAAATTCTTGATAGCAATATTCCCTTTAAGCTGCATGGCTATTTTCCAAATTTTGATAAGCAAAATAAAATATCTGTTTGTGGGATGTGAAATTGTGCAATTTAAAAAAATGTTTTTGTGCACATGACACCTTGGCTATTAATTTTGCACAAAGATTTGGCAAACCTGAACGAGAACGTTATTTACATGAAGATAGAATCTTTAGTGATTTATTCCTTTGACCTCGGTACCAGCATAGAGGTTCTGTCCATCCATCCATCCAGACTGATCTGAGGTTTGTTGTCCCCTTGTGCTGATGCCAATCTCATCCTGTGCATCATCATCATCACCACCATCATCATCATCATCACCACCATCATCATCATCAACCCATCTAAATCTTGGCTGTTTGATAATTCCCTCTGGGCTATTTATTCTGTTTACCATGTTGTCTCCTCTATAGCCTAGATACAATGTGGTTGAAATGAACGGTCTTTTTTTTTATCTTTTTCAGTTGTTCATAAAAAATTTATTCAGATCTA
Organism: Ampullaceana balthica; assembly: GCA_944989445.1. Classification (NCBI taxonomy): domain Eukaryota; kingdom Metazoa; phylum Mollusca; class Gastropoda; family Lymnaeidae; genus Ampullaceana; species Ampullaceana balthica. Next base: position 242,142 of record CALYLW010000548.1, on the reverse strand, counting down.
TCATCTTGTAAATATAATAATAATAATTTGATAATTTATATAGCGCTGTATCCCTGCAAGGAACCGGGCTCACAGCACTTTACATGGAGATCATAACATACATATAATACAATAATTAAATAACCATTCATACCATAATAACAACATACAGGAAAGTACATCACACATAAGCTACGTTAATCATTAAAAGAAATGTTGTTTCAGTAATTTTGTAAATACATTTTGAAAAGTAAAGATGCGTCTTAAGTGCAGTCTTGAAGTTGAAGGACTTCGTAGTTGGAATACTACGGATGTGTAATGGTAGATAATTCCATTGTTTGGCTGCACAAAAAGAGAATGACCTTTTGCCAAAAGTTTTAGTTCGTGTCCCAACTTTCCTCAGGAAACATTGACAACATCTGATGTAGATGACTTAAGAATCTTTCAATGTTTTCAGTTTTAAAAAAATAGAAACATTTGTTTATTAATTGTATTCATATGCATGTGTAATCCTATTGCCAGTATAAACAAAACAGTGTTGCATTGATGTTTTAATTATACTTTAAATTATTCCTCAAATATTGTGCTTCCAAATAAAATGTCTCCACTTATCTATCAGTTTTAATTTCCTCAAGGAGATGCAAAATTAAACAGATTTTTCTCGATGAAAATGTCTCATATTTTGATTACCGTATTTACTGTTCGTTCATAAGCCGACACCACCCCACTTTTGGAAGGGAAAAGTATTAAAAGTGTATAACCCGATCGCAAGCCGACCCCCAAAAAATAATAGGACAGCTTTAAAAAAATGGTACATAGTTTTTTTTTAAAACTACAACTACAAGCTAAATCGGTCATTATGATTGTTTACTTTGTACTGCCTATCTTTGTCTTTCTGCTCTTTGTTAGGCAAGAGTTACCGGTATTTAAAAACAAAAATTATTTGGTAAACAGTGGCGAAAGGCGTAAATCAAAATCCGTGGTTAAAAACAAAATTTGTAAAACAATTTATTAAAGCATTCACCAAAAATAAATAAAATGATTAAATAAGGTAAGTGCTGAATTTTCATAATACATTATAGTTATAGTTTCTGACAGCAGTCGAATCTTGTAGAATGTTGAAAAGGTCATTGATAATCTACAATAACAACACTAACACCGATATTCAATATCCATGCAGAGTATATACGGTACATAATGCAATTTTGGTTACCTAATGATTTGTTGTGTGCATAATGCTATTTTTGTAAAGTAATTATTTTTTACTAGACGCCCCGCGGCGTAGCATACGCCGCAGACTTGCTCATGGAGAGTGCAAAGAAAGTGGAGTAATAACGGACACAAACTACTGCACGAAGAAATCAAAACAACGCGAGTGAACGTCGGTTGGGGGGGGGACTGCCAACTCATTGTTGGTTTCGAGACGTTTGCAGGCGAAATTCGGTACACCCCTAACTTCTATGAAGTGAGCTTTAAAACGATAATCGGTTGAAAATCAGAGTTACATAATCGATAATCGGTTTAAAAAAACAACACACAATTAACAACCCTAAACATGACTAACCCTCGCTAAGGTCGGCGAATCACAGGTAATGTTTAAGGGAAGGTAGTATTAAATGGGAGGCGGGTAACAACAACCTCAGTGTGCTTGTCTCCATGTTTACTAGTTTTTTTTACTTACTTTGTGTTGCTTTTTGTGTCTGTACTCTCACCCCCCCATTCGCTCTTTGAACTGTCTATTATGAGCAAGTCTGCAGCGTATGCTACGCCGTGGGTCTCTCCAGAGTTCCTTCTTTTCATTCACTCACAGTCGTTTGCCCAAACCCATCCCATTTTGACAACTGTGCCTTTCAGGAAGTCTTCACCCGTCACTAAATCATTAGCGGCGTATGCTACGCCGCGGGTTCAGCTAGTGTTGGCAATAAAGGGCTAAAAGAACGGGCACAAACAGACATTTTAAAAAATTAAAACCTATGTTTTCGCTGGGGCTTGAACCCATGACCATCGACGTATGATGCGGACGTGATAACCAGTACACTACGAATCTCACATTTACTGTGAAGGAACAATGCAAGTGAACGCAAGTGCATTGTTGCCACCCACCCCCCTCCCTTTTTAAATCCCTTATATTAACTTCACCGCCGTCTCTCTCTGTCTTGGGCACCGCGGAAAATTAGAAGTCAAAATTGACCCACTTCCCGTCATGCCATGGAGCTGAAATTTGGCACACGGACCCGTGTCACCTAACAATGCATCTTATCAAAAATTCAGATCGATCGCTCGTACAGTTATTAAATTAATGCATTTTTAGTTTATCTATATAAACTATATGTAGAGGTCGCTATCGTTTACATTTTACGGGTCACTTGACTTCACCCCAGCCATAGGTGAACACATCTCGTGTTTTAACCAGGTGTATCGGCGTGCTTTTGTTTACATTTTGCGTGTCTAGCTGAGCTCGGTCCAGCGATCGGTGACAAGACCTTTGTGATGTAACCGCAACTCTGTCGGCGAACGTTTTTGCCCGTTACCCCGAAATATACAAGTTTATGCGTGCGTTACCCCCCCCCCAAACCCCCAGACTCTAGGTACTGCTCACATGACTCGGGGATTTGGGAGATCGTTGTTAGCCGACAGTAGCACAAAACAACTTTTCTTCTTAGCTCAGTTTTTAAGGCATTAATTTTAAATATCACAGAAAGGATACTTGATACTGTCAATTCATGTGGATTAAGATTATTGTCACTCGTGTCAATATAAATGAAAGTAGGGTGGATTTAGGTGTCTTCGTATAGCGTAGTGTTAACTTGCACGGTATGATACCGTGTAAGTGTAAGTTACACGGTATTTGCACATGCGCAGAGAATACCGTGTAAGTTAATAATTTTTTTAAAGCTATACAATCCTAACCATACCATACCGTGCAAGTTATTTTTTTACTAACTTACACGGTATCATACCGTGCAAGTTAACGGCACATTCGTATAGTACGTAGGTAAGAAATCTACATAGTTGTCAAATTTTAAAAAATGCATTTTCTGGAAGGAACCGGTTCAATAGTAGGCAGTAGGCATATGTTCGAAGCGTACACGTACAAATTACGGTACACATGACGTATTTTAATATATCTAGTGGATTGTAGTGGATATTATATGTCCCAAATGAGTCTGCATTACCCCCAAGAATTCCATTTGACCCAAGATGGGGTAATTTACCCATGTTCGCTGACCTCTTTCTTACGGGATGCCCGACAGTAAAATCAGGAATTTTTTAAAAAGTACATTTTAAAAAATTTATTTTTTAATATATTTTTTTTGTCTAAACAAAGAAGTTAACCGTGATGGTTAAAAGTCAATGTTTAATTTTTATGCATTAAAATAAAATTTAATCTAAGGATGTTAACACAGTTCGTTTTTTTGAAGGCCGGTTAAACGTTTTTTTTTAAAAACGGACCGGTTCAATCGGATACCTAAAAATTAAAATTATAATAAGTTTATGTTAATATTATTATTAACCCGAAAAGAGCGGATTCTAGAGAATTTATATGCCCACATTGATTCAGCATTACCCCCAAGAGTTCCCTTTTTACACCGAATGAGATAATATACCGCTGTTCACCGACCCCTCGGTTAAACTGCCCTATAGCGGTAGCCATGTTTTTTTCATTAGTGTATAAACTCCACAAGAGAATGCAATAATTTAAACACGCCTCGTCCATTGTTGGCATTATATTTACAACTCTTGTGTGACGTATTTGAAATCGTGAAAAAAAAATTGGGGAAAAAAACAACACAAAAACAAAAACTAAAAAAAACTAAAAAAACTCGTGAGCTTCGGAGTAAAAAAGTTATGATATTGGATATTTTATTAATGTCATTGTTTCAGTCTTCAACTTGCAGGAATTACTGTATTTTGTGACGCACAAGATGACACCCTACTTTCCTGTACAAATGTCGGGGTTTGTACAGTACTCGCCATATTCCTCTTCCAGCGCATACCAAATAATTTTTAGAAAACATGAGATTTGATATCAATGTGGTAATTTTACATCAAATGCCTTTGACGTGCATATACTTAGCAGGAAAACTGTCATTATAAGATCAAAATCAATTTGAGGAATCGTCCTGTATCTATATATTTTAGGTCTATCAACAATGAAATGATCCTTGTAATATCAGCTTGAAGGTTAATCACATCAAAGGGTTTTTGACATTACCGCTGCATTTTTCGTTAGCTGTCTTGCCATGCCTTGGCAACTAAACAAATTATTAAAAAAATTATTAAATAAAACAAGCCGAATTCATACTTAATCTTATAGGGCTTTAAGCCATCTAGGCGCTTATTTTGCTATCACGTCAGTACAGGGAAAATCACGTCAAAACGGGAAAAGAACGCACCGTACCTTGTGGAATGAAAAAAATCCTTGCCGGTCGTCTAATACGAAAAAGTTTGAGAAGCACTGGTTTACAATTTATTAAAATGACCTATTGCATAGCTTAACGTGTTTTACGATATTACAATGTAGACCTACACTAAATAAATACTTAAATGACAAAAAAAGTGATTTGAAACATACTTATTTTCAAATAGAAAATAAGGTGGGTTTTTTGTTATTTATTTTTTATTTATTTATTTTTTATTATTTTTTTTTGGTCAAAGCTTTGTGACGTATTTTTGGAGGGGGGGTCTAACTTTTTGTGACGAGGGGGTGAAAAATCGGCCAAAATAGCGTGACGTCATTTATGGACGGCCCCTAATGCCTTCATCGGGACAATTAACATACATTACTTACATAAGTATTAAAGTTATATTTAAATGCTTAAGGCATATTCTCTCTATCTGTCTTTCTGTACATCCATCCATCTAGCTAATCTATCTAGCTATATATATAGATAGATAGAGAGAGAGATAAATATTGATATATTGCGTGTCAAACTGCTTCTTTTGTTGTTATTAAAAATCAAACAAAACTTTGGGCTTTATGAAAAGAAACTTTTACAGATGTAATAAGAATATAAAACTAAAATGCTACCTCGCGATGGTGAGACCTATACTAGAGTATGCATCTTCTGTATGGGACCCATCAACCAAAGAAACCATTGATAAACTAGAACAAATTCAAAAAAGAGCTGCCAGATTCATTGCTGGAGAATATTCAAAACTGACAAGAATAACACCATTAGTTAAATGACAAGAATAACACCATTAGTTAAATGACAAGAATAACACCATTAGTTAAATCCTTAAACCTTGAAACACTTGAGCCCGGGTTCCCAACCTGTGGGTCGCGACCCCCAAGGGGGTCGCAAAGGGTTTTCTGGGGCTGGCCAAATATACATTCAACAAAAAGTATTGACTATAATGACGTCTTGCACTACGTAACTCGTACTCGTGTATATAAATTCATTTAACATTAATGCCGATTAGAAGTTCTAAGATGATTGATATACATAGCTATATGTATAGTCTTCATTTTCAACAGTTAGCGCTCCAAAACAATATTCAACTAGTCATTTATATCACATGTTCTTCAAAGTATGTTTGTGATTGGTCCCACACTTTACCTGATGCCCTGATGTGTTTGGTCGCACACTTTACCTGATGCCCCAATGTGATTGGTCACACACTTTACCTGATGCCCTGATGTGTTTGGTTGCACACTTTACCTGATGCCCTGATGTGTTTGGTCGCACACTTTACCTGATGCCCCAATGTGATTGGTCACACACTTTACCTGATGCCCCAATGTGATTGGTCACACACTTTACCTGATGCCCCAATGTGATTGGTCACACACTTTACCTGATGCCCCAATGTGATTGGTCACACACTTTACCTGATGCCCCAATGTGATTGGTCACACACTTTACCTGATGCCCCAATGTGATTGGTCACACACTTTACCTGATGCCCCAATTTGATTGGTCACACACTTTACCTGATGCCCTGATGTGTTTGGTCACACACTTTACCTGATGCCCCAATGTGTTTGGTCACACACTTTACCTGATGCCCCAATGTGATTGGTCACACACTTTACCTGATGCCCCAATGTGATTGGTCACACACTTTACCTGATGCCCCGATGTGATTGGTCACACACTTTACCTGATGCCCCGATGTGATTGGTCACCCACTTTACCTGATGCCCCGATGTGATTGGTCGCACACTCTACCTGATGCCCCGATGTGATTGGTCACACACTTTACCTGATGCCCCGATGTGATTGGTCACCCACTTTACCTGATGCCCCGATGTGATTGGTCGCACACTCTACCTGATGCCCCCGTGCATACTAAAGGTTTCACCATTATTTTCTTTTCAAGTTGATGAATCAACAGACGTAAGCTCGTGTGCTCAGCTGCTTGTCTACTTGAAATAAATATTTATTCAGATGATATGAAAGAAGAGTCACTATTTTGTAGAGGACTTGAAACTATACTACAAAAAGTGAATGTATTGTGGAGAAGACAAATACGTTATTTTGAGACTGAAGGATTAAAGTGGAAAAACGTCTGTGAGGTTTGTACGGGTGGTGCCTCATGGCATCTATGCTTGGTTCAAAATCAGGCTTTAAAAAAAAAGTAAAGGACTTGCTCACCTAGCAAGGGAATCCATTTCATAATTCACATGTATGTCCTTGCCAGTAAGACTCTTCCAACTCCTCTACAAGAGGTACTTAATTCGCTGATAAAAATCGTAAATTACGTCAAAAATGGAGCTCTTAACACTCGTTTGTTTAAAGAACTGCGCAAATAAATTGATTCTGACGTTCTTCTGAGGTTCTTCGTTTCTACAATGCAGTAGAAAGGTTGTCGAAAGGAAATGGTGTGAATCTTGTCTTTGAATTGAAAGATGAAATCAGGTTGTTTCTGGGAGTGCAAGGGAAGCATGAACTTTTGGTATACTTTAGCGAAGAAGATTGGTTGAAAAGAGTAGCAGATCTAGTAGATATATTAGAGCAGCGAACTATGCGGAACCTGAAACTTCAAGGAAAGGAAACGGATATTATCACATTTCTAGATAATTTCGGGGCATTTTTTATCGAAGCTGCAAAACTGACGAAGTCTTGGAGACATTGCCATGTTTGAGAAACTCTCCACTCTCCACTCTCTACTCTCCAACTCTCCACTCTCCACTCACCACTCTCCCTCTCTCCACTCTCAAATCTCCACTCACCACTCTCCACTCTCCACTCACCACTCTCCACTCTCCACTCACCACTCTCCACTCACCACTCTCCACTCACCACTCTCCACTCACCACTCTCCACTCACCACTCTCCACTCTCCACTATCCACTATCCACTCACCACTCTCCACTCTCAACTCTCAACTCTCCACTCTCCAGTGTGGTAGATAAATCTGTATGTGAAATAAATGAAACTTTGAAAGAGGCGGTTACTGGGCATCTCGAATAGTTTGAAAACGTACTGCAGCATTACTTCACTGAGCTGGAAGAAGAAGAAACTACATTGACAGGATATCCATTTTCTGCTTCCCTTGATGTAGCCAACATTATCGATGATTTACAAGATAAATTCTCGGATTTGAAGAGTGATTCCTCAGCACGTAACGTGTTTAAATAAAAAGTTGCTCTTACAGTTTCGGTGTGGTATGTATCATTCATACCAAAATGTCACGATGCTTGCCTCTCTAGTTTTAGTTCCATTTGTTTTGTATCTACATATCTCTCTGTAAGATTGGATCTTCAACTTTTCTTTATTTAACAACAAAGATAGAAATAAATTAAATGTTGAGAATGACATGAGGTTGGCGTTAACAAAAACTCACCCGACAATTCGAAAGCTGCTTGATGACAATTAATCCAACCATCACATTAAATTAATTATTAAATATACTTTAAAATAAAATTATACTAATTTTTTTAATTGAAAATGAGTTTTTCAATTGCATAGGGGTCGCGGGTCACGTGGCTTTGATAAAAAGGGGTCGCCACCCGAAAAAGGTTGGCAACCGCTGCACTACAAGCCGGTCTTAGAAATTGCGGGGCCCTATGCGGCTTATTATGCGAAAAGGATTTGGCGGGGCCCCGTTTGGGTACGGATAAGGTGTTAATAAGATACTAAGTCAAAATTAAGATATGAGAGCGCGGGGCCACATAGGTTTCAGTAGTCTAAGATCGGCCATGGATAGAAGAACCAAGAGTAAAGTAGTCATAATGCATCAATCATTTCTAATTTAGATATACAGCACAAAGATAACTTAAGACAACCCACAGACAGACATAACACAAAGATAACTTAAGACAACCCTCAGACAGACATAACACAAAGATAACTTAAGACAACCCTCATATAGACATAACACAAAGATAACTTAAGACAACCCTCAGACAGACATAACACAAAGATAACTTAATACAACCCTCAGACAGACATAACACAAAGATAACTTAATACAACCCTCAGACAGACATAACACAAAGATAACTTAAGACAACCCTCTGACAGACATAACACAAAGGTCATTGCAACAGGACACGTTTTCGTCATTTCACATAGCAGCAATTTATAACTGTGACAGGTACAAGGGGTAAAAAATGCCCAAGGATTTTATAGTAAAAGACAAGCTTGTACACCTGACTTATTCCCCTTCATGTTCACACCGTTGTCGTTTCCTTGACCGCGGATATCAGAAACATCTAAGCAAAATTTTGTCAGTTCCAATAGTAAGACATCAAGCAGGTGTTGTATAGTACTTTCTTTTACTTTTATAAAAAGTATAAAGTGTTCATTAATGACTTCAAAATATTCCACCTCCTGGGCTTACATAGCGAATTGTCAGTGACATCTGTTCTTGGTCACTTTGGTATGGTGTGCAATCAAGTATTATTGAAAAGTATTTACTGGTTTTACTCTTCCTACAATAATTTTCCTTACCTTATTCCCCATCAACGAAATGAACTTGTTTTGATTTCGCCTTCACAAGTAGTGATCATGAATTTTATTAGTTTGTATTCCTCGAATATGCTCCTACAAAAACCGGATCAAATTTTGCCAGTGATTCAACGAGACCCTAAAAGTTTCCATTGTGTGCCTGATGTAGTTTATCCACTTAAAGTAAAAAAGCCATGTTGTGTTCAGCAAGAAATTGGAAAATGGCCATGAGACGTTGAAATACATTAAGCCAACGAGCCTTTTCAATGTTTATCATTTTTTTTACTTTGCTTGTCAATTGTGCATCGTGCTGTAAGCCTGTTTTCCATGGCAGTTCAAAACATTTCACAGTAGATAATATAAGTCCCGTGATCATACAGTCACACACTGGCATTTTCCCAGGCACAAATCTCGTCATATCCCAAAGCAGACAAACTGTTGCCAAAAAGTTTGCAACGGAAACAAAACATTTTGTTCTTAGATGCTAAATATTTAAGACTTTTCGGTTGACGGGAGGGTGTCCTTAAATCGAAATTGTCTTTAAATAGCAAGTTAAAGCATAAAAATGGCGTTTAAAAAAAAATTAAAATGTTCGCCTGAATCAATCAATGCTTACTAAATGATTAGGAAAAAATACTTTTTACAATAGGATTTAGGGTGATAATAATTGATAATATTTTATTATATTAGCACTTCATTTTTCTAATCGTTTTATCTTGTTAAATTTTATTGATAACGTTGTTATTAAAAGAAAATATTTTTTTTTAAATAATAAAATAAATAAAGTAAAAAGTATTGCGAAATAGTAGTAAAATTGAAAAAAAAAGTAGTAAAAAATGTTTCTTCAAAGCGCGAGGCCCCGAAAAGCGCGGGGCCCAAAGCGGTTGCCTCGTTCGCCTTGCCTTAAGGCCGGCCCTGAATGTAATGCTGTTAGGTGGCGCTGCGATATGGATGTAATGCTGCGATCGACTTTGTTTTATAGTGCTGCACCAAAAATAACACTTTTCGAACGTTCCGCATAAAAGTGTTCAATATGATGAAATAATGTTAATGAATCAAATAAAAATAAATAAAATAAATGCAAGTTCTGTATTACGTTATTTTTTAATCTAATGTGTATTTATTATGAAAACGTCCGTCATTTTTGACGGGTGATACGCTAGTTAGAACATAAGTAGAGAGGATGCCATTACCATACTTTAGACATTTATTTTTACTTAGGGGCTGTCTATAAAGTACGTCACGCTATTTTTGACCATTTTTAACTCCCCCTCCCCCTGTCACAAACTGTCACAAATTTCGGACCCCCCCCCCTAAAGTACGTCACACTTTCGATCTAATTTTTTTAATTAACAAAATAATTAAAATTTAATATAAAACACCGTGACGTCACACATGGCCGGACACCCCCTCCCCCTGTCACAAACTGTCACACTTTCTTACACCCCTCCCCCCCCTGGAGCGTGACGTACTTTATGGACGACCCCATAAGTCTTCAGCTAAAATAGTTTTAGAATCACTGTTCGAGTCATCATATTTTTTCAGTGTGCCACTGTCATTATTATCTAATGAGACCAATGTTCTCGATTTCATGTTTGAATTCAAACGAACCCAGCGGCACATCTGAACATTAGTGACACGGAATACGTTAAAAGTAGCAAGCTACAGTCAAGGGAAGAAATACAAAACAGACCTGTCTTTCTGTAGACATTATTTAAAACACCAACTCGTATTACTTCAGACGACCACCTACAAAAATCCTGAAATTAGGTAACGGGACTTTATATTTTCTGACGTATTCGCCAGTAGAGATCAATGACAACTGATTAGATAACGGTATCTTGTGGTGTACATGTAAGAAGGTGACTCAGCATGTTTCAGTAAGGAATGCTCGGTGTTATTGAATAGTGGTTCTGTTTTTGTTTTAATTCATTACCTTGGCCAAGAACTGACGCAAGTGCCAAACGCTTTTTTCTATTTATTTAATTTAACTCTTCAGGAATGGGAGGTAAGGTTCAATTTATACTTTAGACCAGTGGTTCCCAAACTTTTTTGACCCACGGACCCCATTTATATTCAAAACTTCCCCACGGACCCCCAAGTGAAACAAACTTTATAACTTCATAGTACAAAAATTACAAAAGCAACATTTTGATGAAAAGTGCGGTATTTATTGAAATTATCACTTTTGTTTAAGATTAAATTGAAAACAATTAATAACTTGGATTAACGTGATGAGATTTTATGAGTGTACGAGCAACAAAGCCATTCCAAGGACGTTCCGTCACCGTTCGGTGGCATGTTGTAACTCCCCTCCAACAGCCGTCTCGACCGGCATAGATGTGCATCACGTCAAAAATATTATTCATTATAGTTAAAATAAATAACTCGTAAAGACAATGATTTTGACTATAAATCCCAACGCGCATAACTCAAAATAAAGTCTTGGAAGAAATAATGCACCAAAAATAACTCGTTTTGAACGTCCGCATAACGTGTTCAATATGATTGGCTGTAGGAGTCATATGTGTTTGAGGGACCAATCGCTATCGATGACCGCACGGAACATAGCCTTTTAATATATAGGATTTATGACCGACTCAATGTTTGTGTGTAGGAACCGCAAATCCTCACGAGCACCAATTTCTAGTCGTTTATTATTTTTATTTTTGTTGTTCTTGTTTTTTATGATGAGGTTCATAACGCCACTGAATATTTGTTCTACCAAATAGGAAGACAGGAAAACAGTCAAAAAATTCTGCACAATAACCTATAATGCATGATATAAAATTGGGTTCTGACTTTGTAAACATAATGTGTGCTATCCTAGTCCAAACATTGGTTTTAGTTCCTCATTTGTCGATATTTCAATAAGGTGCTCTTGTATTAGTATGTATTCATCTGTGTTTTGGACCTGAGATTGTCCATGCGCTAAAGAGTTCAACTGCCATTCGGAAATATCCAATAGTGACGAATGCCTACAAATCTTTGGTTCAGGTCTGAGGTCTGCATGAAGAGCCGTTAAGTTTTGAGAGTAAGGAAGCAAATCTTTATCTCTATTTTGCAATTTCAAAAGATTTTGAAAACTGAGAACATTCTCCTGTTCCTAAGTTTTTTTTTGCACAGAAAAAGGTTCGCAACAAACTCAGACATAACGCTTTTAGTTTTGATTAAATTTAATCCGTTACCTTGTAGTAGTTGTAGTTTCAAATTAGTTTCGTTAAATTTGGGTAAATAATTCATTCATAAAGGATATGTCATTTTTTTGAGTTAATTGTGTTGCTGAATATTGTCTTTGTTTTCCAGGAATTTGGACACTGAATCAAAGAGAGCATTAAATCGATTTAAATATGTACGTGATGATAACCAGCGTACTTCTGTGTGAATAAATAATTAATTATAGGCTTCTTCAATTTCCAAACCTTAGTGAGCAAATAATCTCTCATCAAGGCATTCCTTTAGATTTTATTAACTGCTATAATGACATAATACAGTGATCCATGCAAACTTTCACTAAGATTTTTTTGAATATTTGATGTTGATGAATGAATCAATTTACTGAAAATACATTTGGTACAGCTTGTATGCCAGAAAGTTAAGATTATTGCTTTAACTTCAAACATTTTTTAAAAAAATTCAGTTAATAACGTTTCACCTTTCTTATCTGTTTCCAAACATTTAGCCATACATCAAATATTCATTAACACCATATTGACAGAATTGTTTCTTCGGCTCAATCAGTGCTGGATTTACATATTAGCTAAACAAGCTATAACGTAGGGCCCCTGCCTTCTTGGGGGCCCCGAAATTTTGTTTTCATACTTGTCACTGATATAGAATATCTAGATTTCAAAAGGGCCTTAAATAGCTTAGGGCCCCATCAAGCCTAAATCCAGCCTTGGGCTCACTCATTCTCTTATCTGTTGTAATAGACCACTGTTAAGAATTATTAACGTTTTCAATGGAATGCAACAGTAAAGCCCTATTGAAAACATTATTTGATGATAGGATACAATTTAGATAAATATAACTTCCCGACACATCGAAAAATACACAACCTTGCAACTCTCGTAGATTCAAGTTATAAACTTGTATTTTTCTACGTATAGTTATAGGAATTCGGCATTTCTTCTGCATCAAGCTTGACCTTTCAACAAACCAAGTATTTTGATTGGTTATAGATGTGGAATTACAGTAGTTATACTACTTTTTCTATGTAAAACAACATTGTATCCATGAAGGATAGTATCTAAGATGGTATTTAATTAGTAGAACAGGCATGCACATACTATTTTATTTATTATTATTTATTTTAATTTCAATAATAATAAAAATGTATCAGTTTTATTATTTTATATTAAACCTTGCGCGGACCCCCTGACGTTGTTCAGGGACCCCCAAATCAATTTTAATTTTCCACGGACCCCCTGAAGGTTTCCGCGGACCCCTGGGGGTCCGTACGGACCACTTTGGGAACCACTGCTTTAGACCAAAGATGAATTGATTATCTAAAGCAGTGCTTCTCAAAGTGGTGATCCGCGGACCGGTGCAGGTCCGTGGGCCATCCGCCACCGGTCCGCAGAATTTTTCAAAAAAAGGAAAGAAAAAAAATGTCAGTGCAGGGAAAATAGTGCACAGGTCCCTGGTGCAATTTTTAAAAATTTTTGCCGGTCCGTCATACTATAAAGTTTGAGAAGCACTGACCTAAAGGACCAAGTATAATGTTGACGTTTTTACACATGAAACGGAGGTTACGGAGCAACGGTCCTCAAAACTAGTGTCAGTTGCGTAAATGTTTATAGTGTGGCAGTGTGGCGAGGCTTTTCATGGTGACGCGCAGACAAAACATGCAGCTAGCTTGCATATTCCCCTTTGTCCAACCGGAAGGACTACAAATTACTTTGCATGGTGTTATTTGGCACAAACTTGTTAATAAATATCGAACATGTTAAAAGCGACCCCCCCCCCATATAAACAAAAATGGAATAGGAGGTAGTAAGGGAGATTACTCAAGAGCACCCAAGGCTTACCAGACAAGGTTTGGATACGATCTGCCATCCCCCAACCCTTTTTAAAACAGTACAAATGTTGCTGAAGTCAAAATACAAGAATTCATTCATGCATTCAGGCACATACTTGATGGCAGTGTCGCGTCAAAATCTAAGAACAACAAAGGTTTCTAAATTTCATTTAGAGCTTACAAATGTTTCGTTTCTGCACAACCTCACGGAGTGAACCAGCTCCACGCTGTGCGACACTTTACACCCCCTGACATTGCTAGCTACCAACTTAACACCCCCTGACATTGCTAGCTACCAACTTAACACCCCCTGACATTGCTAGCTACCAACTTAACACCCCCTGACATTGCTAGCTACCAACTTAACACCCCCTGACATTGCTAGCTACCAACTTAACACCCCCTGACATTGCTAGCTACCAACTTAACACCCCCTAACATTGCCAGCTACCAACTTAACACCCCCTGACATTGCTAGCTACCAACTTAACACCCCCTGACATTGCTAGCTACCAACTTAACACCCCCTGACATTGCTAGCTACCAACTTAACACCCCCTGACAATGCCAGCTACCAACTTAACACCCCCTGACATTGCCAGCTACCAACTTAACACCCCCTGACATTGCCAGCTACCAACTTAACACCCCCTGACATTGCTAGCTACCAACTTAACACCCCCTGACATTGCTAGCTACCAACTTAACACCCCCTGACATTGCTAGCTACCAACTTAACACCCCCTGACATTGCTAGCTACCAACTTAACACCCCCTGACATTGCTAGCTACCAACTTAACACCCCCTGACATTGCTAGCTACCAACTTAACACCCCCTGACATTGCCAGCTACCAACTTAACACCCCCCTGACATTGCCAGCTACCAACTTAACACCCCCTGACATTGCTAGCTACCAACTTAACACCCCCTGACATTGCCAGCTACCAACTTAACACCCCCTGACATTGCTAGCTACCAACTTAACACCCCCTGACATTGCTAGCTACCAACTTAACACCCCCTGACATTGCCAGCTACCAACTTAACACCCCCTGACATTGCCAGCTACCAACTTAACACCCCCTGACATTGCTAGCTACCAACTTAACACCCCCTGACATTGCTAGCTACCAACTTAACACCCCCTGACATTGCTAGCTACCAACTTAACACCCCCTGACATTGCCAGCTACCAACTTAACACCCCCCTGACATTGCTAGCTACCAACTTAACACCCCCTGACATTGCTAGCTACCAACTTAACACCCCCTGACATTGCTAGCTACCAACTTAACACCCCCTGACATTGCTAGCTACCAACTTAACACCCCCTGACATTGCCAGCTACCAACTTAACACCCCCCTGACATTGCCAGCTACCAACTTAACACCCCCTGACATTGCTAGCTACCAACTTAACACCCCCTGACATTGCCAGCTACCAACTTAACACCCCCTGACATTGCTAGCTACCAACTTAACACCCCCTGACATTGCTAGCTACCAACTTAACACCCCCTGACATTGCCAGCTACCAACTTAACACCCCCTGACATTGCCAGCTACCAACTTAACACCCCCTGACATTGCTAGCTACCAACTTAACACCCCCTGACATTGCTAGCTACCAACTTAACACCCCCTGACATTGCTAGCTACCAACTTAACACCCCCTGACATTGCTAGCTACCAACTTAACACCCCCTGACATTGCCAGCTACCAACTTAACACCCCCTGACATTGCCAACTACCAAGTTAACACCCCCTGACATTGCCAGCTACCAACTTAACAACCCCTGACATTGCTAGCTACCAACTTAACAACCCCTGACATTGCTAGCTACCAACTTAACACCCCCTGACATTGCTAGCTACCAACTTAACACCCCCTGACATTGCTAGCTACCAACTTAACACCCCCTGACATTGCTAGCTACCAACTTAACACCCCCTGACATTGCTAGCTACCAACTTAACACCCCCTGACATTGCTAGCTACCAACTTAACACCCCCTGACATTGCTAGCTACCAACTTAACACCCCCTGACATTGCTAGCTACCAACGTAACACCCCCTGACATTGCTAGCTACCAACTTAACACCCCCTGACATTGCTAGCTACCAACTTAACACCCCCTGACATTGCTAGCTACCAACTTAACACCCCCTGACATTGCTAGCTACCAACTTAACACCCCCTGACATTGCTAGCTACCAACTTAACACCCCCTGACATTGCTAGCTACCAACTTAACACCCCCTGACATTGCTAGCTACCAACCTTTCATTTCATTTTTTAAAAAATACCTCTTCATTAAAAAAAAACAAAAGAGGGGGGGGGGTAAATGTGTCACCTGGGGCGTACCTACCCTAAACCTTCTTGTTTATACGATCCCCGGGCGTGCCTACCCTACACCTTCTTGTTTATACGACCCCCGGCGTGCCTACCCTACACCTTCTTGTTTATACGACCCCCGGGCGTGCCTACCCTACACCTTCTTGTTTATACGACCCCCGGGGCGTGCCTACCCTACACCTTCTTGTTTATACGATCCCCGGGCGTGCCTACCCTACACCTTCTTGTTTATACGCTTGGACAGGCGTTTCCAGTTATCAAAGTGGTGAAACCTCAGTGGCGTAGCTAGAACTTTAGCTGCCCGGGGCGGTCTCCAATTTGCCGCCCTTTTTAGGGACCGTCCATAAATAACGTCACGCACCGTTTACACATTTGTGACGAGGGGGGGGTGTTTAAGAAATGTGACGTCACATCAAAATGAGCAACTTTATATAAATATTTGATTACTGACACTTTATTTAATGTCGTTTATGTAAAACGCGTGTTACGATATTAGAATGCAGCGGTACACTAAAACTTAAATGACAAATTTTTTTTGTAGAAATATGCTCATTTTCAAACAGAAAATACGGCTTTTTTGGGGGGAGGGGGGTCAAAGCTTTGTGACGTCTTATTGAATAAGGGGTCTAAGCTTTTGTAACGACGTGTGACGAGGGGAAGGAATGAAAAATCAGCCAAAACCGCGTGACGTCATTTGTGGACGGCCAGTTAGTCGATTATGTTATGGTTTTTATAAATTAAGTAATATGAATAAACAATTGTAATTGAAACAAAGTAAAGGTGGGGAACATGTTTACCATTGCATGCCATATTTATGTAAGCAGTAATAAAAGAGGCCGCATAAGATTATATGCCTATAAATACAAATTTAAAAAATACAGTATACTTTTTTTAAAGACCACAAGAAAGTTACGGAGGTAGCAGCAAATGAGAACAAACATATTCCAAAATTGCACACACAAAAAAAAACATCGCCAATCATTATTCTTTTATTTTGTATTTATAAATAAATGATATTTTTTTACAAAGAAAGTGTATACATTAGTATGTAATCATATTTATACATTTACTTTCCTAACTTTCATAATAGAAAAATCGTGTATTCTGCTATCAAAATTAAAATTATTTTTAATATCTTGTTCTATGGACAGTATTGCAAGATTTTGTTTACTTTAATCGCTCATTGTGGAACGAAGATAATTTTTTGTCCACTTCAGTTTTGAGAAGCTCCTTTCATAACTAGCGACACTGATAGCAATAGTTGAAAAAATTCATAGCAAAATTACAATGTTGGGTACAGAATTCTCCAATCTATACTGTTGAAACAATTTTAACAGATCAAGGGGGGCTTTTCTCCCGGTTTTCTAACATAATGCCTTTTCTTGTAGTGTAGGCACAGTACAGCCATAAAAACATGGATCCTTTTTCTTTCCATATTGAACTGTTCTTTATCAATGTCAATAGAAAAATTTATTTGATGTTCAAATGCTTTATTTAGTAGGTTACATGGTATTACGAATATTTTTCTTGCAAGGACATGCAACTCATCAAAGCGTTCTTTTATTTTCTTTCATAATTCCATCCATGTATAAAAACATTTCTCGTTGTACTTCTTGTTATAAAAAGTGAACCACGTCTTCTGAATTTTCCTTACTCATATTTTTATCTCCTTCAAACTCGGCGTTCAGTTGATAAATTGGGTAGACATTAGGACAGACGTCCGGAAGTATTTCGGATCTATTCTGTAGTTTATTTATTATTTTTTAGTCAACTTCCTGTTTCATAGTTGCAGTTCTCAATTATTTAAAAATGTACCTCTCGGCTACATTTTTACTTAATATTTATGTAGTTGTGCTTATAGTTATAGGGCCTCAAACTATATAAATATTTAAGATATAACACTGTCCAGTGAGTCTAAAATTGACGTTTCCGACAAAATAAAATTGTGTGTGTCTTCTAACCTCGATTTTGTTTTTTATTGTGTTTTTAAATATTTTTTTTTAAATTAAATAAAATAGGCTAATTTTTTAAAATTTTTATAATGATCATCAATAACTCTCTTTCACTAACAGTCACAAGCATTGTGAAAAATTCCAGATTTATAATTTTTAATAATAATGATAAAAAGATATTTTTCCCCACAACTTCTCATTAATAAACCAAATAATTAAATAAGCTTTGGAAATAAAACAAACAGAAAATAATGTAATTTTTAAAAATCAAGAATTTTAGAAATATACATCCAGATATTCGAATGGAATAACAAAATGTACCGTGTGCAGACTTGTTGTCATTGGCAACCATTCATCCTTCAACCTCATTTTGACTCTACTACTATTGCCTTGATCTCATTGTTTCATTCATAAAAAGTGCCGTGTTCAAAAGCCATTTAACCATTGGTTACAATTAATTATGAGTCACAGTTGTAGGTCCACAAGGAGTTCCTAATTTTATTTGTACATGTTTATAGTAGAGAGGACAGTTCGTTTTGTCATGAGTCATTTCTAAATAATTGAGAACTGCAACTATGAAACAGGAAGTAGACTAAAAAATAATAAATAAACTACAGAATAGATCCGAAATACTTCCGGACGTCTGTCCTAATGTCTACCGATAAATTGTTTGTATTTTGTATTTGTATTAGCACATCTCTTTGTTCCATGCAATGACTTTGCATTAATTTTAAAAAATTTCGGATTCCCAAACTTGAGATAACTTAGAAAAGAAAAAAAAATACATTCAATTGAGTAAAATTCCAGCATCTGATCTTGGTTTTCTCCCTTCAAAAGAAAAAGGGCGGTTGGTGTAAATGGTTGTACTTTTCAAATGCCCACAAATGCCGCCCCCTTAATGAGTGCCGCCCGGGGCGGACCGCCCCCACCGCCCCCCCCTAGCTACGCCACTGTGAAACCTTGAATCAGACAAACGATTTTTATTATAAAAAATTACCATTTTGCAATAACGTAAATACACTCAAGAATAAATTATTATTTATTATATTTCAAATTGCTCTCTTTGGTTAAAAAATAATTAAATCTAAAAAAGTATGTGTGGGGAGTGGGGGATTTCCTCTACAATAGGAATGTTGAACAATACCATCCCATCCCAGCACCAGCACAGTGGGTTTAACAAGGGTGTCTCTTACTGTGAGAAGGTCTATCAATGAATTTTCCAGACGAGACACTAAATAACTAGGGCGGGGAAACTAGTGAACGATTCCATGGTGGCATTATACAATTCAATGGGAAACTTCTTTAACATATATAGTTAAGCTATGATATGGTTACAGGAAATTAGGAAATCGATTTAATGAGGGATAAAAAAATTACCGCAAGGTTATCGGGTATGGAATGACAATATCATGTAAATGTAACTGAGTCGGACATAAAGTAACAGCTTGTGACAGTCGCTAGTCATCATGGGCGGACATAGAGTAACAGCTTGTGACAGTCGCTAGTCATCATGGGCGTCTACTAACAACAGACTTACAAAACATGTTTAAGTTTAAGCCAACGATGGAAAAAAAAGATCTTATCTTATAAATTACAGACTATTACATATATACAGAAGATTATTTCGTCCAACACTTATCCATCTTTTATGTCTAGTCTTGCAATTTTATTAGAGTTTTGAATGTTGATTGTATGTTAATTTTTCTGGCCTATTTAGGTACTCCATTCCACTACCGAATGCCAGACTGTATGGAGAACAATATTCTCCCTTTCTACTCCCCCCCCCCAGTGACGCCCATGCTTCTTATTTCTGTAGATGTGTCGTCCGTGTCCCAATAAATTAGGTTTGTAGATGTGTCATCTGTGTCCCAATAAATTAGGTTTGCAGATGTGTCATCTGTGTCCCAATAAATTAGGTTTGTAGATGTGTCATCTGTGTCCCAATAAATTAGGTATGCAGATGTGTCGACTGTGTCCCAATAAATTAGGTATGTAGATGTGTCGACTGTGTCCCAATAAATTAGGTATGTAGATGTGTCGACTGTGTCCCAATAAATTAGGTATGTAGATGTGTCGTCTGTGTCCCAATAAATTAGGTCTGTAGATGTGTCGACTGTGTCCCAATAAATTAGGTATGTAGATGTGTCAACTGTGTCCCAATAAATTAGGTATGTAGATGTGTCGTCTGTGTCCCAATAAATTAGGTATGTAGATGTGTCGTCTGTGTCCCAATAAATTAGGTATGTAGATGTGTCGACTGTGTCCCAATAAATTAGGTATGCAGATGTGTCGTCTGTGTCCCAATAAATTAGGTATGTAGATGTGTCGTCTGTGTCCCAATAAATTAGGTATGTAGATGTGTCGACTGTGTCCCAATAAATTAAGTATGTAGATGTGTCGTCTGTGTCCCAATAAATTAGGTCTGTAGATGTGTCGACTGTGTCCCAATAAATTAGGTATGTAGATGTGTCGTCTGTGTCCCAATAAATTAGGTCTGTAGATGTGTCAACTGTGTCCCAATAAATTAGGTATGTAGATGTGTCGTCTGTGTCCCAATAAATTAGGTATGTAGATGTGTCGTCTGTGTCCCAATAAATTAGGTATGTAGATGTGTCGACTGTGTCCCAATAAATTAGGTATGCAGATGTGTCGTCTGTGTCCCAATAAATTAGGTATGTAGATGTGTCGTCTGTGTCCCAATAAATTAGGTATGTAGATGTGTCGTCTGTGTCCCAATAAATTAGGTATGTAGATGTGTCGACTGTGTCCCATTAAATAAGGTCTTATCAGTCGCCTGCAACCCATCCCCTCCCCTTTTCAACTGTCACAGCCCAGAGTCATAGGTATGTACAGAGATGTTTTCTTTGAACACGACAGAGGTAAAACAGACATATCATTAGTGTTATTTGTTCAGTATCTTTAAACACTTGCGAACAGGATGTCCTGAATATTAGTAAAACGAATTTTAAAAAATATATTAAATTTGTTGTCCCAAATAATTAAGGATATGCTACTGAAGTTCGATCCCCAAAGTACAGAAATTATTTCATCTAGTGCAGCATTTTTATTTTAATGATTAGTTGTTATCACCGGTAAATAATACCAGTTGAGCATTTCCGTTAATATCTACAATATTTTATGCAATCTGATTGGTTTGATTTTTGTTTCTATCTGGTACTGAACTTGTGACGCGTGTCTATATAATGTCAGTGACGTAGGAGGTTTGTCGACGCATGGGTCCGGCTTTGTGTGCCACTTTTTAAAATTATCAGAAAGTGGTAGCCTTTCAGTTAAAGAAAACGGTTTGTGTATATTATCAAAGTATAAGTGGGTAAGGGGTTATAATATAAAACGGAATTACATTTAGGCAATACAAACCCTAAAAGGACAAAATGTGGGTGAGACTGCAATCAGGTTTTTAGCTAAAAAATATATGTGTTAGGCCTGACAAGACGTCACAGAATAATGAACGTTACGGCAAAAAGCCTTCCTCAACGAACAAATAGACAAAAGCAAAACTAATAAATTGAAATGAAAACTTAGCTGCTGTGTTATCCAACGCCAAAAGGAGCTACATCCTAAAAGCTACGCCCTTGATTTAAAGCACTTGTTGTTTTTTTCTTGTTTTTTTATACGATTCTTTTCTGAATTCTCATTCCCAGGAGACCAGACAATCTGATCCTGTGAGAGGTTGCAGCGTTCATTAGCCATCCTACCCATCATACAATGGTCGCCTGGTCAAATCTCGGGGACCACACGGGTACGGTCATCGCCGTGTCGGCTACAGCCGCGGTGGTGGCTGCCGCGGTTCTGTGGTCAAGGCTGGACAGAAGGGAGTGGGAACTGGTCGGGGAGGTGTCCGGCTTGTACAGCTACCCCATCAAGTCTTGTAAGGGGATCGCTAACCAGGAGGCGGTGTGCACAAACAGCGGCATACAGGTGTCTAAGGCACTAGACAGGTCAGTTGTATCCTGTAGTAAAACTTTAGTTGGTTGGATGATACCTTTGGGTGGTTGAGACGTATCCTGGTGAGAATGTGTATTTTGTTTTGGTTGAATTTGTGATAAGTCTCTTTCCATTGGTGATTATCATGGTTGGACAAGTTTAAGAATTGGTTTAATAACTTTAAAGAGGGGTGTCGTATCTGCAGATAGGTGAGTTAAATCTGATAGATAATTGTATGATTTCTTTTAGTGTTTATCTGAAAAAAGAAGAGGCATGTATGAATCTAATAGGTTTGGACAGTAAGAGGTGCTTGAAGGGAGCATAGATTGGTGGTGGTGGGGGGTAGTGGAGGTGGGTCTGATAAGTAAATGAAATATTCATAAGATGTTTCATACCTTTGTGGATTAGTGGATTGTTACGTGGATTAGTAGAAAGTTGATAGATGGATGCGTGAGTTAGTAGATAGAATTTTAATGGACACCTGGATTGGTTGAGAAGTGTTTGATAAGCATATGGATTATTGCAGGGCGAATTGATGGATACATGGATCAGTGGAGACATAATTGATGACCTAAGTCGTCATAAGTTATCGAAAGTTATTATTATTGATGGATAATTGGCTTTGAAAATTATTTGTTAATGGGTGTACAGATTTGTCATCGATGATTTAGTCAGCATTTATATATATATATTTATGTATATATAGAATAAAAAAAAGAATGAATAATAAGGACTTTACGTCCTGGCTATAATGAAAGTTGATCTATTACAAATTATTTACTTTTAAATTTGTTTGTTTTGATTTTTAATTGACCAAAACTTGGATAATTAAGGTGGCTTATGAATAAATGCGAGAAGCTGGTTTATATTTTGTTGACTTAATATAGAAATAATTTAAATTGAGAAAAAAATATTTAGGAAACTTCATTAAAAGTCTCCCTAAAATAGACTGCCATGTGGCAGTACGTGCCTAATATGCGATGAAGTTTCTAATTTATATTACATGTTTTATATCAAAAAGGGTTTGGTGGTTTACACCATAATAAAGAAGAGACCAAATGAGTGCGACGTTATGAATGTATGGCACATCCCCCCCCCCTTTTCCCACGCCACAACCGGAATTTTTTAACTAGATATTTATCTTAAACTTTCTCCTCAGTTTTGAAGCTCTCGGGTTACGGTTGAGGTTTTGATTGCCCTATTTGGTTTGTTTTCATATCGCCAGGCATTTTGTGATTGTCCGAGCTAATGGAGATTTCATCACCCAACGGCAAATCGCCAAGATGGCGAGCGTGACAACGGCTGTCTATGGTGACGACCTTGTCTTAGACGCGCCGGGTAAACCTCAAATTAAGGTTCCACTTTTTCCAAAGTTGGACCGCAACAAGTTGGTACAATGCAGGTTAGACTTTGAATTTCTATATGGGATTTTATTTAAAACAAAAAAGTAACTTAAACATGCATGTGGGTAATTTTAAATTAATAGATTGGAATTATCAGTCCACAAGCCAGAGCTGCCGCGGGGGCTACACGATATTGTAAAGTAAAGTCTTCTAACATAAATTATTTTTAAAACATAATAGTAATTTTTTTTTAATTTTAAAATTTCAAGTCCATCTATCTACACGATGGATGCATTTCAAAACGATCGATTTCTCAGTGTCAATTTCAGACAACAGTTGCATGTGAGCTGCAGGTGGATAATACAGCGTAAAGCAATGTCCTATTGAAAACACTCCATTTCGTCTTCTTTTAAATTATGTCACAAGTCTCATTGCCTATTTCCTCTCAACAGCTCCCCGTCATCCCCACCACCCCGAAAAAGAAAAAAACACATTGATGGCACTCAGTCCGTTTTTATGTCAGCATAAATCTACCATATACCCACAATGCCTTTACACACACAGTGCCCTGCCATCACACACAGTGCCCTGTCATCACACACACAGTGCCCTGCCATCACACACACAGTGCCCTGCCATCACACACGCAGTGCCCTGCCATCACACACGCAGTGCCCTGCCATCACACACTCAGTGCCCTGCCATCACACACGCAGTGCCCTGCCATCACACACACAGTGCCCTGCCATCACACACGCTGGGCCCTGTCATCACACACGCAGTGCCCTGCCATCACACACACAGTGCCCTGCCATCACACATGCAGTGCCCTGCCATCACACACACAGTGCCCTGCCATCACACACACAGTGCCCTGCCATCACACGCACAGTGCCCTGCCATGACACTGCTGATGAAATAATTTCTAAATAGGATATAAGTAGTATAAACAAACAGTTTGCGGTACTGCAATCGGGCTGTTTTTGTTTGTTCGCTAACGAAGGCTTTTTTGCCGATGCCAGTTGTTTTGTGGCGTCTTTTCAGGCTTACGCATACTCTTTTTCTATGACTCTTTTTATCTAATTATAACAGTTATTTCGCCATGCATAGGAATTACTGTGAGCAGAGGCGTCACTAGGGGGTGCGGTCCACGTTGGGTGACACCATCCCAAGGGGTGACACCGAAATGTAAAATTCTGCATGTTCCCGTTTTTAGACACGAGCAGACTGGTAGGAGTTATGGGGTTGACACCATGAGGTACCGCACTGGGTGACACCTACCCTATTGACGCCTCTGACTGTGAGCTACGCTTCCACCCCCTTAAGTTTTTTTTTAATCCGCAGACATTTTACGAGCTGCGCATGTTTAGTAACATATGTGCCCTAAATAGCTACTAATTATGGATGCATATGTTTAGCGTTATCGCACAATTGATAAAAATTTGATATTTCAGATCAGAAGTACTCTGTGCCAGTATAATGGCTGACAAGCATATGTTACCAATCTCAGTACTCTTTTCTGTATACTTAGTAGACCTAGACATAGTTTTTGGCACGCAGTAATTTCATTATCATAAGCTTGTGTGTGACAAGATATATTATTTCCCACTTATTTTTAAATCCTTTGCAGGTAGGGAAATAAAAAATAATATTTTAAAAAGTAATAAAATACGATGCAGTTGTTTAAATAAAATGCAAATCCAAAGTTTCGTAATACAGAAAAATAAATTTCTGTATGATTTTTAATAATAAAGTAATACGAATAGGAATATGATGATGAGATAAAGGAACCATCCATACTAATACTTGGGGTCTAAACTCTGCTTCAATTTGTGGGCCGCACATGAGGTACGAGTTTGAGAACTTAACACGTGATGTAATAAACGTTAACGAAATATGGGTTTTAGTGCACGTCTTTCATCAAGTCAATTGTGAGGTCTCACGCACCACGCCACGATTTGACTGTACGTCGCCTGCGTTCAATGTTGATTGTTGATAGAAATGTTGTCCTCAGATTGAAATCAAAGGGTGGTTGTTTTTAAAGTCTGCCTTTTTATGACAGCTCGGATAATTTCTGGGTTTACCAACTACCGTCGAAAAACAACAAAACACTTTTATGCTTGTCAATCACTTAATTAAAATGTAAAATGATTTTCAATGAATTTAATTTCTTGTTGCTTTTTAAAGCATCGACAGTTATGTTTTAAATAATTTAGTTTAAACTCACTAAAGACTTAAATAGTGCAATGTGTAGGTGCGATGCTATGTTTGGTCACATAGCAGATAGCCAATGTGTAGGTGCGATGCTATGTTTGGTCACATAGCAGATAGCCAATGTGTAGGTGCGATGCTATGTTTGGTCACATAGCTGATAGCCTCAAGGAACCTCAAACCTTGACGTATCGTCAGTATGATGTCATAATGCGTCCCTGCCAAGTTCCTTTGAAACTGTATAAACATAAAATAACTTGAATCTTTCTTTATGTTCGTAGAGTTTGGACCAGCTCACTCGAGGCTCAAGACTGTGGAGATGGGGTGGGAAGGTGGCTGAGTGAGTACTTACAAGAGGAGGGTCTCAAACTGCTTGTTCTGGTCCCTGGACTAACACTGAGAGATGCCCGGTGTGTCAAGGCAAAATCTAAGGATAAAGTACGTAATCAGGGGCGTAAAATTGGAATGCGTGTGCAATCCGTCATGGTTGGAATTTTAAAAATATTGTTTAGTGTTGTTTTTTTTAAAATTATGATGCATTTTTTTCGGTATGACCTTCAATGTTGCTTCTTTGTTATTTGATGGGGCGAAAAAAATCATGTTACAAACTGCTGTCGATAACTATAGCTACGCCACTCCATGCAACACTTCATAGTCTCCTTTCCTATCTTGAGTGCCCACTGTCAATGTGTTGAGCGTCCTGGCTCCTTTGCATTGTGATAGATTGTGATGTGTTAACTGCTAAATCCGTGACGACCATTGCAAATTACATGTAGAGCCATGTCAAGGGTCAAATAGATGCAAAACAAAGGGAAAACAATAAATAAAGGAAGAGTAGAATAGGGAAAGCATGCAGAGGCATAACTGGGATAAAGCAATGGAAGGGGAAATGTATGTTGTATGGCAACCGTCCGTCCTCATGGGACGATGGCGTGTACTCCTACTCCTCTGCCCACCTGCCCTTTCTCCTGGCCCTTCTCTCTTCACTCAAAGCTATGAGGGATGCTTCAGCTACATGAATGCCCTCACGCACTTTTGCCCGCCAGGAGGTGCGCTCCTCGGCAATGGTCTCACACGTTTTATAGTCTATCTGTGCCAATGACATGTCTTTCTTGCAGACGTCCTTGAAGCGCAAGCAGGGGTGACCTCTTTTTCTCTTACCGGTTGCCAGCTCACCGTAAAGCAAGGCTCTAGGAATGCGCTCCGAGCTCATCCTGCGGACATGACCTAACCACCACAGGCGCCTCTCACTCAGAATTGAGTTCATACTCAGCATATGGCTTCTTCTGAGTACCTCGACCTTGGTGATCTTGTCCTGCCACTTGATGCGTAGAATCCCACGCAAGCATCGTAAGTGGAAGCTGTTGAGCTGCTTTGTTTGCGTGTTGTAGGTCGTCCAGCACTCACTGCCATAGAGGAGTGTGCTGAGCACTGTGTACCAGGAAGGGGAAATATAACAAATTAAAATGATTTGGCTCAAGTGTATTTGAGCTTTCCATAGAGAAATTGCCATCAAAATTCTCTTCACAAACCAAGTCTTCCGATTGGTTCATGATTTATTTTATTTTTAGAATTGATTTGTCTTCTGTAAAAACTATATACAGTTAATAGTCTTTCATTATTGACTTGTTAAAAAGTTTATAAATCTGGATAATCACTGTAACTATAAGATACAATTTTTTTATTATGAATGAGGATTGTAAGGAAACCAAACAAGTTTATTTTAAGTTAATCAGATGCGAGACTTTAAGCTTAGAACTGTTGTCTTTGCACTTTGTACAAAGAAGAAAAATGAAATCCATCAATTTTCCACTCTCCAACTAAATCACGCATTTCCATTAAGGATCTACACTTGGTTCACGAGGACGAAAGAATTGACCATTCAATTATGTCGCAGCCTAATGCCTTAGTACATGTATATAAAAGAAGAACATCGGAATATGTATTTTCTACGCAGTCCCTTCTGAAAGCTTTCTGAGTGAATGGACACAGGAGGACGTCCCTTGATGTGGATGGACACAGCAGGACGTCCCTTGGTGTGGATGGACACAAGAGGACGTCCCTTGGTGTGGATGGACACAGGAGGACGTCCCTTGGCGTGGATGGACACAGGAGGACGTCCCTTGGCATGGATGGACACAAGAGGACGTCCTTTGGTGTGGATGGACACATGAGGACGTCCCTTGGTGTGGATGGACACAGGAGGTCGTCCCTTGGTGTGGATGGACACGAGGACGTCCCTTGGCGTGGATGGACACAGGATGACGTCCCTTGGCGTGGATGGACACTGGAGGACGTCCCTTGTCGTGGATGGACACAAGAGGACGTCCTTTGGTGTGGATGGACACAGGAGGACGTCCCTTGGTGTGGATGGACACAGGAGGTCGTCCCTTGGTGTGGATGGACACGAGGACGTCCCTTGGCGTGGATGGACACAGGAGGACGTCCCTTGGCGTGGATGGACACAGTAGGACGTCCCTTGGGCGTGGATGGACACTGGAGGACGTCCCTTGTCGCGGATGGACACAAGAGAACGTACCTTGGCATGGATGGACACAGGAGGACGTCCCTTGGCATGGATGGACACAGGAGGACGTCTCTTGGCGTGCTCTCCTTTGAATCGACAGCACCAAAACTGTGTAAATGTCTTCCGAAATTTTTGAAACAGTGTGAAAAAAAGAGAAAAAGAAAATAAAAAATTGAAGACCTATAAAAAAAAGTTTGTATTTGTATTTGAAGGTCAGAGATCAAGGAGCATGGATTGTGTTAGCGCTATAGAGGAAAGCATTGATTGATTAATTCATTCATTATTTGAAATTACCATTCCTACAGATCTGTCGACAAATACAAATAAATTTATTTGGTAACTCACTATATTTTATTTATTTCGTGGATCTCAGTTGATGAAACATTTTATTTTTATACCTTTTTACCAACATCTGGAAACCCAGATATACATGGCTCTTGTCATAAGTTTCTACAATGTTTTGAAATCTTTCAGGTTGGGTTCCCTGACAGAGCCCCTT
Source organism: Ampullaceana balthica (assembly GCA_944989445.1). Classification (NCBI taxonomy): domain Eukaryota; kingdom Metazoa; phylum Mollusca; class Gastropoda; family Lymnaeidae; genus Ampullaceana; species Ampullaceana balthica. The sequence continues at coordinate 213,404 of CALYLW010000548.1, read as the reverse complement.
ATCACATAGCCACAGAAGAGTCACTGGCGGATCTGAAGTCTCGTGTCGGTGAATCATTGGACGGAGATGTCACTATGATGAACTTCCGCCCGACCATTGTCATCAAAGGTTTGAAAAAACCTTGGGACGAGGCAAGCATTGGAACTTTGGATTAGTATGATAAGAATTCTTACCGGGAACTCTTAGGCAGTCTTAAGTTAATGTTTTAAAAAATTCAAATTAATTTTAAATTAATTAAAATTCACCAACTTAAAAAAAAATAACAACACGTATTCTTAATTATCTCTTCCTGAAGTTAAATTTTTACAGAGGTTATTAGGGTGAAAAAACTTGTATTGTCTCATTCATATTTTCTTTTCCCGCGCAGCAACAGACCACTTTTTGAATGACCGACTGAATGTTTTTTAAAAAAGAACTATGTCTTTGAATTTGAATTTAGATTAAAAGCAGCGACCATGAAATATATTTATTACACAATAAAATTGGACAATTAAATTGCACAATTATATTTTAGCATAAGCAATTTACTAAGTTATTTTACAAAATTCTAAAATTATATCACGAAATATTTAACAAATCTTTGTTCTTAAAAAGGGAGAGACTACCGTAATTTATTTTCGCCAGTAAACCCAGAAAAAAATCTTTATTCAAATTTTGATTCTCTCGCACAAAGTTTCTGCAATTTTATTTCATTAAAATTAAAATATCTCGTTCAATAAATGTGGAAATTGAAACTTTTCAATTTTTACTCTTGGATGACAAAGTTATCCTATGACATGATGGGCTTCTGAAATAACATTATGTCTTCGATGACTCACTTCTCTGTGTGGCACTTTGCCAGGAAGACTAATAAGTCAAATATTATTATAAATTCCAACGAAAACAGAAACAAAAATTAATACTAAAATAAAATGTGAACATTTTTTCATGATTGTATTCTATAAGCAATTTTTCAAATTTCAGGACACGTGGGCTGAGCTAAAAATTGGCAAAGATGTTCGCATGAGAGTGTTGGAACCTTGTGGAAGGTTATTTAATGCCATCATTTTAGCTATTGTTTCTATCCTTCTAAGCCGTGTCTTTAGCGTTTTTTGTCCCCTGACTTTCCATCCAGTGTTGTATGTAGTCTATGACCAATCTGATGTCTTCTAGTCCCTGACTTTCCATCCCATGTTGTATGTAGTCTATGACCAATCTGATGTCTTCTAGTCCCTGACTTTCCATCCCGTGTTGTATGTAGTCTATGACCAATCTGATGTCTTCTAGTCCCCTGACTTTCCATCCCGTGTTGTATGTAGTCTATGACCTATGGCCCATCTGATGTCTTCTCATCATCTCAGTCTCTCGACTTTTATATTTTTCAATCTTCTTTAGTCACGTCTCTCTGAAATATGTTTATAGAATGTGAAAGCGTTTGTTCTTAATTTTAAAATGACAGGTGCATCTTAACAACTGTTGATCCGGAGAAATTTGAGAAGCGAGAAGATGGCGAACCACTGAAAACATTACGCAGGTACTGTCAACTTATCTGAAGACATTACGCAGGTACTGTCAACTTATCTGAAGACATTACGCAGGTACTGTCAACTTATCTGAAGACATTACGCAGGTACTGTCAACTTATCTGAAGACATTACGCAGGTACTGTCAACTTATCTGAAGACATTACGCAGGTACTGTCAACTTATCTGAAGACATTACGCAGGTACTGTCAACTTATCTGAAGACATTACGCAAGTACTGTCAACTTATCTGAAAACATTACGCCGGTAAACTGTCAACTTATCTAAAAACATTACGCCGGTAAACTGTCAACTTATCTAAAAACATTACGCAGAAAAACTGTCAACTTATCTGAAACCAACGCATCCCACAAGTAACGTGAACTTATTTATCGAGTTATCACTTAAACTTTTTACTTTGGTTTTTCTCTTCCTCGTCTGTTGCTCTTACCTCAGTCAAAACCAGTTTGACAAGCGAGGCATTGTGACAACCGAGACATTATGCCAAGAAGGACATTGGACAAGCGAGACATTGTGACAAACGAGACATTGGACAAGCGAGACATTGGACAAGCGAGACATTGTGACAAGTGAGACATTGGACAAGCGAGACATTGGACAAGCGAGACATTGGACAAGCGAGACATTGGACAAACGAGACATTGGACAAGCAAGACATTGGACAAGAAGGACATTGGACAAGCGAGACACTGTTTTACCTCAGTCACAACCATTGGACAAGCGAGACATTGGACAAGCGAGACATTGGACAAGCGAGACATTGTGACAAGTGAGACACTGTTTTACCTCAGTCACAACCATTGGACAAGCGAGACATTGTGACACACGAGGTGGACTTGAATATTGAAACTCACCGCTCTTATGAAATAACTACTCATAAAAATATATCTATAAAATTCTTAATGGCACATGAAACATGGAATCTATTGACCTCTAAAGACTATAAATAGCTCTAACCATAAATAGCTCTGATATTCATGATTTTTAAAGCCTCCTCAAACCAAAGGTGGAGTATGTGGGCAGGCAGAATTCATTGTAAGCCGTTAGGTACTTGCTCAATTCGAAATATAAGGATTAATGTATATTCATATACCTGCATTAAGAAGAGCACAAATGACATAGTTAAATGCTTCAATTTTTATGTTTCAAAGACGGTAATAGTAATATTATTAAGTAAAATGTATTTTAGCCCTGATTAAAATATTAAACTCACCGATAGTTTAATTAGAACATTTCTTTGTGGTGATGATTAGTGATTGATAGAGTGGTGATGATTAGTGATTTTTAGATGAAATTTTTAATGATATTTTTCTCCGCCTAATTCCCCCGCCCCCCCCCCTCTCTCACATACCACAAAGGTCAAAGCTTCGTTGGTGTTAAAACTGCCATGAAACTTTTCCTTACCCTTACTGTAGCACTTCCCGTCACCATTCCTTTACAAACCACTTCCCTTTTCCATGACACTCCTTGTCATTCCTTTTCACTTTTCTCCATGTCACTTCAGCTTTCGTTTCACACATCTCTGTTCTACTACGTTATTGACTTCCCCTTTTCTCTAGCCCTCCTTTTACCACCACTTCTCCTATACTTATCTCTCCTGCCTTATCTTATGCGCCTTTTCCATTTCTTATAGCATTCTCGTTTCGTAAAGCCTAATTTTTAGTCGTTTCCCCATCTCGGCAATGCCACTTCTTCATTTATTGTACATTTTCCAATATTTCATCTTTTAAATTTGTTCAGTCAAAATAAATGTGCAATAATTTTAGAATAAACATACTACACTACCACCACCTCAGCCTGCTGCTGATTCAACAAACAGTAATAATTACTTTCATGAACTTTCATTTCTAGTTTCAGACTGTTTCCTGACGTCAATGCCACCGCGCCGTTGTTCGCCATCTACGCCGGGCTGGACAAAGGGGGTCGTATCAAAATTGGGGATCCCGTGTACGCTGTCAGGGGTGACGGACTGGGGATCAAAATCAGCCCGGGTATTTGATGCATGGAGACAAGACTTCAACTGTACCAAATGATGCATAGAGACAAGACTTCAACTGTACCAAATGATGCATGGAGACAATCTTCAACTGTACCAAATGATGCATGGAAACAAGACTTCAACTATACCAAATGACTTTATGTAGATTTATGTGGACTCTGTTAGTGTATTAAACCAGGATTTTACCAGAGAAACGTTTTTTGAGTTTAAATCCGTGTCCTAAATTTGTTTACTGAATTTTAAAATTCGGGGACCTCTGGATATATTTCCGACTTGTCCAGTGTAACCGAAAATGAGTTCGTTTTATTTTTAAAATAATCTTTAGTAATTTTTAACAATATTTTTAATCCATTCTAAGACTACAGAACAGGAATAAGAAGGGATCCAGTTCCTGTCAACCTTGGAGGAGGTTCCAGCTGACCGAGTAGATTTAATTGTTTTAAAATGATGACCCCTTTGGTCGGGGGTAGCAAAGTGTCACAAGTCTTTATATGAACCGTTGTACTATAGAAGTAGTTTAGGACAGAGAAAGTTCAAGGTCATACTACCAGCTATACGTTTTGAAACAGCATACTTTCACGTGTCATCGAAATCTTACGCAAGTTAGATAGAGAGCTCTCGTTACCCACAGTGCATATCTGGCAGTGGAAGGCATATATTCTGTCAAAGCTTTAGTGCGGAAACAGCAATCATCGAGAACCTGTTTATAGTCGTGATTTGGAATTTAAAAGTAAAAAATCAACTTTGAAATCAAAAGGGGGTTATCATGAGAGCACCAGAAATAGGGGCGTAATGCCTCACATATTCATGCAACTGCAATGTGTTACCCCAGCTGGAAAACTTTTAAAATAGTGTAGGAACTTTCTATCTCCCATAAAAGTATTACCACATCGAATATACGATGTGTATTTTCGAAGTTATGACGCCCTTTATATTCTCTGTATCTAAGCTTAGTACTTAAGCACCGTTAAAATAAAAGTAACGAAAAAAATTATAAGAACCTAATTTCTTGAATATTTTGTAGTGATACCGTTATTTTATTGAGATGTAAGCTGTTTTTGGAGTGGTCTGAGTCACAGAATGGTTTTTATTATTTAATTTTATGGGACCAAGACATCTTGACTCGATCTAAAGCCAATGATTTGTTTCATCTTTAACTTGTCTTAATCATGAAATAAATTCATAATTAAATATGTGATCGTGCGCTTACGTTTAAGACCAAGAGAATTTCATATTCAACAATTCGTTCAGCTCCTTGTTGTACGGCTGGTAGAACCTGTACAGCTGCTCCATTACTTCTTTCCTCACCGGTATGTGCTCGCGTCCCTTTGATTTCCCCATACACTTGGTTTTCCCGGTAGCACGAATCCTAACACAGTAGAAGCCGCGGCTGCTGTTGAAGTAAAAATCTTCCGGCGAGTAAAACGGTCTCAGGTGCAAAAACCGCTCCACCTGTGTCATTACCAGCAGGGGAGTCTTCTTGAGACTTTCGCTTTCGATGATGTAAAACTGCCTCCTGGGAAACACCTTGAGCCAGTGGGTCAGGTGCCGGGAATAGACGCTGACCTCTACAGACGGGATGTTCGAGTTGACCTCACGGGTCAGGTTGTTGATGACCCAGTCCTCGAACGCTGGGAGCGTCGGTCGCTTGTCGACGAGCTGCATGTACTGTGACACCAGGCGCACCACCGGATCACGGAGCAGCAGCAAGAGTTTGGTGCTCCTGTTCGATGCGTAGATCATCTTGGCGCACTGGTGGTGTTGGAAGTAATCCGGGCTCTTCTCAATGGTGATCTGTCCTGTTGCGGAGTACGGCATCTGTTGAATGTACCAGGAGACTCCCCTGGCCTGGAGACTTTTGTTGTTGAAGAAATTTATCTCAACGTTTGGCGCCACAACGTCCGGGTGAAGCTTGAGATACTCGAGAACAGCACGCGTGCCGCATTTAGAAACCCCGAAAATGATGCACGAAGGTAATCTTCGCTCTCCTTTGCTACTTTCATTTTTAGCACTGATGAAATTTTCATGATTAGTCAAATCTTCTTTTAAAAATTCTAATTTAATTTTGGTTGTTAGCTTATAAGTACGTATATTATTTACATTGCTCATAGTCACTAGGCGATTTGAGTGAATGTCAGGATATTTTAGACTGAAAATATCAGAACAAAGAACTGTTATCACTGTCGTAAATAAAACACTTATGAGCACCAACTTTACACAGCATATTCTTATCCTTGGGTTAGATAACACGGGAAGACGAAACACGCCCAGTAACTCTGATAAATTTCTGCATGAGTTGAGGCTCGGTTGTGGTACCTTCCTGAAGACAGCGTTTGTAGGCAGTGGAGCGTGACATTGGTTGGCCATTTTGTCTAAAGAACACGAACCATCGACGTTTAGGCGGAAGTGAAAGACGTTGTCGTGGAATAATCTCCCGCCTTGGCTCTCAAGAAAGATTGTTTGGAACGTTTACTTCTCGGCATTCTAAGCGTACATGCTTCAGAGAGTCAGATTAGATATCCAGAAAATGTTTCTTTGACGTTGTTTCCTAAAGGTTAAAGTATTAATTTTTATGTCTTCAGCATTTTTAGGAAATGTTAAAACAAAACAAAACATGTAATATAAAACAAATTGAATAGAAGCATGCAATCAGATCCGTGCATTCAATTGTGCCAATAATAATTGTGTATGTGGTTAAAGCTTACGTTACAGGACCTTATCTAGTATCAAATAACAAAATTGTAATACTTTACCCTTTAAAGCAGTGAAAATGTTCTGCGTTGATATGAAAACTTCTTCCACAGAACAGCACTTCTAAAGAACTTCTAAAAATACTTCCATGCGAATTCAGGGTGCATTTAATCATCGACTTGTGAACTGTAACTGCATTGTTGGCGGGGGTTTATGAGCTAATTAAATCGAATAATGGATTCTTGTGAGTGCATCTTTATTGACCGATGTTGATGAAAAAATTAGGTCTCTATTTGTGTGCTTGTCCCTGTGTGTGTGTGCTTGTCCCTGTGTGAGTGTGCTTGTCCCTGTGTGTGTGTGCTTGTCCCTGTGTGTGTGTGCTTGTCCCTGTGTGTGTGCTTGTCCCTGTGTGTGTGTGTGCTTGTCCCTGTGTGTGTGTGTGCTTGTCCCTGTGTGTGTGTGCTTGTCCCTGTGCATGTGTGTGTGCTTGTCCCTGTGTGTGTGTGTGCTTGTCCCTGTGTGTGTGTGCTTGTCCCTGTGTGTGTGTGCTTGTCCCTGTGTGTGTGTGCTTGTCCCTGTGTGTGTGTGCTTGTCCCTGTGTGTCCATGCTTTTGGGTCACCTCTTATACACGTCTGTGTATAATTCGATCTGCGTTGGGATGGCTGGCATAAAACTTGGTTTACGTCTATAATTGTGTTTGTGTATGCATGTATGAGTTTGCGCGTGCATCTGTGTGTGTGTGCGTGTGCATCTCTCCGCGGGGTGTTCAAGAGCCATAGTGTATGGAAGACGGCATGTAACCCAATAGAAAAAAATATTTCTGAGTATTGGTATGTTAGAGTAAAATTCTAAGCCATATTTTTTTCTTGGAGCCAAAATTGTTTAGAAATTAAATTCTTTTCAATTATTACAAAACATTTCATTGAGATGAGCTTAGTCTCGTTTAGTTATGTCTTGTATAAAATGTTGTTATCCAAAATTGAATTTCAAATATAATATTTATTCATAAATTCTAAATAAACATGATTTTTTTAAATCCTGATTAACCGAAAAATGTCCGTATAGAGCAAGAATGAGCAAACCTTCGGCCCGTGGGCTATATTTGACCCACTGACACGTTTCAAACAGTCCAGTGAGACCTCACATGAATTAGGTGTATTATCTGGTGATTTCTCAATTGTGGAACAAAAATTCAAATAATAATACTCTATAAAATGTATATTTCTTAGCATATTTAAAATGATTATTTCACCACTTTTTAAAATGACACATGAGCACTTTCTAAGCAATATAATATTAATTTTTTAGCTTCGTTCCCACTGTCCCAATTGTGCATTCAAGGTTAAGAAAAAAGTTGCAATACACGATATACCAAGCCCTCCCATTTTAACGTATGTGCGTTAGCATGCCTGAGTGGCGTGGGAGTGTGCATTAATTGGCATGCCTGAGTGGGGTGGGAGTGTGCATTAATTGGCATGCCTGAGTGGGGTGGGAGTGTGCATTAATTGGCATGCCTGAGTGGGGTGGGAGTGTGCATTAATTGGCATGCCTGAGTGGGGTGGGAGTGTGCATTAATTGGAATTAAAAAGTAAATAAAATAATAATAATAATTTTACAAAAAAACAAAACAAAGCAATAACAACAACAAAAAATTAAAAAAAATATTGAATGAATGTTTTTTTCTAGAATTTTTAGTATACATTTAGTTCTACCATTGACGTCACTACAATCTGATCGATTATTTCTATCCATTATTTACCCCTCCCTAAACCACAGTGGCATATTTTTATTTTTATTTGAGGAAACATTTCTAACTGAGAAAAGAGACTTTTTCGTGGAATAGCGTGGCAAATAGCGTGTCCTCCACCCCCCGCCCACGCACTAATGGTTAGTACTAAAATAAATTCACCACATAAATCTCAGCCCGTCGCTCTGCCGTGGGATATCGTGAAGTTACCTACTGGCTTCATTGGTAGAAATCATAGCACTAAACACTGCACTTCGTTGAAAGTATCATGGCAGCCATTTCATCACAGTCACCACATCTTTATTCTCTCTATCTCTCTCTCTCTCTCTCTCTCTCTCTCTCTCTCTCTCTCTCTCTCTCACTATCTATCTATCTATCTATCTATCTATCTATCTATCTATCTATCTATCTATCTATCTATCTATCTATCTATCTATCTATCTATCTATCTATCTCTCTCTCTCTCTCTTTGTCTATCTCTCTCTCTCTTTGTCTATCTCTCTCTCTCTCTCTCTCTCTCTCTCTCTCTCTCTCTCTCTCTCTCTCTCCTCTCTCTCTCTCTCTCTCTCTCTCTCTCTCTCTCTATCTCTCTCTGCATCGGATATTGAAAGGTTCTTCAGAATTGTTTCTTGTATCCCATTAAAACTATCATCTGGTGAATATGCACAACACAGATTGTGGCTGTCACAAGTGGGCTTCACTAGCCACAATCGCATTGACGCTATAGTTGACACATTCAATTCATTGACGCTATAGTTGACACATTCAATTCATTGACGCTATAGTTGACACATTCAATGCTTATTGAATTTCTAGCAAGTGGAGATGTAATACGTGATCGTTTTTCCCCACTTAAACCCAAATTAGAAGTTCATTCAGTTCCTGGCCCAGGTGACACATATTACAATAGGTTTCGTGGATGAATCAAAGGAGTATGGGGTTTTCGATTCTTATTTCTATTCTTGCGGCTCCGTTGCCCGGTTAGAATTACATGTCAACAGGGGCGGATTAAGACTGCACGGGGCCCCTGGCTGCAATTCAAACTGGGGCCCTATCCAGCCAGCGTCCCTTTAAATAAAATGATTGCTAGCAGCTAATATAACACTGTAACTTGTAACTAAATAGTTCATCGGTTCCTTTAACATACTTTGTCTGTACTACGGGATCGGCCTTCCCAGCCAAAGATTATTCATGAAAAAATGGAATACGAAGAAATAACTGTTTGCCGGTATCCTAATATTGAGTGTAAAAATACAATTTTAAAAAAAAATTGTGCCCACGCCGGGAATCGATCGCGTGACAGCTTGCACAGTAGGGTGACTTTCTACCTCAAGACCAGACGAGCCTGATGAAAAAATTAAGTTTTAAAGTATAAACAATAATCTTTAATATTTTCTCTTAGAGACAGTGGCGTAGCTACGGGGGTGCAGGGGGGGACATATGTCCCCAGGCGCCACGTTATGGGGCGCCAAAATGAGTATTAAAATTAATTATTTAAATTTATTTTGATGTAAACTAATGTATTTCAAGTACGTTTTCAAGATTGAAATTTGGAGCTCCACAAATATCTTCTTTACAAACCAGTTGGCAAGCATGATTTTGGCGCCCCCATTGAGCATTAAGGGGCGTCATGTGGATTTTTAAACTAAAAAAGTAACCATTAAAGAATCATTTTTAAGTTTTGTTCAGATACATTCCAAAGACGCAGCAAGCCTTGAAAGGGTTATCGTATAGAAAATGAAATATGATAACATACCTCTGGCCGACTGTCGGTCACAATAACATAATAATGCTTATGTAATGATTGGGGATATATCCAGCCTTCAATCACAGAGCATTGTTTGCAAACTGTGACAACCACAGCTTAAACTCAGCTAAACATAGGGTTGCCAGACGTCCGGCAGAAGGAGGTGCATGTCCTCCTTTTTAGCTCAATGTTCTCCGTCTGGTAGGCAAAGCTAAAATCGTTTAAAATGTCGGGCTTCTCTTACATTTTATATTACAATTTTTATGTATCGTTTTTAAAACTATTACATCGTATGTTTACTTAAAATAAAAATAGATTCTAGCTATTTTTAAAACTGACTTAACTAGACAAGGACGAAAAATCTAGTTCTAGGTTTAAAAAATATCGCAGTAATTGAAAATGAAGTGGAAGAAACAGCAGTATTGGAGGTTATGAGCCGTATTCACACAACCTTGTAAGTTGTGAAAAATAGATTGGAGGAGACATTTATTTCACTGAAAGTCAAGGAGATGTTGAGAAGACTTAAGGAAAGTGGTCAAGAAGAAGATTTTGGAAAATGCTAAGTTGGTGTATGAAGAATGCATTAGTTACTTATACAAGTGGTTGAAAACTTTTGATGAATTTCAATGCTTTAATTGGATGTACTTAGATAATATCATGTAAATTTGATGAACTTTTGGCGAGTATATTGTATTTGAAAGACAAGGGTATTGTAGATGATGTGCAATTGTTTGACCAATACAGCAATCTTAAATTATTTTTACAAGACAAAAATGAACAGTTTTTTAAGACTCTTGCATGAACAATGGCATCTATTACAATAAAATTGTACTGACTTTAAGTTTAATCCGGGACGACTCAAATGAAATATTCAAAATGTCCTCCAATGGCGTCCTTCTAATTGTTTTATTATGCCCTCGTTTTGGTGTCCACGTATCCAGCAACCCTAGCTAAACAGGATCCAGTTGTTATCACTTTTTTTGGAACAGTTGAAAGTATATATTTGTTTTTCTCTCGTTCAACAACTCGTTGGGAAGAATTAAAAAGAATTGTGCCAATCACAGTGAAGAGGGAGTCTAAAACATGCTGGAGTGCACGATCAGAAGCTGTTAAAGATATTTATGAAGGACTATATGAACTAGTAGGGCTGTTGGAAAAAATATCAGAAGATGCAATATGACCCTGACAACAGAAGTGACGCAGAAACTTTACTGGCAGGTATATTTAACTTAAACTTCCTAGTTTTGATACATTTCTGGAACATCATAATCATACTTTGGAAAATTGATCGTGTCAAGAAACGGTTGCAGAATCTTACTATGAATTTCAATGAAGCAGCATCTGATCTTGAATCGCTGGTGCAAGAACTTGTCAACATTCGTGATAATTTTAGCCTAGTTGCGATAGAAAATGGAAAAACAGTATGCACAACTTGGGGAATTGAGTTTAACAGAAGGATTAGACGACATCGGAGGATACCTGGAGAATTAGCAAGAGATGCAGGACTTTCGGCAGAAGAAGAAATTGCACGTGTTATGAATTGCGTAATTGATAGACTCTAACAGGAGATATCAATACGGTTTTTGTCTAAAAAATCTTAAACACCGAATTTGGATTTTTAATAAACGTCAAAACTCTTCTCGCTGAGACAAATGTCGATACAATTTGTCGAAATTGCTTATATTTTGGAAATTTCTACGACATTGACGTCAATTGTCACGAATTGTGCACAGAAATTGGAGATTACAAAATGCTGTTCAGTTCCGAGACTGAAGTTCTACCGGAAACTCCTTTGGAGCGTCTTGGTTTTATTGTTTCATATGGAGATGACGTATTTCCAAATCTGTGCATTCCACTGCAAATACTTCTAACAATTGCTGTTTCAATTTCAAGCTATAAGTGGCCCTTCAGCAAACTTAAACTTATTGTGTCTTATTTACATGCTTCAATGGGACAAGATCGTCTTAGTGATCTTGCACTCCTTAGCATTGACAGAGAAACACTTGAGAATATTAATTTTGACAATGTGATTGACGAGTTTGCGACAGTCAAATCAAGGAGGATCAATTTGTTGTAGACTATGTCTATTCCAGTCATGTATAATTAGTAGAGTTTTATTTCTTCAAATAAATTGTTTACAATCGCATAGAGAATTATTTAGTATGTATTCTACTTCATTAAAATACTAGATGCTTCGAAAATGAACCATATAAACCGTACAATTTCAAAAACATTTCTTGTTGGCTCAGTGAGCCGCCTGAATATGTCAGTCCGAGAAGGGGCGCAGAATTTCTGTCATGTCCCCGGGCGCAGATGACCCTAGCTACGCCACTGCTTAGAGAGCATATAAAATCAGTCTTTTTAAATTAATTTATTTAATTTATGATATTTTTCAGGAATTCATGCAAACATCTTTCCATCTTTCTTATAAAATAGACTAAAATTTGGGGGCCCTCTAATCATCGGGGGCCCCTGGCTTTTAGCCCGTTCAGCCCCCCCCCCTCCTTAATCCGCCATAGCATGTCAACGAGTAACGAGCTGTAAAGTATAATGTAGTTGGTTTAGGGTGAATTGAAGGTAAGTATCTGTGTTAAATTTGTTTCCTATTTATAAATTATGTAAGTTTTGTTTATTAATTAAAAATTACCGATCATTACAAACTCAAACATAATGTGTCATTAAAAACAATGTAATAAAATATAATAATACATATTGCCGGCCGGATACAACTCAAAACCACGACATCCAATGGCCTATCGTATTTTTTAGTCGTTCGTTGTGGGGATTAAAAAACGTATACAAAGGCTTGCATAGCCTCTTTGTCCACTTTGATATGCGGCCTGCCTTTGGTCGGTCCGAGACATCGGGTTTTCCCCGTGGCTCTGTGCCTCAAACAGTGGAAACCTTTTGTCGCGTTGAAGTAGACGTCATCTGCTGTAAGGTACGGCTTCAGACCAAGAAACGCCTCGACTTTGGCAAGCTCCGAGAGAGGCGTCTTCGTCAGCTTGTGGCTGTCGATGATCAAAATTTGTTTCTTGGGAAAACTCTGGTACCAGTTTCTCACGTGATCGGCGTAGATACTGACCCGCAATGATGGGATCTTTAGGTTGATCTCCCCCGTTTTAGAATCGCGTATCCACTGCTCAAAGGGGGGTAACTTACGGTCCGTTGCGGAATACTTATCCAAAAATTGCATGTACTGTGAGATCAGGCGTTCAACTGGGTCTCGTAACAACAAGAGCAGTTTGGCCGATTTGCTCATGGCGTAGATCCGAGCAGGGCATTGAATGCACTCGAAATAGTCCGGACTTTTCTCCAGCGTTACCTGGTTGGAATAGGACAACGGCATCTGATTTCTGTACCAATCGATGCCTCGCTTGTAGAGAGTTTCGTTGTTGAAGAAGTTGACCTCGTGATGCACGGCCATGACGTACGGATTCATGTCCAAATACTCCAGGAGGGCCCTGGTACCACACTTGGACACGCCGATGATTATGGCGTTTGGCAGGCGGCGGATCTGCACCTCGTTAGCCGGGATTTCAATCCGGACCGACTTGTCCGCCTTCTCGAAGGCCGTTTGAAAGTCAGGTATTTTGTAGGTGTTGTCCTCCCCGCTCAAAACCGTTGCCTCTGAGTTTTCCGGGTTGTTCCAAAAGACCTTTCTCTGGAAGTCCAAGTCCTGGCCGCTGAACTGCTGGCGATACACCTCCAGTTTGTTCAACGTGTCGTTCAGCACGGACATGCAAAGCATGATCAGGGAGAATGAGCAGACGCCGAACACTACGGTGAGCAACAGCCGTATCCTGTCCATTCGACAACCTCGGTGCTGAAATGAGCTCATTGGAGTCAAGGTCGTCGGGGGAGACACGGTAAAAATCATGTATTGAGCACCCTGAGACGGGGCGAGTTTTCTGAATATGGCTGTATATGGCTGGATATGGCTGACAGAGCAAGAGCAAGTGATATGGCTGACAGAGCGCGTGGGTATTTGAAGATTCTTCCTTTGAGAGCAAAAGAAACAGAGATGTCATTATTTTGTTTCGCCTCGACTAAGCTTTTACAAGTAAATGACATGATGAATTTTCCCCTCGATTTGGAGTTTTACAAATATTCGAGAAGGGGAAAAAATAAAATAAAAGTATGTAGTATCATGGCAACATGATTTTAATACATTTCTTTAAACGTTTCTCTTTCTCTATGGCATTTATAATATTTTCAGGAAAAACAATGATTTTATTATAAATCTATTGCTTATTATTTGTTAAAAAATTTAAAAAATTAATTGTTTAATTACGATTTATAAATCTGTGTTAATGACACAAGAAAAATATGGGTACCATAAGGCCATAAAGGAACACATTTTTCATGCAAAAGGAATGAAATGAACAGTGTTTTCGGAATCTCCATCAAATTAAAAATATTTGTTTCTGTTTTTGTTTCAAATTCACTAAATATCAACGTAAAAATCTATAAACGTTTATAAACAATAACATCTGGGGGAAAAAAAAGCTTTAAAGGGTTGGTTTTTTTTTATTATTTGATTTTTTTTTAATATTTTTTTTTAAATTTCTGACTATATTTACACATTACAGCTAAAAAAATAAAAATAATAAAAGAATCACATTTATAACTATACCCACTTTTTCCGTTGTTGTTTTTTTTTAACTTAACTAATTTTACGCAGGTTTCGTCTCCTTAAAAAATCCACCACAACAATTTCCCCTATCTTAGTAAATAGCATTTTTAGCAACATAAGAAAGACACTGGGTCTGGTTATACGTAGTCTGATCGCGGTTTTTGTATTGGTTAGAGGGTCGATATTTTACGACCCTAGTGCTCTCCCTGGGTTGTGAGTGCACAAATGAGCTAGGTACGATCACAAAACAATAGAGTTGAGTCAGTTTGCCACCGACACGACTTCCCGCAATGAAATTCGAACCACCGACGTTAAAGAGCCTCAGTTGTTTGATGAGCTGTGATCCAAGTAGCACGAGATGGTCAACTATTGATGGCAGTGGCTTTGAGCAGTGGTTCCGTAGCTATTTTACTCACGGGTCTTCTTTTACAATCATCTTTAAACCTAACCGTATGTCTTGCAAATTTAAAGTGTTTTTCGGGGTAGACGAGAAGGCCTGAGAAACCAAGGCTGAAACTTTAGTAAACCACAGAGCATAATTTGGGGACCACTGATTTAGAGCGAAGACAGACAAAATCGAGTATGGGGAGGGGGGTGTATGGCGGTTACCTTGAAGTCAATTTGATCTCATACTTATTTTGTCGATGTATTCAAATTTTGGGACTTGCTGTAGGAAAACGGGGAGGTGAAAGACTATGAAGTGAACTTCTGACAGTTTTGTCCCCTGACTTCAAAACATTGCGTGCAGACAATGTCGGTGTGCGTGCAGACAATGTCGGTGTGCGTGCAGACAATGTCGGTGTGCGTGCAGACAATGTCGGTGTGCGTGCAGACAATGTCGGTGGTGAACAATGTATGGACTTCTCTTTTTTTTAAATTGTTATATTTTGCGATTTCTTTTGGATTAAAAGATAGTTTTCCCTTATTGCTCAATCGAAATTTTGCTTAGACATTAATTATTTTTTCATGGACTCATCACATGAAATCTTCATATCCATATATTTATTTTGAATTCCAAATCTCCAATATGCAATGTTGAATTTAGAGGTGGGCGGCAGGGAGGTCAGCAAGGTTTGACAACATCCTGAGAGATTTTATTATTTTGTTTCATCAAATGTCTACAACTCCTCCATAAGCGTCTCGAAGATGTGTCATGGAGAGGTGTCACGGAGAGGTGTCATGGAGAGGTGTCATGGAGAGGTGTCAGGAAAGACATTGAGGAGTGACGTTAAAAAGGACGTCAAGGAAATGCGTCAAGGAGGGCATCAAATTGAGGGAGGCGGTCAAGAGGCTGCTTCAAGAAGAGTCATCAAGAGGAGGCGTGAAAAGGAGGTGTGGTGTCAAGAGGAGAGGAGGCGTCTAGGTAAGGCGTCAAGGAAATGTGACCAGAAAAGGTGTCAATAGAAAGTTTCAATGATGGTGTCAAGGTGAGGCGTCAAGAAAATGTGTCAAGGGAAGGTCCAGGAGGGCGTCAAGGAAGGGCGGAGGGCGTAAATAAAAGAGACAAGGGAGGCGTCCAGTTAAGGTGTCAATAGGAAGTGACGCTGGTTTTAGATAGACATTTTAATTATATAAAGCTAAGTTGGTGTTTCTAAGTTTGTTTCAACACTTTGTTACGCAATCACGAGAATACCAAACAATAGATCGCGACCAAATTTTATTTTAC
The DNA here is from genome assembly GCA_944989445.1 of Ampullaceana balthica. Taxonomy (NCBI): domain Eukaryota; kingdom Metazoa; phylum Mollusca; class Gastropoda; family Lymnaeidae; genus Ampullaceana; species Ampullaceana balthica. The sequence continues at coordinate 197,394 of CALYLW010000548.1, read as the reverse complement.
GGTTCCTTTAAACCTGATGATGGTTTTAGTTTATATATATATATATTTTTTAAATCTTCCCCTTTGCCTGAAAGCTGTTTGATTTAACAAATCGTGAAATCTAGAGATAAAGAAAGGAAAATTTAATATTTTCAAATTGAACGACTTTAGATGGACGCTCAAAGATTTGTATTTTTGATGCAGTACTTTTAATGACTTTGTTTTTAGCGTTTTCAAATACAATTAATCTTCATGCGTATAAGTTGAAGCAAAATTCAGCTGTGTTTATTATAATACGATACGTTAATAATATTTATATTTGGTTTGGATTTGCAGCACCAAGCAGTGGCCTTTATTTTCAGTTTTTATTTTATATATGCGTAAACATTTAAAAAATATTTAATTGCAATAATAATAACACGCTGTATAGTCCAAGGCCGTACCCAGACTTTTTTAAAGGGGGTTCGCAAACTTGTCGCGAAGGCATTTCATGTTAAGATAGGCAAACCTCTCATAACGAGCACATATCATAACGAGTTTTTCGCATAACGAGCAACATTTTTATGGAAAGGTTGCTCCCTTAACGAGCGAAGATTCGCATAACGAAACTCCCTTTTTTCCTGGAAATTCATTAGTGAGCCGGCACTTCCGCCCTGATGTATTTTTCTGTGTCTGTCTGTTAGCGCATTGTTTTTGTGTGTGATCAACCGATTTTACAAATTTTGTATTAAGACAGTATTTGTAATTTTTAAATCCCTTATATTAACTTCACCGCCGTCTCTCTCTGTCTGTCGTTCGTCGTCGATTGGGCGGAAAAACAAAAGTAAAAAATGACCCACTTGCCATGATGCCATTAAGCTGAAATTTGGCACATAGACTCGTGTCACCTAACCATGCATCGTATCAAAATTTCAGATCTATCGAACATACCGTAATTAATTTAATGCATTTTAGTTTATCTATATAAAACTATATGTAGCAGTCACTATTGTTTACATTTTATGGGTCACTTGACTTCACGCCAGCCATCGCTGACCACATCTCGTGTTTTAACCAGGTGGAATTCACTCAGTTTCAGGCTGTAAATGTTTGTCACGTTGGAACATAATCAATACTTTAAGTTCTGTCTCGTATATAAGGGATTTATATTCAAAAACTTTGTTTTTATGGGGTTGTTTAATTTAAATCCCTTATATTAACTTCGAAATCTTGTCTCTCTCTCTGCCTGTCGTCATCTCTTCGTACGTTGGTCGGGCGGAAAAACAAAAGTACAAAATGACCCACTTCCCATGATGCCATCAAGCTGAAATTTAGCACATAGACGCGTGTTACCTAACAATGCATCGTATTAAAATTTCAGATCGATCGAACGTACCGTAATTAAACTAATGCATTTTTAGTTTATCTCTATACAGCGTATGTAATTCAATTTCACAGTTTGTTATTGGTTTTTTTTTCACGTGACAGTTCAGTTCGCGCGTTGACGCCACCCGTCGATGTACCGGTGTGCTTTTGTTTACATTTTACGTGTCCAGCGATCGGTGACCAGACCTCCCCCCCCCCGGGGTTATAAAGCAAAGGGGAGTTAAGACATATTCAGTCTGTAAATGTTTGTCGCGTTTGAACATAATCAATACTTTTAGTTATGTCTCATATATTAGGATTTATAGTCAAAAACTTTGTTCTTACGGGTTTGTTTTATTTATGTGCAAAGTTTAATAAACTGATACATTATCTTCGAAAAAAACAACACAAGAAGTAGAAGACAATCAGAAGAGAGGGAAAAAATAACTGTTGAAATAAAACGAAAAAACATTGAAAAGCGAGAACAAAGTTGCGAATCTAGCGCGCAACTACAATCGGCCAACATATACGATCTGCACTATTCTCAAGAACAATTAAGGAGATGGATGCTTCAAATGGAGTGTCAAGAATGTCTACGAAACGGTTACATCACATTTTCGTCCAATTTTGAAGCGTCTGAAAAAAACAAATGTCTTTAACAGTTTTCTAATTAAAAAGCAATAATTATTTGTCATAAATTCATATTTTTTTAAACGTTTTTTGTTTCAAATCTAAATTGTATTCTAGTTGTTTCACTCTTTAACAATTAATAAGTAACTTTATTTGAATAAATGCTTATACATTTTTTTGGAAAAATGAGTATTTTTTTCAGTATGGAACGGATTATCTTATTTTACATTGATTTGCATAACGAGTGTTTCGCTTAATGAGTAAGACTCTGGAAATAATTAATCTCGTTATGAGATGTTTGACCGTACCTACAATGTATGGTGCTATGACTTCAAATTTGGATGAGAATGTTTAATCAATAATTCTGTACCTATGAAATACTGAGGGCGTTGATTAAACTTCTCGTCTTTTTCGGCTCGTTTTCAATAACAATAATAATAATAAAAACAAAATAATAATAATATTTTCAGTACATACAGTCATGGGTTTAAGGAAAAGGAGGGGCGGGTAAGGGGGGGCCTTAGAAAAATGTCATAAAAATGTCATAAAGTTGTTACAATAAAACTGAACTAAATTCCCTGAAAGTTTATTACATTGAAGACAGTTTACATTTATCAAACATAAAAAAGAATTATGTCTGCAAGTATAACTGATACATTATTTATTGCTCTAAATATTCCAGTTGTTTAACAATTTTAGTCACATTTTCAGCAAAAAATCCGCAAGCTTTTATATTTATGTGTCCTTCTAGTTTCACATAGCAAAGGAACATTTGGAATTCCAACAAGCTTTGTCATATTTAATCAAAATTCTAATGAATTAGTAATGATGGTGTTGGTTAAACCTTCAGTTGTTCTATTGACAATTGTAATATATCCCAAGAATTCTTCTGTGACCATCTTTTTCCCATTTTGTTCTTTGACAAATCTAACAACAAGTGACATCTGCTCAATGCCTCCTGAAATGTCATTTGTCTCGTCGGCAAGTATAGAAAATGCAACTGAATTATTTGCTTCACGAACAATGTCTTCCCGCAAGAGAGACCCACAAATTTCGATTATAGTTTTTTGCGTAGTTGAAGAGATATACTCAGCGGTGACCCGTCAAAACGGCCCCGACTTAATGGCCCCGGTCTAAACGGCTCCAGACAAATTGTAAACATTTTTTAACAAAAACTTTATTTTTTTTGGCCTTTTAATTAAGCTTTTGTCAATTTTGTCACCCTTAAAAAGTGGTAAAATTGTAATATTATTTCTTGTGATGTTATTATATTGTTTCTTGTCAACAAACAACCGTGACTTGGTACCATTTCGCGTAAAAGCTATTAAATTCACTCTTGTGATGTCATTATTATTGTTTATTGTGAGCTAAACCTGACACTGAATCGGTGAGTAAAAATACGAATATAATATTTGATTGTACATTTTACTATTAGTCCATCTATTAGTCCAGGGCCGTTTTGTCCGGGGACGTTTTGTTGGTGAACCATACTCAGCACTACAAGAACAAATTGACAAATGATTACCAAGAACTTCATCTCCAGATTCAACACGAAACTCTAACAGGTCATAAAAATTACCAGAATTTGATTCTTTTCCACGAAGTGCTAAATCATGCATGCAGCAAAATAAGATTGTAGAAATGATGGGACCCAGTTTGTTGCAATTTTCTTGCATTTGTCTTCTAAATGATGAGTCCAACTGCTCATTTATAGAAACTGCTTTGGCTTCCAATAAAGCAAATTTTAATAAAATTGCTTGCATCTTCATGAGAGCCTTTGTGCTATGTGCTTTGCAGGTTGCTACGTGCATCTTCGTTGAAATCTTTGTATTTTGTACATGGTTTGATGACAAATGCTCACTGAACTCATCTAATTACTCTTTGAAGAAACAACACGCAATATTTTCAAAATGCACCTTTTAACATTTGCGAGTATACAAGCCACGGTGAATAGTCTGATAACCATGCATATCTAAAAACTAAAAACTCTGTTTCCCTCACTGTCAGCTCTAAAATCATACTTGTTATCAGGGGTCCAACAATCACGAATCAGCTGCAATTTCAACTTATTTGAAAGGTCTTGTGTCCAGAGATAGCTTCAAATATCCAATTTAGGATATGAATAATTGTCAGCGACAATCAAATAAGGAACAGTTGCTTCAGTTGTGTCTGGCTGTTGAACTTGTACTGTTGTCCTCAATGCCAATGATAAGTCAGATGCTGCAGACACCTCAAAATCTTCTAATAACGGCATTTCGGAATCCCGTAATTGGTCTACTTTTCGTGTTATTGTTTGTTTGTTTTTTGACCCTGTAAAAAATTTCTTATATCTATCCTTAGTAATCCTGCAGTTTCTACACGTATATTATTTCACAGCAAAATTCAATTTTCTCGTGAGAAGTTAATTTTTTTATTTATTAAATGCATTAATATATGTTGTATTTTAGCTATTACAGCATTAATTTGTAAGTTTCATTAATTTATAAGGCTTTTTTCGGCCCTTATGTTATACTTAACTTGAATGTAATTGAAAATTGACCTTGTATGGCATTGTCAGTAAAATTATTTTAAAAAAATTTTGCCCACCCCCTGGAAAAATTCCTAGCGATGCCCATGCATACAGTGACCAAAAAAGTAGGTTTTCTTGCAATAAATAATTATAACTGTAAATAACAACATCCAAAATAGTATTTTATTTTAAAATGCAAGTACTCGATCATTCATTTTTTTTTGGTTAATAATAAAATCTGCAGGCGCAAGTGTTAAAGAATTTGAATTACATACATTATGGTACAGAACTGACAAGGCGGAAGACCACGATGCTATGATGTTTATTTTAAAAACATCTTCGATTTAAACCCTTCTTGGGTTTTTGTTAACAAATATCTGCAAAACATTGTTTTTTATATTGAAAGCGTAGTGATGCATCAATGCAAGCTCAGTAAGTCTTTCCTGAACCATTGAACATCTCATGGAATTGTGCAAAAGTCGGAGTGCACTGAGCCTTCGCTCACACGCGAAGGAAGTCACAGGAATTACACACGCGATTTTCAGTAAGCAATAAATATTTGGATACATCGATTCATTGCAATTTTTTATAGCTTCCGTGCAAATGTTTTGGTAGCTTTGACTCTTCCCATTGGCTGAACCTCAATTTCCACCCTGTAAACACTTCGGGCAGCACCTCTGGTGAAGGCAGATCTTGCTCATATAAATCCACATCGACTTTCAGATCTTCATACATACAATTTCTAACAGCACTGGCACAAGAGCTAACAGTTATGAGCAGTGGCGTAGCGAGGGGGGAGGGGGGACATATGTCCCCGGGCGCCACGTTAGGGGGCGCCAAAATGAGTATTAAAACTCATTACTTAATTTTATTTTCATGCAAACTAATTTATCCCAAATACGTATGCAAAATTGAATTTTGCAGCTCCAAAATATCTTCATTACAAAACAGTTGGCAAGCATGATTTTGGCGCCCCCATTGAACGTTAAGGGGCGCCATTCTACTCATAAACAAATGACACATCCAAAATGTAGGATTGCTGATGGCGTTTAAAAAAAACTGTGAGTTGCTGAGAGTGAAACTAGGGGAGCAGTAAGAGGCAAAGGTGATTGTATTGATAGAACAAAAAGAGACGACACTAAAAGCAATCAAAATGACCAAGACAAGAAAAAGGAGTGGCTTAAAGCAGTGGTTCTCAACCTGTAGTATGTGGACCAATAGTGGTCCTCGAAGATGTGCCTGGTGGTCCATGAGCAAAGCATGAAATTTACACACTGTATGATTCAACGTGAAAGACTAGCAAGTAAAAGAATTAACGCAGACTTAAAATATATTTTTGATTTGGCCTAAATAGTTTTTAAATTTTATCAAGGCTCGTCCATTAAAATCTGTTCTCTTTAATTTCTTATGTTCGAATATGAATCTTGAACATTAACAGTTACTGATGTATACTGAAGTTCGCTGGTTATCAGACTGTTTGAATTACGTGATGACCTAAGAGAGTTTCTTGTAGAAAAAACTAAAAGCTTGTTGATCATTTGAACCATTGCTTATGTGGGGCTGTTTGGCTTATTTGGCTGAAACTTTTGAAGAACTCAATAAACTTAATTCAAATCGGCAAGGAAAGGAGACACATTTAATTACATTCAGTGACAAAGCGTCTGCTTTTACGAACAATCTTGATCTTTGGAAAAGAATATTATTTCAAGGTAACTTTGAGATGTTTGATCAATTGTACGAAACCACCGAGAAACCAGAAAATGCTGAAATAAATAAACAACTGTTGATACATTTGATGTCTGGTCTTAGTCAATCAATGCAGAACCAATTTAAATTCTACTTTTATGATTTTTAACGCTCAGTGGTTTTTCATGGGTTTCCAGTCCTGATCTCGCACGCATTGACTCATCAAATATTTACCAACATCGTAATTAAACCAATTCATTGAACTCTATGGCGGATTAAGGGGGGGGGGCTGAACGGGCTAAAGCCAGGGGCCCCCGATGATTTAGGGCCCCCAAACTTAGCATATTTTATAATAAATGTGGACAAATGTATACATGAATTGCTGAAAATATGATAAATTAATAAAATCTTATCTATTAAAATGATCTCTTTTCCCACACGATAGTCTTAGCAGTCAAAAAAACCTGATTTGATAGGCTCAATAACAGAAATTATTAAAGAATATTATATATATATATTTAAAATTGACAACCCTAAATAAGCTCTCGTGGCCTAATGTGAGGTACTAAGGCTTGTGGTGCAAGCGGTAGCGGGTTCAATCCCCGGGTGGGTTGTGAATTTTTTTTTCATGTGTTTTTTAATTTTATAAATTGTCTTTTACACTCAATTTTAGGATACCGGCAAAAAGTTATTTCTTCGAATTCGGTTTTTTCATGGATAATCATTTTGGATGAATATTTACAAGTTACAGTCTTATATTAGCTGCTAGCAATCATTTTATCTAAAGGTACACTGGCTGGATAGGGCCCAAGTTTGAATTGCAGCCATGGGCCCCGTGCAGTCTTAATCCGCCCCTGATTGAACTGACTAGCGATACCATTATGAATATGTTGCATCAGAAATTGGGCTAAATGAAATGTTGGAGTACTCCGAACTGTCTCAGATAGATTTTTAAAATACTTTTAACTTTTAACCTTTGCAACTTCGTGAAAGTGGATATTCTACATTGCTTACAATAAAAACAAAACATCGTTCTTACTAAATAAACTAATATGGCAGTCTTTTTAATACAAACTACGGTTTATGACTTATTTTTTTTTATAATTAGCAAGTAGAATTAAATAAGAAGACTATGAGACTAATATAAATGACTTTTGTTCGTTACAAAAGAAAGCAATTACAATATTGTTTTTGGAGCACGCAAATCGTAGCATATTAGTATAGTTTTACTAACTAACATGTATATTACTTATAGCTAGCTATATACACAGTATAATTATATTTAACTTGCCAGCTCGGCAGTAGCACAATTTTTAGTAGTGGCCGTAGTGGACACACATTTTTCAAGTGGTCCTTGAATCTCAAAAGATTGAGAACCACTGGCTTACAGAATGGTTAATTCACGTCCCTTAGCTGTATGCTGTGACTCTTTTTAAAAAGAAAAATCTTACATCCCCAATCCCACAGTGGATGGAGTAAAGTGGGGGAGAGGAGGGAAGGTCTCTCCTCTCACAGGCTTGTGTTGGTATGTCAAAGCAAGTTGGATTCCTTTCATATGAAATAGCAGACACCGCCTCTCTTTCCTGTCTCTCTGTCATCAAACTTGTTGCTCTGTATGATCCACTGTTAGAAAAATACCTACAACAACATGCCCGAGAAAAGCGAGGTTCAGTATCTTATTTTTCACCGGAAATCCCAAATTAATTTATCCACCTACTTACATCGACTGTAAGGAATCAGCTGTTGGGTGAAATCAGAAAAAACAAGTACTACGGTATCTTACTTGACTCAACATTCGATCTAGGACACCGGGAACAGTTTTCTAGAGTCATCAGATTTGTGGATGTGGATTTTCAAACCAAAAAAATAACCATCAAAGAATCTTTTTTAGGTTTTGTACAGATACATTCCAAAGACGCAGCAAACCTTGAAAGAGTTATCGTAGAGAAAATGGAATCTAATAGCACACCACTAGCCGACTGTCGGTCACAATGTTATGACAATGCTGCTGTAATGACTGGGCATATATCCGGCCTTCAACGGTGGATATGTGCCAGAAATCACAGAGCATTGTTTATCAACTGTGACAACCACAGCTTAAACATAACAGGAATACACTCAGCTAAACAGGATCCAGTTGTTATCACGTTTTTTGGAGCAGTTGAAAGTATAAATTTTTTGTTTTCTCTCGTTCAACAACTCGTTGGGAAGAATTAAAAAGATGTGTGCCAATCACAATTAAGAGGGAATCTGAAACACGTTGGAGTGCACGATCAGAAGCTGTTATGGCTATCTATGAGGACTAGATGAACTGGTAGGGCGGTTGGAAAAATTATTAGAACGTACAAATATGACGCCTGACACCAGAAGTGATGCAAAAACTTTGCTGGCAGGTAAATTAAACTTTAACTTTCTAGTTTTGTTACATTTCTGGAACATCATACTTGGGAAAATTGATCGTGTCCAGAAACGGTTGGAGAATCCTACTGTGAATTTCAAGGAAGCAGCGTCTGATCTTGAATCGCTTTAGCAAGATATTGTCAACATTTGTGATAATTTGAGCCAGGTTGTGGTAGACAATGGAAAAGAAGATGCACAACTTTGGGAATCGAGGTTGACAGAAGGAATAGACGACATCGGAGGATGCCTGGAGAATTAACAAGAGATGCAGGACTTTCGGCAGAAGAAGAAATTGCACTTGATATGAACAGCGTAATTGATAAACTCCAAAAGGATATATCTATTCGGTTTTTACGTCTAAAAAACCTAAACAACAAATTTGGATTTTTACTAGACGTCAAAACTCTTCTTGCTGAGACAAAAGTCGAGACACTTTGTTAAAATTGCTTAGATTTTGCTATTTCTACGACACTGACGTCAATGGTCACGAATTGTGCACAGAAATCGGATACTGAAAAATTCTGCTCAGTACCCGGACTGAAGTTCTACCGGAAACTCCTTTGGATCATCTTGGTTTTATTGTTTCATATGGAGATGACATATTTTCGAATCTGCGCATTTCACTTCAAATGCTTCTAACAATTGCTGTTTCAACTGATAGATGTGAGCTAACTGAAGCTTATTTTGCTTTATTTACGTGCTTCAATAGGACAAGATCGTATGAGTCATCTTGCACTCCTTAGCATCGAAAGAGAAACACTTGAGAATATTAATTTTGACCACGTGATTAACAGTTTGCGCCATTCAAATCAAGGAGGATCAATGTTTTGTAGACTATGTCTATTCGAGTCATGTAATAATACTAGTATAGTAATTTTTTTTCAAATAAATTATTTACAACGGTATAGAGAAATGTTAGTCTGTATTCTATTTCATTAAAATACCAGATGCTTCGAAAATGAACCATATAAACCGTAAAATTTCATTTTTTTCTTGGGGGCTCAGTGAGCCCCCAGAATCTTTCGGTCCGACAATGGGCGCAGATTTTGTGTCATGTCCCCGGGCGCACATGACCCTAGCTACGCCACTGGTTATGAGGATATCCTGGTTAAGCAAGAGAACCGCATTTCTAGTTCAGCAATGATGTGCTCCAGAAATGGATTAATTAAGTTCCGCAGATAATGTCGCATTGGCGTTTTTACGCACACATTGCTTCGGTAGATTTGCTGCTTAGCAATTCTGGGCATTGAAGCTTCAGCTCCTACAGACTGCGCCATGATAATGAAATGATCATAAGTGTTTTGAAAATAAGAATCTACATTTGTTCTAATCTCTCCAAACTCTTGCTTGACGTTTTCGATAAGTGACATAGCCTGAATTATGTCAATCGCTTCTTTCTGAAGTTCCACTTTTATTATTTCCAGCCTAGATAACAGTTTGTACGTTACAACAAACGTCACAATAAAATAAATGTGAAGTTACACAAGGAATGAAGAAGTGACGTTGCTCGAGACTTACTGTCCGTGTCCCAATCACCATTTGTAGTCTTACTTGGATCAAATCATTGGTTGTTGTGTTTTCATCGTGGCAGTGAAATTATCTCAAAAGTGTGAAAAATGTAAAATTACGATCAATAGAAGTGTTTGTATGATTCGTGGCGCTCAGCCCATCTGCTTTGTACAAATCTGTAAGTGCCTTCAGTTTAGCACTGGCAAAGACTTGTTTTTATGACGTTTTTAACAAGGCTTCGCGCTTTGGGCTGTTGTTAAAGAAACATAAATTTTTTCATAAATTTGTCAATCATGTTACGCACATCGGGAAGTCTGCACGAATGCGTGATCACTAGTTTTAAAGCGTGGTTGCTGCAGTGTGTGTATACCGCAAAAGGGGACTCTCGCAGAATACGCGCTTGAACTCCTGAGACAGCGCCCGACATAGATGCAGCGCCATCATAACACTGGCCCCTCATATTCGGTAGTTGGATCCCCAAATCTCTCAATAATGTCAAGATCTATTTGTTACAAAAAAAGGGCACACATTCGCAAAAGGGGGTTCGTTCGAACCTAGGAACTTGCGTACGCCCATGATAGTTACAATTATACATTTACATGTGTGAATAAAATTGCTAATCTTCTATGTGGTAATTCATAATAAAACATTTAATATGACCATATTATGTAATAAGTGAGAGAATTATTACCAGGAAAGCAATGCCCCAGATGAAACTTACGCTTAAAGTAATAATAACGTAGAACTAATAAAAAAAATTAAATTGGATTAAAAAAATAATAATATTTATTTACTTGTTATGTGTCTGATGTGTTTAATTCATGATATAAATATAATATAGATTAACCCTTCCACCTTCTCTCTCTCTCTCCCTCCCTTTCCACCCTCTCCCTCCCTCTCCCTCCCTCCCTCACCCTCTCTCTCTCTCTCTCATCTATTTCAAACTAATCACAATTCTCTAGGTAGGCATAGACAGGGGCTGTGACATTGATATAATGCCAGAAATTCTATTTTATTTATTTTTAAAATAAGATTGAGCATACAGATGAGATTTTGTCTTAAAATTAAAGCTCCTGGGAGGACTTTTTTTGTAGGAGACTTTATTTTGCGACACCGGAACTTCTAAACTTCACTTGTTGTAAACAATCATGGCGGACTCCATGTGTCAGAGTCGTGTTAAGTTAGGATTTGTTGAAGATGATACAGATTTACGTTTGTTATCAAGTCATTTCTTTCCCAGTAAAGTGGGTGGAAAGCCTGCATGGTTATCTTTAGATCCGATTCCTGATTATGAGGATCTAAGATGTCTAAAATGCAACAGCCCTACAGTTTTCTTAATGCAAGTGTATGCCCCGCTTCAGATGAGGGAGGACACATTTCATCGAACTATTTTTATTTTCATTTGTCCTAATACCTCTTGTTGTACTCCTGAAGACAATTCTAATTTTAGAATATTGAGATCACAGCTTCCGCTTATAAACAATTTTTACAGTGACACGCCCCCTTCAGAGGAGCTGGATCCCAATGAAGATATTACCTTATTACCAAATGCTGGTTTGTTTCAAAGCCTTTGCTTTGTTTGTGGTATTAAAGGAAGTAAGAAGTGTGCTCAGTGTAAAAATACTCACTACTGTAGCAAAGAACATCAAGTTTTGGACTGGAAATCAGGTCATAAACAAACATGTTTACAAGAAAAAAAGAATGGTAGGCCTAATAATTAGGCTAATTAATTTTACGAAGTTGCTATAGTATAGGCTATTATTGATATTAATATTATTAAATAGTATTGTTATTATTAAGTATTATAGACCCAATAGTAAGCACTTGGATATCGAATGGGAAATCCCCCCAAAACTGGTATAGTAATTTCGTTGACAAAATGGCGACCTCCACTTTTTAATTAAAATTACATAGCGTGTCCTTGTTTTAATTGTTATAGCATAGCTGATTATTGGTGCCATAATTTAATAAATTCAACGTCTGCCCATTGAATGAGTCAGGCATGTTGCTTGTGGCAATGAACATTTTTTTAAATAAAAATTTTTGAGTTTTTACTATGAAAATTGATAGTCAATATATAATATACTATACTAGCGTACAGCCGTCAAAAATGACGGAAGTTTTCAGCTGAAATCTATTTATTTTATTAAAAAATGCACTTTTTAGGCCGCCTACGGCGCCGACCTTTTTCAAAAGCCCAAATAACTACGATAAATACGAAATATTAAACTTTCTGAAATGTACACAAAGTATTTTATAATAGGGGTTGCAGGGCGCCTGCGGCGCCCACTTTTTGTTTTAATTTTATAATTAACCATCATCAAGTCCTCTTTTTCAAAATTAAAATATGAGCGAAAACAATGACATCATATAATATTTTTTACAGCGCATATTTAATTTGCACACCTTTTGATGCATTGATGCAGTAATTTGGTTTTCCCTGGTTTCTAAAATTAGTAGCGTCAGGACTGACAGACACTACTTACGTGACAATTGCAAATTATATAGTTTAATTATATAGGTGAAATAGGTCACCTTCACTAAGTTATAACTTTTCTTTTTTTTAAATGTGTCATGTGAGATAAAAAAAAGCATCATTTTATTTATTATGTCAAGATAAACATATCCAAATTTCAATGATGTAGGTTTTGGACTTTTTTTGCAATGTTAAAAACAAAATATTTTTTGGGAAAATACCTATTACCAATAACGGCGGCAGTGTGCTACAATGAGTGTATTATACTGGATTATTGATTTGGAAAATGATTATCGCGATGGTCTAAGTGGTAGCGCACTGGACTATTGAACCGAGGCAGGTCGCGGGTTCGAGCCCAGGTACTGGCAAGGCCCCTGGGGCATTGTGCTGGCCACACATTCCCCTGCTCGTTAGTGGTGGCTAAAAACTTGTGAACGCTATTTCACTTGCCCCATAGTCCGTCATGGACTGGAAAGGGGGTCATTTTCAAAATGATTATATTAGTGTATAACTTAATAAATTTAATATTAATAGTTTGATGAATTTATTACAATGTTTAAATAACTATAATACATTGTAAGTGTTTATTAATTTATTATCTGTCGAAAAGGGGTTGGCCTCTACTTGGCTCGACAGATGAGTAGGGTTGCAGAGCTTACCGCAACCCAAAACCAACAACTCCTGGCAGGCAATGGCGAAGTCTGATATGTTAGGTGCTAGTCACATATGATTACAGTCGCAGTACAGGGCAGGGCAGCAGATGCAATGCCGATGATGAAAACCACAGTACCCGTTGGGGGTCGGGTTGTTCCGAAGTGACCTTTTCGCCCCCCTTATTTCCCCTATTAACGCCATTGAGCGGTGCGGTTTAGGGCTAGGAGCGCCAGTATGGATTAGCAAAAGGTACCATGAAGAACGTAGCGGACGCCATCTCTGAGAAAACCTTCCTGTGGGGGTTACACCCTAGGTATCATTGATGATCCCCCCGCTTAGCGGCAGTCCAAACCATGGAGACTCGTGTGTTTTGCCGGGGTGGCCCCAAAGTGGTAGTGAGTTGAAGTAGGGAAATTTCACCCCTCCTTGTGAGGTCACTTTAGTGCAGGGGTTGGCGAACTTTTTTGCCCATTACCCCAAAATATAAAATTTTATGTTGCCATTACCCCCTGAAGTCGTGAGGTCCTGCCTACACCACTTGGGCGTTTTGGGAGCGGTGTAAGCCCCACCCCTCCAAACGGGTCTAGGGCTAAGCCCCAGCCTAAAACTCATCTGTTGAGTTTTAGAAGCCTGACAAGTGTCTGAAAATGACCCGAAAAGGATGATGCAATTATACAAGTTAACAGTCGAATATAATATTGTTGTTTTAGCAGTTATTGGCCTAACTGCCCAGGCAATTATAGATATAATGATAAATCTGACATATTGCAATAAATTCGGATGAACACTAATTTAATTTTAAAAATAACAAACTATAAATTTAATATAAATTAATGTCATCAATTTTTATTATGAAACAGAGTTTTTTTCTTTAAATTTCATTACAGTTAAGTTTTTTTTTAAAATGATGTTGTTTCATTTTTGACACAATTCCATTGAAATCGGGGCTTTTTGATGTCAGGGCAAGTTAGATGCTGTCGTCAGGGTCCAATCGATTTCAAAGCTTTGTTTTTATGTTCACTATAGTGGAAAATCCATGTTCACAAACGTACGTTGCTGCAAAAGGCAGCAACGTCTTGACGACCTCCTCATGTCCAGTCCTGAAAGCCTTTGTAGCATTTGACATCCAAAAATGTGTCAGATCTGCTTTGTTTGCAAATTCAATTCGTGCTTCATTATTAGACTGAAGTTCAAGAAGTGCCTCTGCCAACCCTTGAGTCTCATCTGGTACATCCTCAATGTCACATTGAAATGGATCTACAACACAACTGATTTTATGCGAATCAATAACTGGAAAGTAAACAGTGAACCGCTCTTTGACATTGGTAAGATGTCTGATAACTATATCCTTCATGTCGTCAAAAGTTATAATTCCACAATCTTCTGAGTGCAAGGCAAACGTTGAAAAGACCACTAACTTTTTTCCTTCTGCTTTGTGTTTCCAATATGAAAGCTTTAATCCGAACGCTGCAATCCGTTCTCTGACTGTAATTATATTGATATTTACTCCCTACAATTCTTTTTTCAACGCATTCACATGCTCAAAAATATCAGCTAATTATGTGAGATGTGCAACCCAACAATAGTTCTTTAGCTTACCCGCCAGTGCATGCTTTTGACCAGCCAGAAATGTTTGAAGTTCAGCTTTCAGAGCCCACTCTCTCTTCAGAACATTGCTGCATAAAAGCCAACGTACCTTGGTGTGATAAAGTAGGTCTGTATATTCAAGAACACCAGCTTTACATAAATCAAGAATCAGTCTTGTTTGCAGTGCATGTTCTTTAATAAAATTTACAATCTGGATAATATAATGCATATAAAAGTCGAAAAACCACTTACATGTCATCAACAGACACAGCAATATAGTCTTCCCATTTTTAATTTAACTGTTTCAAAGTATTCATTAAATTTATTGAATACATCAATTCCTTGACATCGCAGTTCGAGGGGAGCACAAAACTACATTTCCTCTTCCATTGTTTGTAAACCTTTGTATCGAACATATACCAAAAGCTGCACATTACTACTGACATCAGTGATCTCATCAAGCTGAATAGCAAAGAATTTACTTGCATTCATAGAAGAAAGTACTTGATCCCGGACATTTTTGGCTAAAGTAGAAGTTCTGTAATTCATAACTTTTGCTGACCAAGGTACTGAATTTAGTTTCATACATGGATCATACAGGGGTTCACTTTAATTTTGGGATTTCTCTCTCTTCTGCAAAATCTTATTAATAAACCGTGCCCTTTGTAAATATACGTACACATGGCGGATTTTGATTTTTTCAAATTAAAATAAAATTAAAAGATTAAAATTTGGCTGATTTTTATATGTCCCAAATGAGACTGTTTTACCCCCAGGAATTCCCTTTTTACCCCAAATAGGGTAATTTACCCTTGTTCGCCGACCCCTGCTTTAGGGGGAGGCATTTTCAACTTTGTGTCCTGGATGCCCAGGCGACCGCTTCAGAAGCAACAGCTCTGTTGTTCTCAGCTGTTACGTCCCCTTGAGAGAGGGGGCTAGATAGCTGAGAGGGTCTTCCGGGAAGACCCATGAAGAGCACTAGGCTCAGGGCTGCTGATTTTCTTCCACATGTAGGATATTAATTTATTATCAAATAGGCTATTAGTACTATTAGTTGTTGAGATGTTTTATACTTATTAATTAATACTAGATACGCCCTGCGGCGTAGAATACGCCGCAGACTTGCTCATGGAGTACAGAGACAGGGGGAAAAAAAACGGACACAAACTACAGCACGAAGAAATCAAAACAACGCGACTGAACGTTGGTGGGGAGGATCCACCGTCGCATTGTTGGTTTTGAGACATTCGCACTAAGGTTATTTACCTGCCCACCACCCTTCACCACCCTAGCTTGTTAACCATAAATTGTGATTGGCCGACCCTAGCGAGGGTCAGCTATGTTCGCAAAAAAGGTGGAAAAGAACGGACACAAAGACACATTTTTAAAAATTAAAAAAAAATATGTTTCCGCTGGGGCTTGAACCCAGGACCTTCCGTGTGTAAGGCGGACGTGATCACCACTACACTACGAATCACATGTTGTTCTGTGAAGGAACAACGCAAGTAAATGCAAGAATTATTGTTGGTCTCGAGACATGCCAACCATAAACTGATTGGTTGACCCCAGCGAGGGTCATTCGTCATGCTTGTTTGCACATACTCGCTTTGGTGAAATATATATATATAGATGTTAACTTATTGGGCCTTGTTCGCTAATCAGTTTTGTAAGCTTTAGGCCTACCATGCTTATGAGTTATGCAGTATATATTATTATTTAGTTAGAAATATTGTTAGCAATAAACTATTATTACATTTTATAAAACTAGAAAGTAAAACAAAAAAAAAGCCTTTTCTTCCTTATTTCTTTCATAGCAGTACGAATTTGCTGCTGTAATTTTTTAGTCACAAATTAAGAAGTCACACATGGGGACTCATAACTTTTGTGTTAGTTGATCAAATTTGACATCTCACATTAAATCCCACAATCGATCACTGTAAATATCAATAAAACTTCTGAGTTCCTCTGTGTGACTAATTAATAATTAGTTTGTGACTAAAAAATTATTTTCTACTTTTTCATGTGAGATTCTACATTCCTCACTGCAGCTGGGCATCATCTTTTTAAAAATGTTTTTTTGTTTATTTTATTTTGTAATGACTAATGACAAAATGGAATGTGATTAATACTAATATTCTTATTATTAATACAACCTATGTTTCCTTGAAGCTTCACAGATATCTGCCCAGCACTCAGCAGTTTTTGCACTGCTTATTTTGATAATGATTTTATAAATACACTATATCTGTATTTGTGGAGTGTAAAAATTGTGCACTAAAATTGATGCTGTGCAACTTTGCATACCAGTTTTTGTATCTTGCATGTAGACCAAGGAACTATAGAGGGAATATTGAATACCACTATGCCTATATAATGTATAGGAAAATAAGTGATGTGATTTTGTGTACATCAGAATTCTTGTTGACAAATGTGTAGACAGGCCTCAAAATTTTTTAATGACATTGTGACATGCCATGGGCTACGGTTCACATTTGTTTGGTAACAGGCAGTGGCATATTTGGTTTTTCAATATTTAAAGGAACTAATTTTTGAAAAATGTCTAGTTATATGAAGGGAGTGCTTTCCTCTAGAAGTACTTTCCTCTAGGAGTGCTTTCCTCAAGGAGTGCATTCCTCTAGGAGTGCTTTCCTCTAGGAGTGCATTCCTCTAGGAGTGCTTTCCTCTAGGAGTGCATTCCTCTAGGAGTGCTATCCTCTAGAAGTGCTTTCCTCTAGGAGTGCATTCCTCTAGGAGTGCTTTCCTCTAGGAGTCCTTTCCTCTAGGAGTGCTTTCCTCTAGGAGTGCATTCCTCTAGGAGTGCTTTCCTCTAGGAGTGCTTTCCTCTAGGAGTGCTTTCCTCTAGGAGTGCTTTCCTCTAGGAGTGCATTCCTCTAGGAGTGCTTTCCTCTAGGAGTGCTCTCTGAAAGTTCTTGGATGTTATGGAAACAGAAATAAGTCCATAAAGTTAAAGTCTTGTCAAATCATTGAGAGAATATGACAACAAATAAAGTTTATAAGTTTTAAGAAAAATCTAAAGAATTTTATTTCAGCTACGTTTTGATGATCTGAGCAGTGGGATGTTTGACTACCATGAACAAATGATCTGAGCAGTGGGATGTTTGACTACCATGAACAAATGATCTGAGCAGTGGGATGTTTGACTAGCATGAACAAATGATCTGAGCAGTGGGATGTTTGACTACCATGAACAAATGATCTGAGCAGTGGGATGTTTGACTAGCATGAACAAATGATCTGAGCAGTGGGATGTTTGACTAGCATGAACAAATGATCTGAGCAGTGGGATGTTTGACTACCATGAACAAATGATCTGAGCAGTGGGATGTTTGACTAGCATGAACAAATGATCTGAGCAGTGGGATGTTTGACTACCATGAACAAATGATCTGAGCAGTGGGATGTTTGACTACCATGAACAAATGATCTGAGCAGTGGGATGTTTGACTAGCATGAACAAATGATCTGAGCAGTGGGATGTTTGACTACCATGAACAAATGATCTGAGCAGTGGGATGTTTGACTAGCATGAACAAATGATCTGAGCAGTGGGATGTTTGACTACCATGAACAAATGATCTGAGCAGTGGGATGTTTGACTACCATGAACAAATGATCTGAGCAGTGGGATGTTTGACTACCATGAACAAATGATCTGAGCAGTGGGATGTTTGACTAGCATGAACAAATGATCTGAGCAGTGGGATGTTTGACTAGCATGAACAAATGATCTGAGCAGTGGGATGTTTGACTACCATGAACAAATGATCTGAGCAGTGGGATGTTTGACTAGCATGAACAAATGATCTGAGCAGTGGGATGTTTGACTAGCATGAACAAATGATCTGAGCAGTGGGATGTTTGACTAGCATGAACAAATGATCTGAGCAGTGGGATGTTTGACTAGCATGAACAAATGATCTGAGCAGTGGGATGTTTGACTAGCATGAACAAATGATCTGAGCAGTGGGATGTTTGACTAGCATGAACAAATGATCTGAGCAGTGGGATGTTTGACTAGCATGAACAAATGATCTGAGCAGTGGGATGTTTGACTAGCATGAACAAATGATCTGAGCAGTGGGATGTTTGACTAGCATGAACAAATGATCTGAGCAGTGGGATGTTTGACTAGCATGAACAAATGATCTGAGCAGTGGGATGTTTGACTAGCATGAACAAATGATCTGAGCAGTGGGATGTTTGACTAGCATGAACAAATGATCTGAGCAGTGGGATGTTTGACTAGCATGAACAAATAATCTGAGCAGTGGGATGTTTGACTAGCATGAACAAATGATCTGAGCAGTGGGATGTTTGACTAGCATGAACAAATGATCTGAGCAGTGGGATGTTTGACTAGCATGAACAAATGATCTGAGCAGTGGGATGTTTGACTACCATGAACAAATGATCTGAGCAGTGGGATGTTTGACTAGCATGAACAAATGATCTGAGCAGTGGGATGTTTGACTAGCATGAACAAATGATCTGAGCAGTGGGATGTTTGACTAGCATGAACAAATGATCTGAGCAGTGGGATGTTTGACTAGCATGAACAAATGATCTGAGCAGTGGGATGTTTGACTAGCATGAACAAATGATCTGAGCAGTGGGATGTTTGACTAGCATGAACAAATGATCTGAGCAGTGGGATGTTTGACTAGCATGAACAAATGATCTGAGCAGTGGGATGTTTGACTTGCATGAACAAATGATCTGAGCAGTGGGATGTTTGACTAGCATGAACAAATGATCTGAGCAGTGGGATGTTTGACTAGCATGAACAAATGATCTGAGCAGTGGGATGTTTGACTAGCATGAACAAATGATCTGAGCAGTGGGATGTTTGACTAGCATGAACAAATGATCTGAGCAGTGGGATGTTTGACTACCATGAACAAATTATCGACATAAATGAGATCATCATCATCATGTGCTTGAATACAATTAATTATATTTATAGTTTTTAGGAGTTACATTTAACACATTAAACATTTTAGGAAGATTTAGAAAATAAAAATGAGATTATGATTTAAAAAGCAAATTTGAATTGAGAATAACTAAGCATTATGTTATTTGCAAAACAATTTTCAGAAATTTCCTCTTTAGGCTGCGCAGATATCTGACATATCCCACAAAGCAGTTTAGAATCACAGAGTATGAAATTGTTATAAGGATAATATAATATCAGTGTTTCTGAAATGTAAAATTTTTCACAAAAATTAATGCTGTGCAATTTGACACACAAGTTTGTACATTTGGCACACAGACCAATGAACCTAGTGGGAACATTGTTGATAAGATATTTACTGAACCTAGTGGGAACATTGTTGATAAGATATTTACTGAACCTAGTGGGAACATTGTTGATAAGATATTTACTGAACCTAGTGGGAACATTGTTGATAAGATGTTTACTGAACCTAGTGGGAACATTGTTGATAAGATGTTTACTGAACCTAGTGGGAACATTGTTGATAAGATGTTTACTGAACCTAGTGGGAACATTGTTGATAAGATGTTTACTGAACCTAGTCGGAACATTGTTGATAAGATATTTACTGAACCTAGTGGGAACATTGTTGATAAGATATTTACTGAACCTAGTGGGAACATTGTTGATAAGATGTTTACTGAACCTAGTGGGAACATTGTTGATAAGATATTTACTGAACCTAGTGGGAACATTGTTGATAAGATATTTACTGAACCTAGTGGGAACATTGTTGATAAGATGTTTACTGAACCTAGTGGGAACATTGTTGATAAGATATTTACTGAACCTAGTGGGAACATTGTTGATAAGATATTTACTGAACCTAGTGGGAACATTGTTGATAAGATGTTTACTGAACCTAGTGGGAACATTGTTGATAAGATATTTACTGAACCTAGTGGGAACATTGTTGATAAGATATTTACTGACTTAAGAAACTCCAGGTTTATGCCTAACCATTTACTAATGACAAAACAATTCTCCTACGTGCAGATCAGAAACAGCCGTCGCGACTGCTATTTAAGGAATACGAACTTGTCACTGAAGATGAAGAGTACTCAGAGGGTGATAGCAACAATAGCAAAAGTGACGAAGAGCGTTTATTGGAGTATGAAAATTTGTTAAGGTCTCCTCAGCTCAAAGAATTAGATGGCCAATATCAAGCTGAGGATTTAGAGAAATCAGCCACTGCAGAAACAGAGGATGACAAGTTGTTCCTGAAATTTAAACGAAGAATTGAGACAGAACCATCCCAGGTATATTATATCTGATTAATCTTTGCCCATGCATCTTTACTTAAATATTTAATTATATATTTCTTATATTATTTTGAGTGTGTTCATATGTAATGTTGATAAGATTAAGAGCAATGTTTAATTTCAGGTACTACGGTATGAAAAAGGGGGAGAACCTCTGTGGGTATCAGCTTATCACAAACCATCCCCGGATGATGTCCCTTTTTGTTCTTGCGGCTCTGAAAGAATATTTGAATTTCAGGTCAATTTCCTTCATTAAATCTCTGATAATGTTCTAAAATTTGTATTGACTTTTCATTTAGCTGACTTGGATAGATCATGCCTTTTAACTTTTAAAAATTAGAAAGTGTGCTGCATCATAAAATTATCATTTAGGCATTTCTTCAAATTGATGTTAGCATGACAGGCCTTACTGTTTAATGATATTTCTTACATTTTGTTTTTTTATAATACTTTGATCTGCACAAGAATTTTTGTTGTGTATGCTATTATTTTTAAGCTTGTAAAATATTACGAATTGTTTAAAATATAATTGATTGTTACAATTTATTTAAACTTAATACATTGTAAAAATATTGTATACTATTGAATAACAGGTGATGCCTCAGTTGTTAAATTACCTCTCAGTGGACAAGCTGGAGTCCAGTGTAGACTGGGGGACTCTGTGTATATATACTTGCAAGGAGAGCTGCAGCACTGGAAACTCTTACAAACAGGAGTTCATATGGAAACAAGACTTTCATAATTCAAGAATCTCCTAAGCTTAAAAAAAAATTCCCCATGTTATATGTATCTTATACTATTGGTAATAGCACATGTTTCATAAAGTTTAAATAAAGATATACATTAAATTGTGGTAATTATTTGGTCATATTTATGAAGTAAATTAGAAATTTATATATAGATAATTTACATTTGTACAGTTAAACAGAATAGTTGTAGTTTTCTATCTTTGATTTCAGTGTACCCTTTACTTTTGGTGAAATACTACTGTAGACATGACAAAACAATGTCAATTTTTAATACTATACATTAACTGATTTGAATTGTTTTGATTGACCCACTTTAAAAGGAAATGATGTAAACAAATACGTATTGGAATTATTCTTTTGGTTCAAAAACCATACTTCATAGTTAAAAGTGCTTTCCTGTGGTTATACAAAGGAATGACATACCAAGTACCCATTTAAAACAATGTATATTCAAAATAATAATAATCTAAAAAATGTGTGATCTATTAAGAAATATAGTCATTTTTTTAAAATCATATATTTCGGTGAAAGTATCATAAACACTATCACAAATAAATATTGTATGTATTTGGGCCAGATTGTCATTATCTCCCTTGGATCACAAAATAACATTTGAAGAGCTCAAGGGAAGAAACGGCTATGTCACATTTTTGTAGTTTTGAGGTATCCAAGTTTTAAAGTTCAAAATTATACAGATTTCTTATTAATTAACTAAATAGATTTAAAACTTTTAATAGAATCAGAGACTAAATTTGTTCATAAAACCTCATTGAGAGCATTCTTTTTTTGATCTTCTATCAGATACAGGGAATAACTAAAAAAAAATTCTAAAATGGGAAATAGCCGTTTCTCCCCTTGAGGTCTTCATTGGTCAGTAATGTCAGTCACTGTATTTCATAGATCAACATTTTAAAACATTTTATCTTAAGTATTAACTTGATCATTTTTTTAATAATGTGCTTAGGTATGAATGCATCCTTTATACAGAGAATAAAATAAAACACTTTCTGAACTCATTTAGGAAATGCTATTATAAATTACCTGTATATGTTTTTAACTAAAATTTGAGAAGATGTTACAATTACAAAGCATTTGAAAATAAACTTTCTTTTCATTGGGTCAATAATTTTACAAGCCTTGGAATATAATTACTGAGTGACTTGCATTACAAGTACAACTAAAGCCACACCTGTTTATTGGATACATGTTGACATACACATATGAGAACTTTTATCCGAAGTGGATCTGAATAGCATTACTTAACATTTTATTGTGCCTTGTAAATCAGAATTCATTTTATCATCATACAGAAAATTTGGGCATTGAGAATTATAGTTAAATAGAAAATTGGTTTTAGCACATTGACATTACTACCAATGTTTCCTTATAAAAGTTGGTCTGTGTATTTGTTCAACTAGTCGGAATAAAAACCATGGAATTGATCCATGTGTTGATTTCATTTTGATTTATTAACTAACCATTTAACCAAGTGATATGTACAATATCCCTGTTATCTCACTAAGTTTAACTAACCATTTATACAAGCTATATGAATATGAACAATGAGACGAGAGACTGCCAAAGAGAATCTTGTATGGCGAGCTCCATCATGGCCAGCGTTCCCATGGTGGGCAAAAGAAACGCTTCAAAGACACACTGAAAACGTTTGCCATCAACCCAGACACATGGGAACAAGCTGCAATGGACCGATCCACCTGGCGCTCTTCCATCCACGAAGGTGCCTAGTCATGCAAGGCAAACCGGATCACCTCCGCAGAAGAGAAGACCAAGCCCGAAAGGCCCGAGCTGTCAACCCTCCTGGAGACGTCCCACTCGTCCCTTCTATTCCAGAACCTTCCGTGCAAGGATCGGCCTCATCGGCCATCTGCGCACCCACAAACAGAGCCAGTCCCAGCAACCCTCGGATGACTAGAGTGGTCCTCGTCAAATCGACGGATCAACATGAACAATATCCCTGTTATCTCACTAAGTTTAACTAACCAATACCCACCTGTAAGAACCCTTGCACCACACCACATATATTGTTTTGAATGTAAATATATGACTGTTTTATATGCAGACCATGGTGGGCCAAGCCTCTGGTTGGGGTCAGCGCTATATAAGTCCTCAAACCATGTATAATTTTTTATTATCAAAGTCATGTTGACTTTTTTTTTAAATCCCATTCATCATTTGTTAATTGTATTTCAGACTTATTTATTTCTCTGGAAACTCCTGTATTCAGTTACATTGGTTATAACCTCTGTTTCCTTTCAACTTAGTATGTTTTATTTTCCTTGATGAAGGCATTTTTGTGTCAATTTGATCTTGTTCTCTGACACCCTTCTACCTACTGTGTATAGATCCTATTACAATTAGAGTGATGGCGAACCTATGGCACGTGTGCCACAATCGGCATGCAGAGCCTCATCAGCCAGCATGGGACTAAAATATTACTTCCTTAATCAAACCTGCTAAGCCAAGCCCCCATATTCAGGTTTCATTGTCATTGGAGTGTTGGCACTTTGCTATAAATAAGTGGGTTTTGGTTTGAATGTTGGGTACGCGGCACCAGAAAGGTTCGCCATCACTGTCCTATTATATAGTGA
This sequence comes from Ampullaceana balthica, assembly GCA_944989445.1. Taxonomy (NCBI): domain Eukaryota; kingdom Metazoa; phylum Mollusca; class Gastropoda; family Lymnaeidae; genus Ampullaceana; species Ampullaceana balthica. The sequence goes on along the minus strand of CALYLW010000548.1, from coordinate 172,986 downwards.
CATATTGCATTGATTTAAGTAAAATAAACCTTAGACCAACAACAGTTAAAAAAATAAAAAGGTGGATGTGGTATGATGACTATGAACAAAGTGGTGTACCAAGAAGTGGGGGGGGGGCAACCCTTTGAGAACCAGATAACTAACTCAAACTGCAGGTTATGATAACTAACTCAAACTGCAGGTTATGATAACTAACTCAAACTGCAGGTTATGATAACTAACTCAAACTGTAGGTTATGATAACTAACGCAAACTCCAGGTTATAACTAACTCAAACTGCAGGATATGATAACTAACCCAAACTGCAGGATATGATAACTAACCCAAACTGCAGGTTATGATAACTAACCCAAACTGCAGGATATGATAACTAACTCAAACTGCAGGTTATGATAACTAACTCAAACTGCAGGTTATGATAACTAACACAAACTGCAGGTTATGATAACTAACCCAAACTGCAGGTTATGATAACTAACTCAAACTGTAGGTTATGATAACTAACCCAAACTGCAGGATATGATAACTAACTCAAACTGCAGGTTATGATAACTAACACAAACTGCAGGTTATGATAACTAACTCAAACTCCAGGTTATAACTAACTCAAACTGCAGGTATCAGGAACGGGCTAACAACACGACTGCCAGTAGCAGGGAGTGAGTTCTCTGCTCAGACAATGTGGTATGGCACTACTCATCATATGGAGCAGGTTGCCCAGGTGTTAGCCAAAGCTAGAGAATGATCTCAAGCTTCCAGAAGATGTGCTAAGTTTAGTGAGTTATCTGCAGATATTTGAAACACTAACATATTATTGTCACTTAATTGAATGACACTTAATTAATCTATTAAAATTTTAAAGGAAAGACAACATCAAAACATTTTAAAATAACACAGAAAAGAAGTGAAATAAATTTCATATGAAAACTTTATTATTATACCGATTATAGTTGTCAGTGCAACAATCATGCTGATATAAACATATTCTACTGCAACAAAGGTAAACTTGTTAAAACAGGAAGAATATGATTTTAAATAAAAACAAATTCAAATTATGAATAAGGAAGCATATATCTTATTTACAAAATAATACACTATTTACACATTTAAATTATGTAAACTATACAAGATTTTATCAAATCACAATGGATTATTTATAGTCTGATATGTGTTAATCATAAAGCAGAAATGTATTTTAGGATCAAATTAACATAATTTAGTTTAGCATATCTTTATTCAAATGACAGGAGTATAACACTGTAGTATTCATGTACAGAGATGAATTCACTTTCACATACAAATTTTATTCACCTCCAAAAGGCTAATGGTATCTTAAAAATTAATAATCTACCTGAATTATCAAACGTAACAATACACGTGCTGTTTGTAACACTAACATTGAACTTTCAGATACTTGAAATCTTTACAAAAGACTATGAATATTAGGGCCCATGTGCCCATTCCGCTTAAAATTGGTGTTGACAGAAACACAATAGCCCTTATAGAGAGCTGCTTCACTGCTCAGGTGGATGAAGGTCATACACAGAATTCAAAGGAATTCAACTTCACGCCTTCAAATGGATGAAATGGTGTGAGATTTGTACAGAGTGTAAGTCCATATACACTGCCGACAATGTCAGTCTGCATAAGAAAATATAAACATTTAAATTTAATGATCATATCTATAGTATATAGTTCAATCATTTAATTCAAAGAAATAAACATTCATTGTGAGATTTGACAAGACCAAAGTTAAATCCATTAGATGTGGCTATAAGTAGTTTGAGACTCCATGTCAGTTCTCACCTTTTTTTTAGGGTTTTATGTAGAAACCATTAAGTTATAGTCAATCGGGTAAAGATAAATGAGGCATAGGACAGGATTGCTTTGATAGCTCTTCAAAATACTGGAACAGCAACTGGTCCTCTTTGCTAGGGCCCCTTTTAGGGAACTGAAGAAAAAAAAATTCAGTTAGAAGACAAAAAGATCCACATAAAAAATTATAACATTCTTATAGAAATATGAAGCTGCTTAGTTGTATTTAGTTGTTAGCTGTTAGTCAACATGTATTTGTGATACAAAATTGCTGTCCTAAATATGTGATTTTTTTCCTTTACAACTTAACATCAAGACTGTTAGCCTTGGTTATGTACATTTAAGGCCAGGGTAAATTGATAACAGATTGCTAACTATTTCAAAGGCTCATACTTATAGACAACAAGTAGAAAATTCCACCTCATGCTAAATCTCTGTTTATCATGTTTATATTTTAATTTGTGTCATATGTTAAAAATTACCTGCATCAACAAGCAGCTAGTGTCATCCATCTTGCCATTGATCTTGCCTTTACGGCCATTGTTCCCCTCAGAGAGCTTGCAGAGGAGTGCAGCCAGTTTCATATCGTCTTTCATCTGGATGACCAAAATGTTGTTCTCTCTACAGAAGGCATGAATCAGCGTCTGATGAATGTGCACGCTTATATCCTGGCAGTCGCCCGGTAAAAGACAAACCATTACTGTACTGGGATTGCTGAAAGGAAGGAAACAAAACACTATTACCACTGCAATAGGGCAGATAATAAAATCTAAACATTACAGATAAGATCACACACAGTTAAGTCCCTGGATGCTTAGTCCTGAACTAAGGCCTACATAGTACACAGAATTATATCACATTGTGCTGACTCATTTCTACATGACTTAAAATTTCCCTGCTCATATCATATTCCCCTTTAAATAGCTCAAGTATTTCAGCATTAAAACTTTTAGTACGTAAATTGATTTGCAAATCCCATAATTATGCAAATCCATTAGACTTTTTTGTATTAGTCCTCTTCTTCTGGTTCCCATGGCTGTGCTGATACTTACGGTAAAATTAGGGAATTTTAATTCTTCAGCTCGAGATTTTAAAGGATGAATCCATATGTAAATAAAATTCCATGTCCACTTTCGCACTCGACATACTGCCAGCCATTCCATTTTTTAAAAAACTAACCTGCAAAATATACACACCATTTATACACTTAAGCATGCATCAGAAATGTATATGAATTTTCCTACACTAGAATTGATCCATAATCCATCGAAGAACTGATTGCAGAAAAATCTCATATTTGCATAACTTTAGTTGCAAAACTAATTAATTAAAAACAAACCTGTTAAGCAATTCTCCACATGCCTTCATTCCACAGGTGAGTCCATTTCTTCTCAAGGCTTGTTTTAAACATGCTCTCAAGGTATGGCTCATAGCTTTCACTTTGAGCCTTCTGGAAGAAAAAAAAATGAACATTTAAAATTTAAACGAGAGGATTTAACAATTCCAATATATGACCTGGGAATACTTAATCTGAATTTCAAAATAAGTAGTATAAGAGTAAGAGCAAAATCAAAATAATGTTATGGAAAAGCCACTGTGACTGTGTGCATCTAATCTAACTGTTATGGTATAATGAAAGGCATAGTTGGGGCTGGTATGCCACATTGACTTGTAAGGGCATGGTCCATGAATTTTAATTTTGACAAAAGTTAAGGCAAGGTGAGTTCGATTCTTGCTTGCAAGAACGAAGTGGGTGAATTTCTGATTTATTATTTATCGAAGCCTACATAACATTCACATTTGACATTTAGTCATACTCTAATTTAGTTACTTTAAAATATATATCCATATTATATTAATGGAGACATTCAAAGTGACGCACTTTATACAAATCAACAATCTTCTAAATACGCTATTCATTTCAGGACTGTACATCACGGCCCTATGACATATATGTAACATGTACTTTTACGAACGACCCCGATCTGACGAAATACGTCGTACAGCCAACGTATACCAGCTGGGGCTGGAGGTATCGCTAGGTAACCGAAATTCAACAGCTTCTCCTCCAGATAAATATGAGTTTAAAATTATTTAACTAATAAAAATGTTTTTATCTTACCTAGAATCTGATACATTTTCTTTATCCATTGTATCTGGTAGTGTCATCTTAGCGTAAAGAATATTTGTTCTCTGAGTAATTCACAAAAATGTTAAGAGTAAAATGCGATACGTCCGAACAGTTTGGAATTCACTTTAACACTGAGCCTTCAATGAAATTGCAACATCTATAAATAGATGCTTAGTAAAAGCTCTGTTTTTTCACTGGCTGCAACTGTCACATGCCTACAGCTGTGCTTTTCTATTGGTTAGAGGTTAACCTCACGAGCTTAATCCTAGTTGGGAAAACCCGACAATGATGACTTTCCGGAATTGTTCAAACTCACTAAAGCCACGTTGTCCATAACAAACTTTTCATCACTGCCGGCTAAACAGCCGCACGGGGCCTATGGACATGGTGCAGTACTGATTAAACTTAATTAGCTTATAATAAACATTGGGTTTATATATTTTAATATACTATACGTTATTAAAAATTAGCAATCAGTGGTGTAGTTCAGGTAGTTGCAGTACCCTCCTCACCAATGTTCCCTCTAAGGTTTTTTGGTCCGTGTGCAAATTAGAAAAACTCGTTTGCAAAGTTGCACAGCCTCCATATTTTGTGCAACATTTTAGCAAATTTGCTGCGAGGTAATTGGAAACTGCTGCGCGGTGCCAGTCAGATATCTGCGTGGCCGCACAGCTTAAAGGGAACATTTACTCCTCATACGCACAAAAGCAATACAAACAAAAACAAACAATACAAGTTGAGAAAATGCAATGGCCCTGAGCGAACTAAAATTGTTATAGCACATAGACATAGAGTATGATAGAGCTCTTCCAGATTGATCTTGTGTAAGTTGTAAGCTGTGAAACTCATTAATCTAAGTTGTACCCCCCCCCCTCTTTTTTCCTCCAAAATCAACACTCGCCTTCACACTGTTTGCCAATACCCTTACCTCGCTTACTTTCATATTGTATTTCCACTGCCCTTCCACTCTCTTACTTTCGTACTGTTTTTTTCCCCACTGCCCTTCCACTCTCTAACTTTCTTACTTTTTTTCCATTACTCTTACACCCATTACTTTTAATCTGTTTGTCCAATTATTATCCTATATATACCAATTTGTCTTAAAAGGTTCCCTGACCCAGAGTATAGATCGAGAGAAGTGCCTGGTGTTTCTGGATACGACTGTGCAGCACAGAGTATAGATCGAGAGAAATGCCTGGTGTTTCTGGGTACGACTGTGCAGCACAGAGTATAGATCGAGAGAAGCGCCTGTTGGTTCTGGGTACGACTGTGCAGCACGGAGTATAGATCAAGAGAAGCGCCTTTTGTTTTTCGGTACGACTGTGCATCACAGAGTTTAGATCGAGAGAAGCGCCTGTTGTTTCTGGGTACGACTGTGCAGCCCACGACTTTTTTTATTGTGTCAGCTCTTTGTTTCACTTATCATTACATTAAACAATTGCTTAGTAATTTTCGCTTTAGTCCAATTTTCTTAGTGCTTCAAAAGTCAACAACGATGACGTCAGTGGGTGTAAGTACGGTACTGTGTGCTCCTTTTATTAAAGTCACTCCGATGTTGGCTGGAAATAAATTATTTATTGGATCAGTTATAGTGGGCACTTTAAAACAAATCAACGCGCTTATTGGAAAGTTGAAAGGACACCAAGAGAAAGTGTGTAAAGTTGAAAGGACACTAAGAGAAAGCGTGTAAAGTTGAAAGGACACCAAGAGAAAGTGTGTAAAGTTGAAAGGACACCAAGAGAAAGTGTGTAAATTTGAAAGGACACCAAGAGAAAGTGTGTAAAGTTGAAAGGACACCAAGAGAAAGTGTGTAAAGTTGAAAGGACACCAAGAGAAAGTGTGTACAATATAATTCTGTATCACAAGGGGGAGATAAACTATATGGTAAAATCAATTGGTACATTGAGATGCTATGTGCACCAAGTAAAGATCTGTTGGCACAATGACAGAGTCTGGCAATATGGAGATGATATTGAGTTTCGTTTGGCAGCTAAATTTAAAGGGTTTTTTGTGTGGGGGCTATGGTGGGTTAAGGGGGGTGCTGACAGGGCTAAAGCCAGGGGCCCCCAATGATTTAAGGGCCCCTAACTTATTATATTGTATAATAAAGGTCGCTGGACCGGGCCCCAGGTGGAATTGCAGCCAGGGGCCCCGTGCAATCTTGATCCGCCCCTGGGTGGGGGGCGGGGGGGGGCGTGAGGGATAATACAAACTATACACCGTGGCGACGTTCCCGGAAACGTGTACCAATCGTTTTACCAAAATTTGAAGTCCTTGAGGGGATTCCCGGAACTTGACAACCTGGCTGTGTTACGTCGACGTTTACAATTACAACGTTACTGTCCACTTGTTGAGTCATCACAACCTGCTCTGATAGCCTAACTGGCTGTTTGTGGTGCATGGCTACTTCCTGGACAGAGCGATTCATGCTAGCGTGGGAGAAGTGGATGTTGCAGTTTCTTCCACATCATTTGTTTTCTACCGGGTCGTAAAAAGGTCAAAAAATTTTTAGTGTGAAGAGGACTTTAAAGGTGTTGATATGGGATAGGTGTAGATCATAGCTTTAGAATACATTATATTTCTTTTTTTTTATTATTATGGGGGGGGGGCTAATACGGATAATCAAATCAAACAACATCAATTCCATAGTAATTAAAAATTTTAAACTTAATATTTATAACTAAATATGGACCATTTGGCGATCAATTTTCAATAAGATAAATAATTAGGAATCACCCCCACCGCCAAACGGTCATACACGTATCGCGGGAAATTTGTAAGTTGAACTTTCTGTATGGACGCCGATGACCTTGATTGTAAATTCCATAAAAAGATAAGGGTTCCAGTTCCAATACATCCAAAGATAAGGGTTCCAGTTCCAATACATCCAAAGATAAGATATATTTTAATATACTATACGTTATTAAAAATTAGCAATCAGTGGTGTAGTTCAGGTAGTTGCAGTACCCTCCTCACCAATGTTCCCTCTAAGGTTTTTTGGTCCGTGTGCAAATTAGAAAAACTCGTTTGCAAAGTTGCACAGCCTCCATATTTTGTGCAACATTTTAGCAAATTTGCTGCGAGGTAATTGGAAACTGCTGCGCGGTGCCAGTCAGATATCTGCGTGGCCGCACAGCTTAAAGGGAACATTTACTCCTCATACGCACAAAAGCAATACAAACAAAAACAAACAATACAAGTTGAGAAAATGCAATGGCCCTGAGCGAACTAAAATTGTTATAGCACATAGACATAGAGTATGATAGAGCTCTTCCAGATTGATCTTGTGTAAGTTGTAAGCTGTGAAACTCATTAATCTAAGTTGTACCCCCCCCCCTCTTTTTTCCTCCAAAATCAACACTCGCCTTCACACTGTTTGCCAATACCCTTACCTCGCTTACTTTCATATTGTATTTCCACTGCCCTTCCACTCTCTTACTTTCGTACTGTTTTTTTCCCCACTGCCCTTCCACTCTCTAACTTTCTTACTTTTTTTCCATTACTCTTACACCCATTACTTTTAATCTGTTTGTCCAATTATTATCCTATATATACCAATTTGTCTTAAAAGGTTCCCTGACCCAGAGTATAGATCGAGAGAAGTGCCTGGTGTTTCTGGATACGACTGTGCAGCACAGAGTATAGATCGAGAGAAATGCCTGGTGTTTCTGGGTACGACTGTGCAGCACAGAGTATAGATCGAGAGAAGCGCCTGTTGGTTCTGGGTACGACTGTGCAGCACGGAGTATAGATCAAGAGAAGCGCCTTTTGTTTTTCGGTACGACTGTGCATCACAGAGTTTAGATCGAGAGAAGCGCCTGTTGTTTCTGGGTACGACTGTGCAGCCCACGACTTTTTTTATTGTGTCAGCTCTTTGTTTCACTTATCATTACATTAAACAATTGCTTAGTAATTTTCGCTTTAGTCCAATTTTCTTAGTGCTTCAAAAGTCAACAACGATGACGTCAGTGGGTGTAAGTACGGTACTGTGTGCTCCTTTTATTAAAGTCACTCCGATGTTGGCTGGAAATAAATTATTTATTGGATCAGTTATAGTGGGCACTTTAAAACAAATCAACGCGCTTATTGGAAAGTTGAAAGGACACCAAGAGAAAGTGTGTAAAGTTGAAAGGACACTAAGAGAAAGCGTGTAAAGTTGAAAGGACACCAAGAGAAAGTGTGTAAAGTTGAAAGGACACCAAGAGAAAGTGTGTAAATTTGAAAGGACACCAAGAGAAAGTGTGTAAAGTTGAAAGGACACCAAGAGAAAGTGTGTAAAGTTGAAAGGACACCAAGAGAAAGTGTGTACAATATAATTCTGTATCACAAGGGGGAGATAAACTATATGGTAAAATCAATTGGTACATTGAGATGCTATGTGCACCAAGTAAAGATCTGTTGGCACAATGACAGAGTCTGGCAATATGGAGATGATATTGAGTTTCGTTTGGCAGCTAAATTTAAAGGGTTTTTTGTGTGGGGGCTATGGTGGGTTAAGGGGGGTGCTGACAGGGCTAAAGCCAGGGGCCCCCAATGATTTAAGGGCCCCTAACTTATTATATTGTATAATAAAGGTCGCTGGACCGGGCCCCAGGTGGAATTGCAGCCAGGGGCCCCGTGCAATCTTGATCCGCCCCTGGGTGGGGGGCGGGGGGGGGCGTGAGGGATAATACAAACTATACACCGTGGCGACGTTCCCGGAAACGTGTACCAATCGTTTTACCAAAATTTGAAGTCCTTGAGGGGATTCCCGGAACTTGACAACCTGGCTGTGTTACGTCGACGTTTACAATTACAACGTTACTGTCCACTTGTTGAGTCATCACAACCTGCTCTGATAGCCTAACTGGCTGTTTGTGGTGCATGGCTACTTCCTGGACAGAGCGATTCATGCTAGCGTGGGAGAAGTGGATGTTGCAGTTTCTTCCACATCATTTGTTTTCTACCGGGTCGTAAAAAGGTCAAAAAATTTTTAGTGTGAAGAGGACTTTAAAGGTGTTGATATGGGATAGGTGTAGATCATAGCTTTAGAATACATTATATTTCTTTTTTTTTATTATTATGGGGGGGGGGCTAATACGGATAATCAAATCAAACAACATCAATTCCATAGTAATTAAAAATTTTAAACTTAATATTTATAACTAAATATGGACCATTTGGCGATCAATTTTCAATAAGATAAATAATTAGGAATCACCCCCACCGCCAAACGGTCATACACGTATCGCGGGAAATTTGTAAGTTGAACTTTCTGTATGGACGCCGATGACCTTGATTGTAAATTCCATAAAAAGATAAGGGTTCCAGTTCCAATACATCCAAAGATAAGGGTTCCAGTTCCAATACATCCAAAGATAAGGGTTCCAGTTCCAATACATCCAAAGATAAGGGTTCCAGTTCCAATACATCAAAAGATAAGGGTTCCAGTTCCAATACATCCAAAGATAAGGGTTCCAGTTCCAATACATCCAAAGATAAGGGTTCCAGTTCCAATACATCCAAATCAACTTTCAACAAAGAAAAAAAATCCAATCGGGTTTAATATTTCTAGGCAACTGCCTACGTATATATTATGTGAGTGAAACATTTTAAGCGAATTGAAAATTTGTACCGGACAGACTAGATAAATAAATTACCTTTGTTTACATTAATTATCAACAGCAATCAATGACAATCTCAGAGTAAGCTGTTTTTCCCCACGTCACAAAGATCTGCTGATTAGATGTTTAAAAGTTTCACGGGACTTTGCAATACGGAGTCGTGCACTTTGAAGCTGAAGCGCACCTCAAAGCAGTACACCACGGTGCAGTACACCACAGTACAGTACACCACAGTACAGTACACCACGGTACAGTACACCACAGTACAGTACACCACAGTACAGTTAACCACAGTACAGTACACCACAGTACAGTACACAACACTACAGTACACCACGGTGCAGTACACAACAGTCTATGCGTATATTACAGCTGGGTTCTTCCCGGTGGAACACGTGACAGCGAAGCCAGGATTTTATTCTCACAGACATTGTTGCAACTCTTATTTAGACAAAAGTATATCAACTGCGGTTGTCGTCACTTCAGAAACAGCAGTTCTTAAAAAAATGGAAATAACTTAACGTCGTTCAAGGTGCCACTAACAGTTCTGCTCTCCTATTGGTCAATTCCAGCCATCTTGCTGAATGTTCGTGCGCGTCATGCATGCTTTATTTACTATGCAGTTCGTTTGTTGAACGAATTAATTTCGTATCTCGAGATACGACTGTATATTGTATGTGTTCAGTAAATATTAGCTATATTTGTTTGTGTATATATTGAAAGTGCGGTCCAAGCAAACGTTAATCTTAGTTTAAAAAATTAAAAGTAAATGGTACACAGTTTCTCAAAATATTTATGCACATTAAATTAAGCATGTGACAAATGGAAGATGTACTCAAATTAAACGTAAAAATGCCTTGACTAAAATTATATCTATTCATTATTACTAATTGAAAAAATATAATAAATAGATTTAAAATATTTCAATACATTCATTATGTTATTCACTTTTCTATGCCGTTTTTTTTCTCAGCCTTGAAGATTCTTTCTTTTATTATTATTTGACTTATATTGTATGACTTATATTATTTGACTTATGTTGTATAACTTATATTGTATGACTTATATTGTATGACTTATATTGTATGACTTATATTGTATGACTTATATTGTATGACTTATATTGTATGACTTATATTGTATGACTTATATTGTATGACTTATATTGTATGACTTATATTGTATGACTTATTTTATATTTTATTTTAAATGTGTTCTCAAAACCTTGGGCATTTCAAGAGATTTCAGAAAGAACTTTTTTTTAAAATGATAATGGCTTAAAATTATTAGCAGAAAATACTTCTCTTTTATAAACGAACTTACTTAAAACAACTTTGTTTCCCTTTCAAATCGCCCTTCTGATTTGTACAATCCAACCTACCTTTCTTTACCCGGCTTGCCTGGATAGTTCTCTTAGACTTAAAGGAGCTGGTGGAGTGTGACATATTTTGACAGCAAGTCGGCGGACGGGAGTCCTCGGGTCAACCATGTGATCACGCAGCCACGTGACTAATGTTCGGTTGCGTAACCCTTACCACTGATAAACATGGGCGTTCATCGGTGAGCCCCTGCTGTGGTGCCACACGCCGCAACAAACTTGGCTCAGGTGTGCTTTGATAGGTAGAGGCGTACCTGCACTTTATGTAACTTCTGTCCCAGATGTAGACAATGTAAGAGTGGATCGCCACCCATGCATTATACAAAAAATATGTTTTTATGATCTATCGTTTGCCAAACAATAAAAATCCCGAGAGGTTTCTTTTAACTAGGACTTTTTTAAAATGATGTATCCTATACTGAGTATACTGCTAAAACCATATAGTAAATAGTTCATTTGTGAAAAGCACATAGTTTGATGTATTAAGTGCTTATGCTCTTTTTGGGGAGATCGCGTTTATAAAGTTCAGAATCCCAAGGCTAAATTATTGCTGCCTCGGGTTCCTAGAACAAACAACATGAGACAAACAAAACACTAGAATAACCAACATGAGACAAACAAAACTCTAGAACAACCAACACGAGACAAACAAAACACTAGAACAACAAACATGAGACAAACAAAACACACAAACAAGACCTGAGATACCAATTTGTTTGTTCAAAAAGTATTTCTTAAATAGTATGCGATGACTACTGATTTGGCGGTGATATATTATGTGTTGTAGCAAGAAGCTGTATGTTTCTCATAATATATTCACATTTACCCAATCCAGTTCAAACCCAATCCAGTTCAAACCCAATCCAGTTCAAACCCAATCCAGTTCAAACCCAATCCAGTTAAAACCCAATCCAGTTAAAACCCAATCCAGTTTACCCACTCCGATTTACCCCTATCTAGTTTTGAAACCCCAACAGTACAGCCTCTGCCCTCTGTCCTTGGTCACTTCTGCAGTAAAAAAAGTTCTTGTAAAAAATCTGATGACAAACCCAGCACGAGGACACGGCGTGATGACTCATCAAAATGTGATTGAGCTCCGAGTCCCGTTCAAGGTATGGGGATTTGAAACTGTTGTACATATATAGACACCATCGTGACGTGGTGCAGAGATAGACACCATCGTGACGTGGTACAGAGATAGACACCATCGGTGACGTGGTGCAGAGATAGACACCATCGTGACGTGGTGCAGAGATAGACACCATCGTGACGTGGTGCAGAGATAGACACCAATTATGACGTGCTACAGAGATAGACACCATCGTGACGTGGTGCAGAGATAGACACCATCGTGACGTGGTGCAGAGATAGACACCAATTATGACGTGGTACAGAGATAGACACCATCGTGACGTGGTGCAGAGATAGACACCATCGTGACGTGGTGCAGAGATAGACACCAATTATGACGTGCTACAGAGATAGACACCATCGTGACGTGGTGCAGAGATAGACACCAATTATGACGTGGTACAGAGATAGATACCATCGTGACGTGGTGCAGAGATAGACACCATCGTGACGTGGTGCAGAGATAGACACCAATTATGACGTGGTACAGAGATAGACACCATCGTGACGTGGTGCAGAGATAGACACCATCGTGACGTGCTACAGAGATAGACACCATCGTGACGTGGTGCAGAGATAGACACCATCGTGACGTGGTGCAGAGATAGACACCAATTATGACGTGCTACAGAGATAGACACCATCGTGACGTGGTGCAGAGATAGACACCAATTATGACGTGCTACAGAGATAGACACCATCGTGACGTGGTACAGAGATAGACACCATCGTGACGTGGTACAGAGATAGACACCAATTATGACGTGCTACAGAGATAGACACCATCGTGACGTGGTGCAGAGATAGACACCATCGTGACGTGGTGCAGAGATAGACACCAATTATGACGTGCTACAGAGATAGACACCATCGTGACGTGGTACAGAGATAGACACCATCGTGACGTGGTGCAGAGATAGACACCATCGTGACGTGGTACAGAGATAGACACCATCGTGACGTGGTGCAGAGATAGACACCATCGTGACGTGGTGCAGAGATAGACACCAATTATGACGTGCTACAGAGTTAGACACCATCGTGACGTGGTACAGAGATAGACACCATCGTGACGTGGTGCAGAGATAGACACCAATTATGACGTGGTACAGAGATAGACACCATCGTGACGTGGTGCAGAGTTAGACACCATCGTGACGTGGTGCAGAGATAGACACCAATTATGACGTGGTACAGAGATAGACACCATCGTGACGTGGTGCAGAGATAGACACCATCGTGACGTGGTGCAGAGATAGACACCATCGTGACGTGGTACAGAGATAGACACCAATTATGACGTGGTACAGAGATAGACACCATCGTGACGTGGTGCAGAGATAGACACCATCGTGACGTGGTACAGAGATAGACACCATCGTGACGTGGTGCAGAGATAGACACCAATTATGACGTGCTACAGAGATAGACACCATCGTGACGTGGTACAGAGATAGACACCATCGTGACGTGGTGCAGAGATAGACACCATCGTGACGTGGTGCAGAGATAGACACCATCGTGACGTGGTACAGAGATAGACACCAATTATGACGTGCTACAGAGATAGACACCATCGTGACGTGGTACAGAGATAGACACCATCGTGACGTGGTACAGAGATAGACACCATCGTGACGTGGTGCAGAGATAGACACCATCGTGACGTGGTGCAGAGATAGACACCATCGTGACGTGGTGCAGAGATAGACACCATCGTGACGTGGTGCAGAGATAGACACCATCGTGACGTGGTGCAGAGATAGACACCATTATGACGTGTTACAGAGATAGACACCATCGTGACGTGGTACAGAGATAGACACCAATTATGACGTGGTGCAGAGATAGACACCATCGTGACGTGGTGCAGAGATAGACACCATCATGACGTGTTACAGAGATAGACACCATCGTGACGTGGTACAGAGATAGACACCAATTATGACGTGCTACAGAGATAGACACCATCGTGACGTGGTGCAGAGATAGACACCATCGTGACGTGGTGCAGAGATAGACACCAATTATGACGTGCTACAGAGATAGACACCATCGTGACGTGGTGCAGAGATAGACACCAATTATGACGTGGTACAGAGATAGACACCATCGTGACGTGGTGCAGAGATAGACACCATCGTGACGTGGTGCAGAGATAGACACCATCGTGACGTGGTGCAGAGATAGACACCAATTATGACGTGCTACAGAGATAGACACCATCGTGACGTGGTGCAGAGATAGACACCATCGTGACGTGGTGCAGAGATAGACACCAATTATGACGTGCTACAGAGATAGACACCATCGTGACGTGGTGCAGAGATAGACACCATCGTGACGTGGTGCAGAGATAGACACCATCGTGACGTGGTGCAGAGATAGACACCATCGTGACGTGGTACAGAGATAGACACCAATTATGACGTGGTACAGAGATAGACACCATCGTGACGTGGTGCAGAGATAGACACCATCGGTGACGTGGTGCAGAGATAGACACCATCGTGACGTGGTACAGAGATAGACACCAATTATGACGTGGTACAGAGATAGACACCATCGTGACGTGGTGCAGAGATAGACACCATCGTGACGTGGTGCAGAGATAGACACCAATTATGACGTGCTACAGAGATAGACACCATCGTGACGTGGTGCAGAGATAGACACCATCGTGACGTGGTGCAGAGATAGACACCATCGTGACGTGGTACAGAGATAGACACCATCGTGACGTGGTACAGAGATAGACACCATCGTGACGTGGTGCAGAGATAGACACCAATTATGACGTGCTACAGAGATAGACACCATCGTGACGTGGTACAGAGTGGACGACGAGTCGTCTGCTTTGGGGACGACAATGTTACAGGTATTGATTGATTAGTCCTGTGTTTGAAAAGGTTCAAGCTAAATCTAAATAATGTGGTTAATTCACAGCAGTAACATCTCGAGGTGGTGACGTCATGAACAGGGATGGTTGGGGCGGGGGTGTTGGTACGCGGGTATTGTGATATGGTTGGGGTGGGGAGGGGAGGTACACGTGTATTGTCTTCTGATTGCTTTCTTGGCTGAAACCATTCAACCATGGTTATTATAAATAAGTATTTAAAAAAAAATATATATATAAAAAACAAATGGCTACTTGCCACTGAAATACTTGTTTCTGACTCTTAGTAGATTTGTGTATCTGATTATTACTGGAAAAAATGTGTGGATGTGGGGGGGGGTAGGATTATGGAGCTAGTAATTAATGGACACCGCTATGTGAACAACGTCTTAGGGAACATCATGGATCTGTTCCGACATCACAAGTCACCCACAAGTTAAGCCACACGTACCATACAAACCATTTCCAAGTGCTGTCATTGGATACCGCTACCAGCTATCGCCATAACACACACACAGACACAATCATCAGATACCTTTTACCACATGCCGTCAGCATACACATATTCATAGCATTATAGCATACCATCACAACATACCATCACAACATACCATCACAACATACCATCACATCATACCATCACAACATACCATCAAAACATACCATCACAGCATACCATCACAGCATACCAGCACAGCATACCATCACAACATACCATCAAAACATACCATCACAACATACCATCACAACATACCATCACAACATACCATCACATCATACCATCACAACATACCATCACAACATACCATCACAACATACCATCACAAGATACCATCACATCATACCATCACAACATACCATCACAACATACCATCACATCAAACCATCACAACATACCATCACAACATACCATCACAACATACCATCACAACATACCATCACAACACACCATCGCCACTAACTAGCACCACATACGACATGCTATCACCATACCATGATGCATGATAGCATACCATCAGCCCATATCATCACCATACACATACACACGTCGCCTCCATTGCTGGTATTACGTAACAAAAATACACAGGTCGCGGTGTTTGAGTTCTTTATTCTTCTTTTCAATATTATTTATATTTGAAAATTTGAATCTATAACATGCTGTAAAATATACCCGCTGTGAACTATGACGAAATAGATCAAAGCTGCAGTATAGTGTAACGCCACCAAACATATGACGTTGCATCAGACTGTCCTTGACCTTGTACTGCTGACCCGCCTGCAGCAGTTTTTTTTACCTTTAGTTTTTTTCTAATATCTAAAAATAGAAACACACGCAATAGGAATATCCTCACGAATATTCATTCCTCTGTCAAACTCATGGGTGGTTTTGTAACAGGCTGATCTTAGAGATCGAAATTACCTTTTAGGGCCGTTTCTTTTTAAAGTGCATGCACACAATGAACACCGCTTGGAGTCAAACCATACATGGTCGACTGTGTTTCGTGGGTTCTCGAACCTTCGGAATGCTGTGCTAGTAAGCTCGAGAGTAAGTGAAGCATGTGGCGGATTCTACGTCATTTAAATAACACCGCCGTTATATATCCACTGAAACAAGGCAGTGTACCGCACAATGGTGGACAAAGTCATCTTTAAAGTTGCACTCTGCTAATTGTGCTTTTGAAAACATAGCGACATTTCTTCCTTGCATTATATGTTATCAAGAGTTAATCTGTGCTCGTATATTGGAGTCTCATAAGGAAGAATGCCTAGATCTACTCCCCGTCAACTGGTATGCAAAGTGAATTAAAACAGGTACAAATAATACGTTTTAATATAGGAACCAATTTCTTATAAATTCTGTAGATCCAAGTCAGTCAGTGAAACTTTGGTTCTGTGACGAGTCAAGTGTTGATGCCTTTCGGGGTGTAATGAATCATCGCCGACACACTACAACCAAAAAATTTTAAAATAACAATAAATAAAATAAAATAAAGGAATCTGCTGCAGTTGTCAGTCAATAATTGCCTCCCTTGCATGTAAAAAAGAGTAATTCCCCCAGGATAATCCCCAATTCCCCATACATCTTTATGTGAGCTGGACGTGGGGGATGACCCGCGGATACGCCTTGGGTTGTTATTCTTTACTCTATAATTTCACAACACAGCTCCGCCCCTTTTGGTTTCTGTAACAAGACATGACATACACATGTGTCCTTACTCCTTATTCTTCAATAGTCAAAAGACTTTTAAAAAAGAAATTCTTCAGCCCTTAAACAGGAAATATCACTAGCTAACCCCCTCCCCCCAACTTGGCCTCCCTCCCCACCAATGTTCCCTTTAAGGAGTTAGTTTAGAATTAATGCGCAGCAAATTTTGTAAAATATTTCACTAAAAATGGATGCTGTGCAACTTTCTCCACTAGTTTTTGTACATTGCACATGGACCAACGTTTGAAGGAACGTAGTTCCTCATTCCCCACCCTTATTTTAAAAAGCAACCAGCAAAACCACGATTCAAGGTATAACCTTGACCTTTTAATACTTGGAAGACTTAGGGATGAGCGCAGCATGAAGTTCGAAGTTACCGTTTGTTGGGTTTATTTTCCCTCAGGCGTCACGTGAAGATCCAGGCCAAAGTACACACAGGTAGTTATAGTTATTAGGTAAAGGGGATTTGACCCGCACGGCTCAGGTCGACGGTGTGACCGAGAAACGAGGGAACCTACTTTCAAGTGTCCTCAAGGGCAGGGCATACAACGAGATAAGTTTAAACCTCTCACGACTCCGGTGACTAAGGCAATGGTGGGGGGGCAGTGTAATGGGGGTGGGGGAGGAGGAGAGGCTTGGAATTATAGAGGGTAGAGAGTCATCCTATCTGCCTATCCCAATACTCAATTATTTTTATCTTACTGTCTCGGCTTGAGCTGCTTTTTGTTGGTCTCTTATTCAACTTATTGGTATGTCTTAAGTGGCTGTTACATGTCGTTGTCTTTAGCTGCGGCTGTTGCATGTCGTTGTCTTTAACTGCAGCTGTTGCATGTCGTTGTCTTTAGCTGCAGCTGTTGCATGTCGTTGTCTTTAGCTGCGGATGTTGCATGTCGTTGTCTTTATCTGCGGCTGTTGCATGTCGTTGTCTTTAACTGCAGCTGTTGCATGTCGTTGTCTTTAACTGCAGCTGTTGCATGTCGTTGTCTTTAGCTGCAGCTGTTGCATGTCATTTCATCAGACTAAAGTCTTCAGTAGGAGGTTTAAAATATGCTAATGGTCGATGCTTCCTCTTCGCTGCTAGGTCGCTCTATGTGTGGGCTCGATCCCACGCCCCTCAACTTTGTGAGGCGAGCGCGCTACTGACTTCGCTATCCAGCCGCCACGATTCTCTCTTACTTCTATCCTTAAAAAAACCCCACACATTATGCCTCTTTAACTTTTTACACAAACTTTTCGTATGCCACAGATTAGAGAAAAACATGCAAAGATGATTACAGAAGCTTAGACGGCCGTGGGTGAATTACAATGTGCTTAGAGACGTGTGACAATTTGAACTTCATTTGTATGTGTGTGTGTGTGTGTGCGTGCGTGTGTGTGTGTGTGTGTGTGTGTGTGTGTGTGTGTGCGCGCGCGTGTGTGTGTGCGTGTGTGTGTGCGTGTGTGTGTGTCTGTGTGTGTGTGTGTGTGTGTGTGTGTGTGTGTGTGTGTGCGTGCCCCAGCCAACATTTACATACACACGAACACATAATAATATATGAATATTAGGGCTGTTAACGATTAATTTAAATTTAACCGTTAACTTTTGAAAAATTAACGATTAATTAATCGTTAATTTCGATTAAAGCCAAAAATTAAAATGTATGATGTCATAAGTAACACTTATTATTATACGTTCATGTTGGAAATCTAAATAACACTGGAATGTCTCCTTTATATAATGTCATCGTTTAATCAACCAAGCAAAAAGACTAGTGTGTTGATATTATTTGGTTCAAGTGATGAGTGTGTCTAATTGACAATATAACCAGCCGAGCTGAACAATCATTCACATGGAACTGAGGTAACTGGTATGCACAAAACGGTAGCAACATTGTGAACATTCCCGTCAGTCAATAGTTTAAAACCAAAATGTTCGTGTAATCGTCCGCAAATTAGTTTATATTTATAGACTGAAATATTTTACTTTTTGAATTCCAGTACATTTATAACTGGTGGGTCGATTAATCGTTAAAAAAATTTATCGTTAAAAAAATTTAACGATTAATCGAGAAATTAATGGTTAATTTCCGCAGCCCTAATGTATTTTATAGCTAGACTAGTAACAAAGCCCGCTCAAGGACGGGAATAAGTGTAGGGTGGCCTGTGAAGTTCATGGACGCTATGTTTTGGTAGTTGTTATGCTGAAGCGTTTGCAGGACATTGTCGTCGCAGGGCAAGGGATGTGGACAACAACAAAAACAGCAAAAACAACAACAGCAACAAAAACAAAACAACAACAACAACAATACAAAAACAACAACAGCAAAACAAAAACAACAAAACAACAACAAAACAACAACAGCAAAACAACAACTACAACAACAACAGCAACAACAACAACAAAACAACAACAACAATAACAGCAACAAAAACAAATAACACTTAAAATTCTTGCCACTACCCCCCAGGACCATCAAGGAAAAAGCATTTAATAGAATTGTCATTGGAATAAGCGGCAGGCATCACTTCAAGATGGGAACAACATAATGAATTATGACAAAAAAACTGCACAAAAAATAACTCGTTTTGAACCTCCGCGTAATATGTAAATTTTTCTCCGCTAGTGATTGGCTGTAGGAGTCATATGTGTTTGAGGGACCAATCGCTATAGATGACGGGACAGAACGGACAGAAAGGACAGAAACGTGCCTTTTATTATATAGGATGTGTGAGAAAACTTGTTAGAATCAGAAGTACTGTTAAGATGATGATTTTCTTCTATAGCGCTGACATTTTAATTCAAAGTCGAAATAAAGACTGTCTGATACATACCCTTGGAGGCCGTCCATAAATGAAGTCACGCACCTAGGGGGGAAGGGGGGGTCCACACATTTGTGACGACGTGTGACGAGGGGTAGGGGGTGTTTGAGAAATGTGACGTCACATCAAAACTGGCAACTTTAAATAAAAGTTCCACTTAAATATTTCATTTCTTACAATTTACTTTATGACGTTTTACATGGCTTCAAGCGTGTTACGATATTAGAGTGCAACCTTACACTAAATACATACTTAAATTACAACAACAACAAAAAAAGATTTGAAAATGCTCTTTTTCAAATAGTACATAATACGGCTTTTTTTTGCGCAAAGATTTGTGACGTCATTTTGGAGGGGGTTCAAAGTTTTTGGGACGACGCGTGTCGAGGGGAGGGGGGGGGGAGGGAGTGAAGAAGGCCAAAATTGCACGACGTCATTTATGGACGGCCCGCGCCCAACTTTCGCTTTAAATTAAAAGAGTAATAATAATAAAAATAAAAGGAGGAAAAAGAAACACAACAATTCGTATTTATCATGCTTCACCACAAATAGGGCAACGGGAATTCCTTTGTGAACCGTCAACAACTTTGCGGAAGTTCCCGCTTTGCATAAGAATTTAGTAGAAAAACGTATTATAATTCACTTATTTTTAACTATCTGGACACGAAATCAAACTTAGGTATTTCAGAGTTTTTTTTGTTTTTTTTGTTTATATTTAATTTCAAATGTTGGTATGTGAAAGTGTTTCCATATTTTCAACAGCTGTTCAACGAGTTTAGTTATTCAATTCCAAAGGGTTAAAAAAATGTTATTGTTTTTTTTAAAGAGTAATGTATCTATATATAGGTTGGTGGTCGTGTCATTCATCTGTATACCAAACTTTTCAGGAACATCACAATCAAAATAATTTCTTTTAAGGGGCCGTCCATAAATGACGTCACTCGATTTTGGCTAATTTTTCACCCCCTCCCCCTCGCCACAAAAAGTTACCCCCCCCCTCCAATATTACGAATACTGGTCAAGCTTTGACGCTGTTCTTGGAGAGACTCGATCACAGACAGGACCTTAGAGTAGGGCATAGTAATATACTTAGGGCTGTATACAGCATGTAAACCTGTTCGTTTAGCTTGATAGTTAGAGTTATTTTTTTATAATTGTGTTTTCACCTTTCTTACAAGAATTATCCTACCAAATAAACTTTAAGCAGCTATAGTCCTCCACCTGTGTGGTCATCACCTATTTCATGGAGCATTCATCTTCATAATTGTGTGTTATTTGAAATACTGAGCATTGCCGCCAACAAATCGTCTACGTTTAAGAGGGACTTTTATTTAGAGTTGTGTCTTTTGATGTGACGTCACAATTCTTAACCAAACCCCCCCCTCGTCACACACCGTCACAAATATGTAACCGCCCCAGGTGCGTGACGTCATCTATGAACGGCCCCTAATGACACTAAGCACTTTGTAAATATGGGTTTATCGATACAGTATTAATTCTGTATTTTGATCCCTTGTATATAGTTGTAGTTATAAGTACAGTGACAGTTATTAGTACAGTGACAGTTATTAGTACAGTGACAGTTATAAGTACAGTGACAGTTATTAGTACAGTGACAGTTATTAGTACAGTGACAGTTATAAGTACAGTGACAGTTATTAGTACAGTGACAGTTATAAATACAGTGACAGTTATTAGTACAGTGACAGTTATTAGTACATTGACAGTTATTAGTACAGTGACAGTTATTAGTACAGTGACAGTTATAAGTACAGTGACAGTTATTAGTACAGTGACAGTTATAAGTACAGTGACAGTTATTAGTACAGTGACAGTTATTAGTACAGTGACAGTTATTAGTACAGTGACAGTTATAAGTACAGTGACAGTTATTAGTACAGTGACAGTTATTAGTACAGTGACAGTTATAAGTACAGTGACAGTTATTAGTACAGTGACAGTTATTAGTACAGTGACAGTTATTAGTACAGTGACAGTTATAAGTACAGTGACAGTTATTAGTACATTGACAGTTATTAGTACAGTGACAGTTATTAGTACATTGACAGTTATTAGTACAGTGACAGTTATTAGTACAGTGACAGTTATTAGTACAGTGACAATTATTAGTACAGTGACAGTTATTAGTACAGTGACAGTTATAAGTACAGTGACAGTTATTAGTACAGTGACAGTTATAAGTACAGTGACAGTTATTAGTACAGTGACAGTTATTAGTACAGTGACAGTTATTAGCACAGTGACAGTTATAAGTACAATGACAATTATTAGTACAGTGACAGTAATTGTGCAGTGCACTTTATTAGTACTCTGGAATTTTTAAGTTAGGGGCAATTCTGCTGCTTTAACAGCTTCCTGGCAACATGGCGCTTAATTCACTACAAACGGAAACTGGCTGCAACCCCCGAGGATGGTGTTGACCAATCGGAGACACCCCCCACATGGGCTTCGGGACCCCCCCCCACATGGGATGATATGACATGTCCTTGTTTTTTAACACAATATGTAACAGTTATAGTGCAGGGTGCCTTGTCCTTTTTTTAACCTCTTGAAACATTTTAGCCTCCCTACGCTACACCCTCTCCCATTCTTTGGGCGCCCGCTCCCCGTCTTTACGTCATTATAGCCCACAGCTACATATACTAACAGAGGCCATGGTTTATTCCTCCAAGACGCTGGTTTATCATGTACATTATCTTTCCCTTTTTTTAACCACGTTTTTATTAACTCACTTTCGTTCCTGTTGGTTTGTCTGTCCACAATTTTTCAAATCTGCCAACGTAAAATTGAACCACTTCTGATGGTCCTAGAGATCTCAAAATTTTACCACACATAGATCTTGGATGACAATGTATTGTATCAAAATTTCAAATCGATCGAATGTACCGTTATTAAATTATTGAACTTTTTAGTTTATCTATATATAAGCATATGTATTATCCGTCTGCCCTTGTTTCCATTACATTCACGTGCCGAGTTCACACCAACCCCGACCACATCAACCATGTTTAACATCAAGGGGAGATCAGTCATTTCCAGTCTATAAATGTTTGTCGGGCAATGTGTATTATATTTGAACATAATCAATACTTCAAAACTCACCAGAGCATACAATTAGACTAAAAAGAATAAAATAAATAGAAGTTTAAAAAAAAAGATGTTTAAAATCACGTTTTTATAAGCGGACTAAAAAGAAGAAAATAAATTTTAAAAATTTAAAATAAGTACTATAATGTAATATGACTAAAAACGTGGGCGGGCGCTTTTTAGGTGTTTGGCTAAAATGATCAGGGTTTACAAATGACGAGTAATAAAATGAGTGAATTGAATTAGTTAATAAGCCTGAGAAGTACCCGCCCCACGTTTTTAATCATATTACATAATAGTACCTGTTTTACATTTTAAATTAAAAAAATTATTTTTCTCTTTTTAGTCCGCTTATAAAAACGTAGTTTTTAAAAATCTTTTTTTTTCACTTCTATTTATCTTCCCTTTGATCTCACGAATTAATCCGTCCCGTTACGAATCACGTGACATGGTGAGGCTATATTTAGAAGCATCAGCCGTAAACAATGGACGAATATAGACGCCGGGGCCGAGAGAGGAAAGCGCGCGACTTGTGAACTCGTGACGTTGTCAAGATGCTGTGAGTCTAGCTGTTAGCCAACGTGCCCTGTCAACTTGTGTCAATTACAGTCAGCCGTGAGTGCTTTCCCCTTTAGTGTCGCCGCGAAGCAGAAATCGGGGATTGCTCGCACAAAGCGAAAGTAGCTTGTTGAGATAGCCGAGTTTCCACCATTAGACATTGTATTTTTTTTAGTAAACTTGAATATAATAATAATTAATTAATTTAAGCTAAAATAAGAATTTTTTAAAAAAAGTTCAAATGAGAAAAGAAAACAAAATATTTAAAGGGAGATAATTGATTGCATTTCATGTGTTTTAATATATTTTTTTAAAACTAAATTTTAATATAAATTTTAATAGTAATAAGTCATTTTTTTTAAAAGAAAGAACATAACATATTTTCTGAGATAGCCACAATGCACGTGGTGTTACTTTTTTCCCCATACTTTTTATGGGGGGTGGGGGAGGGGGAGTGAAAAGTAATCTATATGATTTCGTATTTAATTTTGCTCATGACGTTGATAAACAATTATATGTACATACAGGTGACAAGTCGCCATTAGCTGACCACCGGGAAAGCCTCGCGTGGGCGGATGATGAGACTAACTGACCGACAGCGGAATGGAATAATTGCCATCACAGGGGACATTCAATGTCAAACATTATTTAATAAACATCGGACGAGTTCCACTGATTCTAATAAAAGAATCAAGAACTGGCTGACACCGGTGCCAGTGCAAGTTGTTCATTCGAAACTTTAGTCTGATGTCTTGCGTCAGATTCTCAAGGCTGTAAACTTGGAATCGTGTAACTACAGATTTTAGGACATAGAAATTAAAGTTAACCCAAACCTCAAGGATAGACGCAATGTTGAGATATAGAGTCGCTCGGTGGAGTGGGTGTGGCAGGGGTCAATTAAAGGTGGCACAGTGGCACTAAAGGTGGCACTGTGGCTCTAAAGGTGGCACTGTGGCACTAAAGGTGGCACTGTGGCACTAAAGGTGGCACTAAAGGTGGCACTGTGGCACTAAAGGTGGCACTGTGGCATTAAAGGTGGCACTGTGGCACTAAAGGTGGCACTGTGGCACTAAAGGTGGCACTGGGGCACTAAAGGTGGCACTGTGGCACTAAAGGTGGCACTGTGGCACTAAAGGTGGCACTGTGGCACTAAAGGTGGCACTGTGGCACTAAAGGTGGCACTGTGGCACTAAAGGTGGCACTGTGGCACTAAAGGTGGCACTGTGGCACTAAAGGTGGCACTGTGGCACTAAAGGTGGCACTGTGGCACTAAAGGTGGCACTGTGGCACTAAAGGTGGCACTAAAGGTGGCACTGTGGCACTAAAGGTGGCACTGTGGCACTAAAGGTGGCACTGTGGCACTAAAGGTGGCACTGTGGCACTAAAGGTGGCACTGTGGCACTAAAGGTGGCACTGTGGCACTAAAGGTGGCACTGTGGCACTAAAGGTGGCACTGTGGCACTAAAGGTGGCACTAAAGGTGGCACTGTGGCACTAAAGGTGGCACTAAAGGTGGCACTAAAGGTGGCACTTAAAGTGGCACAGTGGCACCCACCCTAAAACCAACGTCCGTGAAAAGACAAAACATTGTTTCTCTAATTGAAAATATGTCCATTCATTATCGCATCAAATATTCGGGAACAAGATGCATGAAGTCATGTTTGACCAAAGAAGATGCATGAAGTCATGTTTGACCAAAGCTCGAGTTGCACTGGGTAGACCATTCAATACTTTAATGGATCAATGTTGAACGGTAAATCACTCAAATTTGTATAAAAGAAACCTTAATGGTTCTGCGAGTTCCGACCATTCAACAACAAGGTTACATAAACCGTTATACACACCAAAACACTTCACTTTATGGCCTAGTGATGACGTTGTGTACTGGGTGGTCCGTCTTATGTGTTTGTTGGGGGGGGGGAGGGGGGAGAGAGAGAATTTCTTAATAAATCAAGGGTGGATTTTAGGTTGTGCAAGAAAGTGCCGCAAAGGCCGAGGCCGCTTTCCACCCAGACCACCAAGCAGCCCACACACAGGGAGTCATGGCTGCCACACACAAAGAGTCATGGCTCACACACACAGGGAGTCATGGCTCCCCCACACAAGGAGTTATGGCTCCCACGAACAGGGAGTCATGGTTCCCACACACATGGAGTCATGGCTCGCTATACAGAGTAGTGGGTAGTGCAACAGAGGCGAACCCTGGCATCGTCACGTCGTCCTTCTGACCAGTTGAGGGTAAATTGGGCCAGCGTGCGACCTGACCTACAAACACGCCTACTCCCTTCTCACCCCACCTTTACTCACTCACGAGGCATCGACCACGCCACGTTCCAAGTTTGTCAGCCTCTGCCTCATGTGATCATTTACTTAACAGGTTTTCAAGGTTAACATAGAATCAAGAGCACTTTGTGTAACAAGTGGCGTAGTTAAAGAGTCCATAGTTAAAGTTAGTACCGCTCATAGTTAAAGTTAGTACCGTCCATAGTTAAAGATAGTACCACCCATAGTTAAAGTTAGTGCCGCCCATAGTTAAAATTAGTACCGCTCATAGTTAAAATTAGTACCGTCCATAGTTAAAGGTAGTACCGCCCATAATTAAAGTTAGTACCGCCCATAGTTAAAGTTAGTACCGCCCATAGTTAAAGTTAGTACCGCCCATAGTTAAAGTTAGTACCGCCCATAGTTAAAGTTAGTACCACCCATAGTTAAATTTAGTACAACCCATAGTTAAATTTAGTACCACTCATAGTTAAATTTAGTACCGCCCATAGTTAAAGTTAGTGCCGCCCATAGTTAAAGTTAGTACCGCCCATAGGTAAAGTTAGTGCCGCCCATAGTTAAAGTTAGTACCGCCCATAGTTAAAGTTAGTACCGCCCATAGTTAAAGTTAGTACCGCCCATAGTTAAAGTTAGTACCACCCATAGTTAAAGTTAGTACCGCCCATAGTTAAAGTTAGTACCGCCTATAGTTAAAGTTAGTACCGCCCATAGTTAAAGTTAGTACCACCCATAGTTAAATTTAGTACCACCCATAGTTAAATTTAGTACCACCCATAGTTAAATTTAGTACCGCCCATAGTTAAAGTTAGTGCCGCCCATAGTTAAAGTTAGTACCGCCCATAGTTAAAGTTAGTTCCGCCCATAGTTAAAGTTAGTGCCACCCGTTATAGTTAAAGTTAAAGGTTAGTTATTTCTTTCACAATTTTTATTCGGCGCATTTGACATAATTCTTATGTAATACATGCATTTTTTAAATCTATATTCCAAATATGCCTACATCCCATCATTTTATCACGCTTCCATTATGTTCAGTCGCCATTCATTAATTCGTTTTGCCCCAAAATGACAAATCGGCCACGAGCTATAAGAAGACAGCCGCCTTGTTTACCCAAAAGTTCTTCAATTACACAACTCAGGCATCACATGACTTTTAAACGCCGTGAAAACTTTAAAACTGAACTGGTCACGTTAGAGGGTGGGGAATATATCATTAAGAAGAAACAAGCAGGAAATGATGAATGGCTTTGTTCTGTCTGTTTGACTAGTTCAGTGAACACTGAACATTGATGTTTTAAAGTAACATTTAATGTACTATAATGTTGTCCACTCGCCCAACAGCCCAGTCCATGATGAGATTGACTCCAGCAAGACCTTCTGGTTGCCTGTGCCTTAGACTTAGCAATAAAGATCAGGGACTTGGGAAAGGGTTGCGTGCAGGTATGAGCCCTTATTCACACTTTTCCTGCAAAATCAGCGGCGTAATTTTTTGAAAAATTGCAGATATTTTTTATATGGAAAAGGATAGTGAAGGGGTCGGCAACTTGCGGCTCGCGAACTGCATGTGGCTCTTTCGATGTCAAGATGCGGCTCTCCAGTTCCAGGCGAAATTTGTAATAATTATATAATTTTTTCTTCAAAATTCATGTTAGCGGCTCTTTAAGAAACTGGTAAATGTTGTAAATTATCACTTTTTTGGCTCTTGCCCCTAGAATGGTTGCCGACTCCTGGTATAGTGCAAATTTCTGAATGGTATTAATGTCAGCTACGCCATTGCGGCAAGACCCTTGTTAGTAAACCAACACCTTGTATTCGTTTGGTGCAGTGATTTCTGTGTCATAATTTTGTTCCTCCATAATAAATAATACCAGCTTTGTTAGTATATTGTTTCAATTTTTTTGTGAAAGAATACCAAGCGATGCGACTCGCTGGACCATGGAATTCCCGTTACAAAGTTACACTTAACCATTTCCTATAGGGATAAGTTACTAGACGTTAACAGCAAGAAAATAATAGAAAATGTATCGGGAAAACGACCAGAAAACGAGTTGAACAGAGTAAGTAATGAAGGAATAGGATTGATTGATTTGTTGTACGAGTCATCATCACAATTACGTCATGTCAAGATCAGTATTTAGCATTGTAAATATAACTGAAAATATAGAGCAAAAATGATATTCTCTAAATACAGGAAACAGTTTTGTGTTACTTGTCTTATCTTATTTATACAGACGTTACTTCTATGCAGAATATTATTGCGTCCACAGACCATGCCAGTCTGTTGGCCAGTGATGCAGCGTTCACAGGCCCTTGCTATGAGGGTACCACGCATTACCCAGCTGCCTTTGTTTCCCTAACTAGTGTCAGGTACCCATTCGGAGCTGGGTGGACCCAGGGACACCCTTGGCTCCGGGAAAAGATCCTTGCCTTCATATGGATTCGAACCCGTGATCGATCCGTAAGCCGAGCGAGATGAGAGATTACAATAAAACAAACCTTAAAGACAAAGTTTTTGACTATAAATTATAAATCCCTTATATATGAGACATAACTAACAGTATTCATTATTTTCGAAAGCGAAAAACATTACAGACTGAATCTGTCTTAACTCAACTTTGATTCATAACCCTTTCTGGGAGAGGGGAAAAGTCTGGTCACCGATCGATGGTCCGAGCTCAGCGTGACACGTAAAATGTAAACAAAAGCACCCCGGTACTTCGATGGGTCGCGTCAAAGCGTCAACTCAAACTCTCACGTGGGAAAAAAACAATAACAAAAAGTGAATTTGAATTACATACGTTATATAAGGATAAACTAAAAAATGCATTAATTTAATTACCGTACTTTCGATCGATCTGAAATTTTGATACGATGCATTGTTAGGTGAGACGGGTCCGTGTGCCAAATTTCAGCTCGATCGGATCACGGGAAGTGGGTCATTTTTTACTTTTATTTTTCCGCCCGCCAAAGACAGACAGACAGAGAGAGAGAGAGAGAGAGAGAGAGAGATGACGACAGAGACGCCTGTGAAGTTAATATAAGGGATTTAATAAAATGTGTAGGGCGAACCTTTTAAGTTAATCTCTTATATAAATACAGTCTAGAGTTTCTAGTACAAATACAGTCTAGAGTTTCTAGTATAAATACAGTCTAGAGTTTATCTATTTATATTTTAATTAACTTGAAATATAATACAGATTAGCTTCTCATAACTTAATTGTGCCCCTCCTCTTACTCTTATGCATGCACCCGCACTTAAAGAAAAAAGCAACAAACAAACAAAACAACAATACAATCCAACATTCAATAATATTAACAACTTGTCTCTTTGTTGTAGTTTCTATATCTACCTATTATGACATCGTTAACATGAAAACAACAAATTTCATGGAATTCACAACTTTGCGAAGGCTGTGGATAGTGTGCGTGTGTGTGTGTGTGTGTGTGTGCGTGTGTGTGTGTGTGTGTGCGTGTGTGCGTGTGTGTGTGTGTGTGTGCGTGTGTGTGTGTGTGTGTGTGCGTGTGTGTGTGTGTGTGTGTGTGTGCGTGTGTGTGTGGTGTGTGTGTGTGTGTGTGTGTGTGTGTGTGTGTGTGTGCGTGTGTGCGTGTGTGTGTGTGTGTGTGCGTGTGTGTGTGTGTGTGTGTGTGCGTGTGTGCGTGTGTGTGTGTGTGTGCGTGTGTGTGTGTGTGTGCGTGTGTGTGTGTGTGAGTGTGTAGGGAGGCATCTAAAAAATGTAATTTAAAAGTAGGTGGTAAGCAATTTAAAAAAAATAATGATGCCAAATTAAAAAAGTCTCAATAACATTTATTAGTTATGCGGAAAGTTTAATGCTTTACTGTCAATGAAAACTTTCTTTATCATATTTTAGCACAGAAGGTCACCTTGATGAATGTAGAATCTGAGAGTTGAGCATCATTTAAATTAAATGACATTCGTTTTTTAAAAAAAATATTTGTTCAATGATTTCTAAGTTTACAAATTTGATATATTTTTTGCAAGGCTTTAAAAAAAACTGGTGCTGGGGGCGGGAAGATAAACTTGAGATTGTGTGACCATGGGGAGGGAAGAAGACAAAAATAGTTCATACCAGCATGGCGTAGTTTAAGGAAGCACCCCCCCTCCGTTAGGAGTTTAATAATAAAAAACTAAGTAATTGACTCTTATACACAAAATATCCATCTAACACAGTGGTTCTCAACCTGTGGTCCGTGGAGATGTCCTTGGTGGTCCGCGAGCAAAGGATGAAATTTTAAATTTTGTGAATATATTGCTTAATTTAAATCACTCGATGGCGATAGTTTTGATTCTATGTTTACTCTTAGCTATACCGGAAATCACATGATGTCACACTAGATTCTAGAAGACTATAGATCTAGTTATTATATAGACATTCAACAATAATTTTTTGAAACAATTGAGTAAATTAGTCTTCATTAATATAACAATTATTAAAGTAATAAATTAATCAAATTGATTGAACACATGAATTAATTTCTAAAAAAGAAAACAACCGAAATAAAGACAACAATTATGATTCATCAGACTCATCCTTAGACTCATCCTCAGACTCATCCTCAGACTCATCCTCAGACTCATCCTCAGACTCATCCTCAGACTCATCCTCAGACTCATCCTCAGACTCATCCTCAGACTCATCCTTAGACTAATCCCCAGACTCATCCTTAGACTCATTCTTAGACTCATCCTCAGAATCATCCTTAGACTCATCCTCAGACTCATCCTTATACTCATCCTTATACTCATCCTTAGACTCATCCTTAGACTCATCCTCATACTCATCCTTATACTCATCCTTATACTCATCCTTAGACTCATCCTTAGACTCATCCTCAGACTCATCCTCACAATCTAAGTGTGAATCAAATGCTGTTCTGGAGACAAACTACGAATTGCCATACGACATTATGAATAAGAATATTCGCGCTTTGGGTTTTTATGCGACATTGTAAATTGATCAACCCAGATCGGAGTGTGTAATATTCCCGGACATTCTTTTAAACGAAGCGATGAAACTTGCAAAAGTCCTAAGACATTTTAAAACTTATCTTAACGTCTGCTCGAGGAAACCATTGGAATACTTTCTGCGGAAAAAATATTCACTTGATATTCAGACGTCCTGCACACGACGAGCAACCAAAGTCAATGAACTTGCTTCAAGGGCATCATTTCTAGTGGCTATACGAGTTGCACAGGCCAAAAAGCCTGGTTATCTGGGCGTGTTTAACAGACTGTTTGAATTACGTGACGCTGTGAGACAGTTTATTGGAGAAGAAAAAAATCAAAGCTTATTTATCATTTGGACGATAGCTTGTGGGTTGCTGTTATAGCTTGTGGGTTGCTGTTATGGCTTGTGGGTTGCTGTTATAGCCTGTGGGTTGCTGTTATAGCTTGTGGGTTGCTGTTATAGCTTGTGGGTTGCTGTTATAGCTTGTGGGTTGCTGTTATAGCTTGTGGGTTGCTGTTATAGCTTGTGGGTTGCTGTTATGGCTTACTTTGCTTTTTGAAGAGCTGAATAAACTCAATTCATCTCTGAGAGGAAATCAGAATCATTTAATTACGCTCAGTGACAAAGAGTTTGCTTTTACGAAAAAGCTTGTTCTTTTGAAAATAAGATTATTTAATGCTAATTTTGACATGTTTAATCAATTGTACGAATTTACCGATAAACCAAAAAATGTTGAAAAAATAAATAAATTAATAAATGTTTATAAATTAGATTTCTGACCATATTCAATCATCGCAGGATCAATTTAACTTCTACTTTGGTGATTTGAAAGTTTAGAGTTTTTCGTTGGTTTCCGGTTTGTTTCTTGCAAACAATTGACTCATTAAATTTACTAACATCGAATTTAAACTAAGTCATTGAACTGACCAGCGATACTACTTTGAATATGTTGCATCAGAAAGTGTGCTTGATGAAATTTTGCAGTACACAGAACTGTCTCAGAAAGCTTTGAAAATACTTTTACCCTTTGCAACATCATATCTTTGCGAATTTTTTTATTTTCATTATTTACAATAAAAACAAAACATCGTTCCCCAATTGAAGTTGAAGATGAACGACGATGACCAGCCAGTATGACCTTTCAAGTATTTAGTATTACACCTCGTTTGGATTGTGGTGTGCTGAAATGTGCAAACTCAAGACTCGCACTAAATAAGCTAATTTAGCAGTCTTACTAATACTAACTACTGTTTATGGCTTTAAGTTTTTTTTTATAGTAAGCAATAAGAATTGAATAATACTATAAGTATAAGACTAGTAAAAGTATAAGACTAGTATAAGTATAAGACTATTATAAGTATAAGACTATTATAAGTATAAGACTATTATAAGTATAAGACTATTATAAGTATAAGACTATTATAAGTATAAGACTATTATAAGTATAAGACTATTATAAGTATAAGACTATTATAAGTATAAGACTATTATAAGTATAAGACTATTATAAGTATAAGACTATTATAAGTATAAGACTATTATAAGTATAAGACTATTATAAGTATAAGACTAGTATAAGTGACATTTGTTCGTTACAAAAGAAAGCCATTACTGTCTGTTTCCATTCAATATTGTTTTTTTGAAGCACGCAAATCATAGCATTTTAGTATAGTTTTACTAACTAACCTTTATAGTAGTAACTAGTTATAAACAAAGTATAATTATATTCTACAACACATTTCCAGAACGGCAGCAGCACAATTTTCAGTAGTGGTCCGCGGGTAAAACATAACTTTTTCAAGTGGTCCTTGAATCTCAAAAGGGTTGAGAACCACTGATCTAAAATCTTCATTCCTATAACCAATAACATCTCTGGGGTCCGTTACAGAAAGTTGTTTAGATGAGCTTCCTGCAAGAAACAAAACACTCAGACCTATACATTATAATACATGGGAAATATTTGGATATACAGAAAGTGATCACTCAACTTTAGCTACATGAATCCCAGGACTGAGCGGAGCGGAGGTTGGTCGGCGATCCCGACAATATGGGAATTCAAACACAGGAAGAAAACTTTCACAGCGGCCTGCGAGTGGCACATTCGTGACGGTAAGCTGACCTACATACAGATTCCAGGAACTGAGGGTCAGCACTTTTCTCAGAAGGCGACGGTGAGTGGTTTCGGTAAACTTAAAGCAAGATTTGCTGGGGAATTTTTAGTGTAGACAGAAATAAATTTAAAAAAATTTAATTTTTAAAAAAAAGAAAAGTAGGTTAACGTTATCTGAACTGTTGTATGTTGTATGTTGTATGTTGTATGTTGTATGTGTATGAATTGAATAGTGTGCATTCCACTCCGATTACACATTTTGAAGTCTACAACTGAATCGGTCATGTGATCCATTTATATTTTAATTTTCTTAAAATAGGGCATTTCAGAAACGTATTAGTTCTTTTTCAACATTAAATTGTTGCCTCATGGGCGTTTAAATCCTAAATATGAAATTTCATTAAGTAAACAATTTAAACACATCTCTATGTATCCCCATTCTCGTGTCTGAATCCCTTAAGGGTTCTAGAGATATTCCTAGAAGTCTTAGAGGCATAGCTAGAGGCTTACCTAGGGGTCCTCGAGACCAACCAATGGGGTTTAGAGGTATAGCTAGAGGCTTACCTAGGGGTCCTCGAGACCAACCAATGGGGTTTAGAGGTATAGCTAGAGGCTTACCTTGGGGTCCTCGAGACCAACCAATGGGGTTTAGAGGTATAGCTAGAGGCTTACCTTGGGGTCCTCGAGACCAACCTATGGGGTTTAGAGGCATACATATGGGTCCTTTCAGCAATTCTAAGTATCATAGAGGCATACACCGGCTTCTAGGGAACGCGAAGAGGGCGGGTGTCAAGAAAATGTGACAGCAATTTACTTATTAACAAAATTGAATGGTGTTTTTAATGGTGTTGAGAAATATAGCGAGAGCGAATCAGTAAACAGTATTCAATAGCTACACTCATCCCGCAATAAAACTGCAGCAGACTAAATATGCTGGTCCCCGATTAAATTCAAGAATAGGCTCAAACCATGGATAAGCATAGGACGCATCTACTGAATAGAAAAGGCGTCTGAAGTTAGATTGCCTTCAGTGCCCTCGACAACCAGTCCTAGGTCACTGGCACTGCCCACCCAAATATCTGTATGCCCTCTCCCTCACAAAGAACAAATGGTCACACCGTCAGACGGAGCCAAAGGGAACTAACACGTAAGGCAGGTTTGACACTAACGTTAAAAAAACCCTTTCAATGGCTGCCGTGTGGATCTCCACCTATCGATTACAGTAATCCAACTCGTTTACAATCTGCTTGGGGCGAAGCTAAGCTTCCCAGTAGATTAAGGTTATATATTGCCCCCATAACCTACCACGATGTTTCATAAGAGTTAATGTTACAGTTTCACTGAATTATGAATGACAGTCTCGTAGCTGTTAGAGATGGTTAGTATCTGTTGCTTTTAACTAAATATTATGAGTGATAAATACACACATTTTTATCTGCCTTTGGTATTTATCAACGAAAAAATGAGAATTATGATAAAAGCAACTCAACTGTTTAATTATTTTTTTTAATTTAGGAAACTAATAAATGGGGTTAGCTCTAAACCACTAGCTACGAACGACGTGTGTTTTAACCCGCACATTCAAGAAAGTCAAACGAATAATACATCAGCTAGACAGCTTTACAATCATCGGAATCATTTTTCCTTGAAGACCTTTGCAGAACATAGAGCCACCTTTTGCAGAACATAGAGCCAGACCTTTGTAGAACATAGAGCCGAACCTTTGCTGAACATAGAGCCAGTCCTTTGAAGAACATAGAGCCAGACCTTTGCAGAACATAGAGCCAGACCTTTGCAAAACATAGAGCCAGACCTTTGCAGAACACAGAGCCATACCTTAGCAGAACATAGAGCCAGACCTTTGCAGAACATATAGCCCCACCTTTGCAGAACTTAGAGCCAGATTTTCGCAGAGCACAGAACAACAACAACAACATCAACAACAACTCACACAGACACAACAACAAAAATAGGAGGGATATTTCTTAGCCAATATAAAGTGATAATCCCTTTTCCCCTTAAATAAATACAAAATATATATAAAAATCAAGTTTTTAAAAAAAAACGGTCCTTTTTTTCATCCTAAATAAAATCATGTTACGTCAGTAAATGATTAAACTGTATGCTGTATCGCCTTTCCCTTTCTGATGACCTACTTATCAAAACAGGATTTACAAGTGGCGGGATCACGGCTGAATTTCTCGCCAATGTTCCTGCCCCCAACGGTGCCCCATCATTAAAACAGAACATGTTGGCGTGATCTCTTTTCTTTTATTTTAATTCATTTCGTGACCACAAAACTTTTACGGTTGCTAAAAACTCATTTAGTGCTCAATCAATACTTAAATTAATTTAACTGATTACTGTAATCATTGACTTAAGACTTAAACATAATCATTTGATACTAACATAAATAATTCCCAAAATCAATGATCATCGACAATAAAATAAATATAAATAATAAATGTTTGGTAATAGTTCCGATAGTCATGTAGCTCTACAGTTCGAACGACAGCGGGCTCCATTGTACCGCGTTGCATGTGTCGTATGCAGGACCGGATTTAGACTTGATAGGGCCCTAAGCTATTTGAGATATGGGGGCCCTTTTGAAGTCCAGATATTCTATGTCAGTGCCAAATATGAAAAAAAACTCCGCAGGCCCCCATAAACTATAGCTTGTTTAGCAAATAAGTAAATCCAGCAGTGGTCGTAAGTGCCGTATGTATTGTATGTGTCGTATGTGCCATATGTGCCGCAGTGCCTTATGTGTAGTATGTTCCCGTATGTGCCGTATGGGTAGTATGTGTCGTATGTGATGTATGTAGTATGTTTATATCTCAGAGAGAAGAGCCGCCCCCAAAGCTGAAAGACGTACTGACCACAAGGCATTTCCAGTGTTCTTTTGTGGCCTGGAGAATGAGTTTACGTTTGTATGTCAATGTGTGGCACCAAGTATGTTTGGCACCAAGCATGTGTGGCACCAAGTATGTGTGGCACCAAGTATGTGTGGCACCAAGTGTGTGTGGCACCAATTGTGTGTGGCACCAAGTATGTTTGGCACCAAGCATGTGTGGCACCAAGTGTGTGTGGCACCAAGCATGTATGTCTATGTGTGGCACCAAGTATGTGTGGCACCAAGTATGTGTGGCACCAAGTAATCGTGGCTCCAAGTATGTGTGGCACCACGTATGTGTGGCACCAAGTGTGTGTGGCACCAAGTATGTGTGGCACCAAGTATGTGTGTCACCAAGTATGTGTGGCACCAAGTATGTGCGGCTCCAAGTATGTGTGGCACCAAGTATGTTTGGAACCAAGTGTGTGTGGCACCAAGTATGTGTGGCACCAAGTATGTGTGGCACCAAGTATGTGTGGCACCAAGTATGTGTTGCACCAAGTATGTGTGGCTCCAAGTATGTGTGGCACCATGTATGTGTGGCACCAAGTATGTATGGCACCAAGTATGTATGGCACCAAGTGTGTGTGGCACCAAGTATGTGTGGCACCAAGTGTGTGTGGCACCAAGTATGTGTGGCACCAAGTATGTTTGGCACCAAGTATGTTTGGCACCAAGTATGTTTGGCACCAAGTATGTGTGGCACCAAGTGTGTGTGGCACCAAGTATGTGTGGCACCAAGTATGTGTGGCACCAAGTATGTGTGGCACCAAGTATGTGTGGCTCCAATGGGCCGTCCATAAAGTACGTCACGCTCCAGAGGGGGGGGGTGTAAGAAAGTGTGACAGTTTGTGACAGGGGGAGGGGGTGTCCGGCCATGTGTGACATCACGGTGTTTTATATTAAATTTTAATTATTTATTTAATAAAAAACACAATTTGTGTTCGAAAGTGTGACGTACTTTGTCCAAGATTGTGACAGTTTGTGACGGGGGGGGGGAGTTAAAAATTGTCAAAAATAGCGTGACGTACTTTATGGACGGCCCCCAAGTATGTGTGGCACCAAGTATGTGTGGCACCAAGTATGTATGTCAATGTGTGGCACCACGTATGTATCATAATTCAGAGCCGGGGATGTGGTGATATCAATGTGATAAATGATAACTTCCTGAAACATTGAGACCAAATAATGAGGCGTGTGAAATTATCTTAGCTTTTGCAAACATAAGTCATTTATTGTTATTTTCCATTAAATAAAGCTATTGACTTTATAAATGTCAAATGGTTTTAGTTTCTCCCTTTTCTATTTATTTATTTATTTTTTAAAAGATTGAAAAACTAAGATCTGTGTGCAACTTCAGAAGTATTTTTCCATGGAAGAAAAAGTCGAGGACCGCTGATGTCTCCGTCGTTCGTATGCCGGCCGCTGTATGTGCAGAATGCAGACTAAGCTATCGACGTCACTTCCTCGTGCACCAAGTGACACTACACCGAACTTTGACCTCCTTCTGTGCGAGACAATCTCTAACCTCATCTCAGTTATAGGAGTGTTCTCAAACCTGGACCTTGTGGCTACTGACTTAGAACGTTTAGATCAGTGGTCCCCAACACCCGGGCCGTGGACCGGTACCGGTCCGTGGAACAGAGGGCAACGGGCCGCCCAGATATCCACCGGTTTCCAACACTTTTTCACGTTTCGTACAGTTTTAAAAAAAAACAAAATCCAAGTGACAGCGACCCCGATACAATGGACGAGGATATAAATTTAAGACAATTTTAAAAATAAAAATAAAAAACAACCTCGCCACCTCCATTGGAGTCGCTACCCATTATAGCTTGGAGACCCCTGGTTTAGATTTTAGATGATGTTGGTAAATGGCCTGGAGGATCTAGAGCAGGGGTTCCCAACCTTTTTGTACTCTAGAGCACATTCTAAAATATTGGTAGGGTGGCGGGCGCCACCTATTTTTAATCAACAAACTCCTTCCATAACTTCTCATTTTCCCATAATTTATTTTCTTATATTCATAATTTATTAATAGATTAATTAAATAATAAACAAACATGTTTCAAAATAATTAAATTATTATTCAAACTGCATACACACAGAGAAATGTATTTACAAAATGTCAACAAAGTAAACAAAAAACACAAATACAAAGAAAACATTTTATAAAAAAATATAGTATCATTATGTCAATGTAATCTTTGGCATTGCATGTCATTTGCCAGTGCCTCATAATTAGGAGAGTATGACGATAATCCTGTTAGCAAACAATCATAAAGATGCTCATCGGTGATTCCAGATCTATATCTTGATTTTATTAAGTTCATGTGTGAAAACAATGATTCGCATATATATGTCGAACCGAAAAATATTTCAATTTTATATGCCATTTTTTAAAAAATGGGAACTTTTCTCTGTCCACTGTATTCCAAAAGTCCACTGTATTCCAAAAGTCCACTGTATTCCAAAAGTCCACTGTATTCCAAAAGTCCACTGTATTCCAAAAGTCCACTGTATTCCAAAAGTCCACTGTATTCCAAAAGTCCACTGTATTCCAAAAGTCCACTGTATTCCAAAAGTCCACTGTATTCCAAAAGTCCACTGTATTCCAAAAGTCCACTGTATTCCAAAAGTCCACTGTATTCCAAAAGTCCACTGTATTCCAAAAGTCCACTGTATTCCAAAAGTCCACTGTATTCCAAAAGTCCACTGTATTCCAAAAGTCCACTGTATTCCAAAAGTCCACTGTATTCCAAAAGTCCACTGTATTCCAAAAGTCCACTGTATTCCAAAAGTCCACTGTATTCCAAAAGTCCACTGTATTCCAAAAGTCCACTGTATTCCAAAAGTCCACTGTATTCCAAAAGTCCACTGTATTCCAAAAGTCCACTGTATTCCAAAAGTCCACTGTATTCCAAAAGTCCACTGTATTCCAAAAGTCCACTGTATTCCAAAAGTCCACTGTATTCCAAAAGTCCACTGTATTCCAAAAGTCCACTGTATTCCAAAAGTCCACTGTATTCCAAAATCCACTGTATTCCAAAAGTCCACTGTATTCCAAAAGTCCACTGTATTCCAAAAGTCCACTGTATTCCAAAAGTCCACTGTATTCCAAAAGTCCACTGTATTCCAAAAGTCCACTGTATTCCAAAAGTCCACTGTATTCCAAAAGTCCACTGTATTCCAAAAGTCCACTGTATTCCAAAAGTCCACTGTATTCCAAAAGTCCACTGTATTCCAAAAGTCCACTGTATTCCAAAAGTCCACTGTATTCCAAAAGTCCACTGTATTCCAAAAGTCCACTGTATTCCAAAAGTCCACTGTATTCCAAAAGTCCACTGTATTCCAAAAGTCACCTGATATTAAGGATTTCAGCAAAATTTCATGCTTAAGGTCCACCATTTCTAACTCTAGTTCTTCTGTCTTACCTTGAACAAAATATGCAATACATGCGGCCATTTCCATTAAATTACAGGGGCACGGTGGTCGAGTGGCATGCGCGCTCGGCTGGCGTACCGATGGTCACGGGTTCGAATCCTT
The DNA here is from genome assembly GCA_944989445.1 of Ampullaceana balthica. NCBI lineage: Eukaryota > Metazoa > Mollusca > Gastropoda > Lymnaeidae > Ampullaceana > Ampullaceana balthica. The sequence continues at coordinate 133,566 of CALYLW010000548.1, read as the reverse complement.
GCGAGAAATTTTGAAAGAAGCAATGGGGCCTTTTTAGAATTTTCCCACATGTCTAGTGAAAACAGTCTGTTGTGCAGTTAGACTTGATTTTAGTTGACGTATTTTTTGTTTCTTACTTTATATTTAAGTGGATAATTCACATCAAAAGTGGCATGAATCGTCTGAAAGTGTCGTTCAACATTATGTTTTTTCGGCACTGCAATGCTACTACAAGACAACAAACGCATTTATTTTTCAAATTAACGAAACAATATGATTCCTCCCAGTCAGTGTTAAAATTATAGGTTTGTTGTCTTTCACTGGTTTCATTCATTTTAAGGCACCTCGCTTTTACCCCACTGTAAATTTACAGAAGGAATATCAAAACTCCTAATTCGTGTTTCGTCAGACGAAGATGTCTCTTAGCTCAGAGCTTCTCAAAGTGGTGATCCGCGGACCGGTGCCGGTCCATGGGCAATCCGATGCGGGTCCTCAGAAGTTACCAAGAAAGGACATTTCGCTACCTCGTCAGTGCAGGCAAAATAGTTCACCGGTCCCTAGTGCAATGGAAAAAATTCCTGCTGGTCCGCAATACTAAAAAGTTTGAGAAGCACTGTTTTAGCTAACTGTCGCGAAAGGAACGTACAGCAATCGCAATCACAATGACAACAACGTGGATCAAGGCGGGGAATTCTATTTACACATCACTCCTTGTTCCAGGAGGGTTCCAGGCTAGCGTGAAGAGTGCATTCTGACTCGCCGCTATACAAGTTGCAACAAGTACTGCCAACAAAGGAACCACTCATACATACAATATCGCAAACATACGAACATATTTTATAAACGTAGGCCTAAAAAAATAAAATTCTAACAAATAAATAAATATAATTCACATTTTTAATTAATGTTTATAAACAAATTCCGTCTCTGTGGCGGGCACATACGAATCTTTCCACGGGCGCCATGGCACGGGGTTGGGAACCTCTGATCTAGAGCAACGGTGACCAAACTGCGGCTCGCGAGCCGCATGCGGCTCTTCTGTGTTCACATTGCTGCTCCCGAACAATTTATGAATTTAGAAATTTGAAATATATAATATTTTAAATAAAATGAAAGTTTTTAAAAAAAATGACCGAAACAAGGGATTGAAAAAATTAAGCTTGATTTAAATTATAAAAATTGAAGAAAGAGATTGGATTCTGGTTGGTTGGTGATGTAAACTATTAAATTTTTGGTTCAGGTTTTGGTAAAATCCTCATTTTGAAGTAATGACCATTACATTAAATATGGGAATAAGTTGCAGGAAAAGAAACTATAAAGAATAAAAAAAGAAGTTTTCTACCAGAATGGGAAGAAGACTTTGCATACATAGGTAAGAACCATTAGCTTGATCTGTCAAACACAGATAGCAAATTACCAATCTAGAAGTGACGCTATCAACAGCCGTAAGGAGTTTCCATTTCAGTATCCACTGCAATCTGAATTAAGAAAAATCAAACTTGTTGAGTTGTCCTCTGGAATGTGTCAGCAGCAGATATTATTTTCAGCTTTCAGCAAAGAATATGTCACTTTAACTGAGGCAAGTTATGCTATCGCTTGGAATATTGCTCGTGCTAAACAATTTTGTGCTGCTGGGGTTTTATTAAAGAAGATAATGAGGAGTAATTTCTATATTAGATCCAAATAATTCCAGACATTGGCGACTGATAACACAAAATTTAATGAATCTTTGTGATCCAAAATAAAGTTCATAAAGCAAAGCATCGAGAAGTAACTAGTGACCAGCATCTGGCAGAATTTATTCGCACCCCAACTACTGGATACCAACCAGATTTAAAGAAACTTGTTAGTTCAAAGGCCTCTTGGCAGAATCATTACAATTAATGTACACTATAATTATGAGTCTAGATGTAGTGTGCTTCTATTTATACAGTTTACATATTTAAATATGTGTTAATTATTTAACTAGAATTTCTTCAACAGATGGTTAGGGTGTAAACAACTGAAATGTTGAAATCATTATATTCGAATAAAACATATTTTAATTTAAAAAAAAACACACACACACACACACACACACACACACGCGCGCGCGCGCGCGCGCACGCACGCACGCACACACGCACACACACACACACACACACACCACTAAAGTAATTTTTCATTGCGATTGGTATCGTGAAACATATTGTTTCAATGCGGCTCTAAACAATTTTAAATTATTAAAATGGCTCTTAGTTACTACAGGTCTGGACACCCCTGATCTAGAGTCTAGATGTCTTTAAGTTTGTTATTTTAAAAAATTTTAAAATAATTTTTAAAAATTTAAAAAATATGTGGTGTGCAAAATTTAGAGAAAACCCAACAACAATATAAATGATTGCCATTTTCTGCAAGACTGACCGCATCAAACGTTGTTTTTTGTGTGTGTGTGTGTTAATTTGATTTTATTTCCCCCATCCCTAACCACCACAACGACTTCAATTCCAGTACAATACCAAAATGTTCTGCCGCGGAAAATATTTGTAAAAATGTTTCCTGCAATACGGCTACAACGTGACCGAAAGTTTCTCAGAAATGTTGATTGCTCATAACCTTTGAATTACCACATCCATCGACACACAGCAGAAAGAAAGACAAGGGATTATCATACATATTTTATATCAGTTGGCGACGCTTAGGACATCGATGTACAACGTGACTATAAGAGAACAAAAACATCGCTGAATCCTGACAGCTTCACACTTCAACTATATGGATGCAAGTTTCCAGTTTTGTAAAAGTTATGTGTTTGCAGTCTGCAATAAGCCCCTAACGACTTGCATTGCTAGTTGAATGTTGCAATAAAAAATAACATTATAATAAAACTCCAGCCATGAAGAAGTTACATCAATTTGGTGAGTTTACGTGGTAACCCTTTTTGAACCTACAAGAGTGTGTTTAAAATCAATTGAACCTACAAGAGTGTGTTTAAACATCAATTGAACCTACAAGAGTGTGTTTAACATCAATTGAACCTACAAGAGTGTGTTTAAAATCAATTGAACCTACAAGAGTGTGTTTAACATCAATTGAACCTACAAGAGTGTGTTTAACATCAATTGAACCTACAAGAGTGTGTTTAAAATCAATTGAACCTACAAGAGTGTGTTTAACATCAATTGAACCTACAAGAGTGTGTTTAAAATCAATTGAACCTACAAGAGTGTGTTTAACATCAATTGAACCTACAAGAGTGTGTTTAACATCAATTGAACCTACAAGAGTGTGTTTAAAATCAATTGAACCTACAAGAGTGTGTTTAACATCAATTGAACCTACAAGAGTGTGTTTAACATCAATTGAACCTACAAGAGTGTGTTTAACATCAATTGAACCTACAAGAGTGTGTTTAACATCAATTGAACCTACAAGAGTGTGTTTAACATCAATTGAACCTACAAGAGTGTGTTTAAAATCAATTGAACCTACAAGAGTGTGTTTAACATCAATTGAACCTACAAGAGTGTGTTTAACATCAATTGAACCTACAAGAGTGTGTTAAAAATCAATTGAACCTACAAGAGTGTGTTTAACATCAATTGAACCTACAAGAGTGTGTTTAACATCAATTGAACCTACAAGAGTGTGTTTAAAATCAATTGAACCTTCAAGAGTGTGTTTAACATCAATTGAACCTACAAGAGTGTGTTTAACATCAATTGAACCTACAAGAGTGTGTTTAACATCAATTGAACCTACAAGAGTGTGTTTAACATCAATTGAACCTACAAGAGTGTGTTTAACATCAATTGAACCTAAAAGAGTGTGTTTAACATCAATTGAACCTACAAGAGTGTGTTTAACATCAATTGAACCTACAAGAGTGTGTTTAACATCAATTGAACCTACAAGAGTGTGTTTAAAATCCATTGAACCTACAAGAGTGTGTTTAACATCAATTGAACCTACAAGAGTGTGTTTAACATCAATTGAACCTACAAGAGTGTGTTTAAAATCAATTGAACCTACAAGAGTGTGTTTAACATCAATTGAACCTACAAGAGTGTGTTTAACATCAATTGAACCTACAAGAGTGTGTTTAAAATCAATTGAACCTACAAGAGTGTGTTTAACATCAATTGAACCTACAAGAGTGTGTTTAACATCAATTGAACCTACAAGAGTGTGTTTAACATCAATTGAACCTACAAGAGTGTGTTTAACATCAATTGAACCTACAAGAGTGTGTTTAACATCAATTGAACCTACAAGAGTGTGTTTAACATCAATTGAACCTACAAGAGTGTGTTTAACATCAATTGAACCTACAAGAGTGTGTTTAACATCAATTGAACCTACAAGAGTGTGTTTAACATCAATTGAACCTACAAGAGTGTGTTTAACATCAATTGAACCTACAAGAGTGTGTTTAACATCAACTGAACCTACAAGAGTGTGTTTAACATCAATTGAACCTACAAGAGTGTGTTTAACATCAATTGAACCTACAAGAGTGTGTTTAACATCAATTGAACCTACAAGAGTGTGTTTAACATCAATTGAACCTACAAGAGTGTGTTTAACATCAATTGAACCTACAAGAGTGTGTTTAACATCAATTGAACCTACAAGAGTGTGTTTAAAATCAATTGAACCTACAAGAGTGTGTTTAACATCAATTGAACCTACAAGAGTGTGTTTAACATCAATTGAACCTACAAGAGTGTGTTTAACATCAATTGAACCTACAAGAGTGTGTTTAACATCAATTGAACCTACAAGAGTGTGTTTAACATCAATTGAACCTACAAGAGTGTGTTTAACATCAATTGAACCTACAAGAGTGTGTTTAACATCAATTGAACCTACAAGAGTGTGTTTAACATCAATTGAACCTACAAGAGTGTGTTTAACATCAATTGAACCTACAAGAGTGTGTTTAACATCAATTGAACCTACAAGAGTTTGTTTAACATCAATTGAACCTACAAGAGTGTGTTTAACATCAATTGAACCTACAAGAGTGTGTTTAACATCAATTGAACCTACAAGAGTGTGTTTAACATCAATTGAACCTACAAGAGTGTGTTTAACATCAATTGAACCTACAAGAGTGTGTTTAACATCAATTGAACCTACAAGAGTGTGTTTAACATCAATTGAACCTACAAGAGTGTGTTTAACATCAATTGAACCTACAAGAGTGTGTTTAACATCAATTGAACCTACAAGAGTGTGTTTAACATCAATTGAACCTACAAGAGTGTGTTTAACATCAATTGAACCTACAAGAGTGTGTTTAACATCAATTGAACCTACAAGAGTGTGTTTAACATCAATTGAACCTACAAGAGTGTGTTTAACATCAATTGAACCTACAAGAGTGTGTTTAACATCAATTGAACCTACAAGAGTGTGTTTAACATCAATTGAACCTACAAGAGTGTGTTTAACATCAATTGAACCTACAAGAGTGTGTTTAACATCAATTGAACCTACAAGAGTGTGTTTAACATCAATTGAACCTACAAGAGTGTGTTTAACATCAATTGAACCTACAAGAGTGTGTTTAACATCAATTGAACCTACAAGAGTGTGTTTAACATCAATTGAACCTACAAGAGTGTGTTTAACATCAATTGAACCTACAAGAGTGTGTTTAACATCAATTGAACCTACAAGAGTGTGTTTAACATCAATTGAACCTACAAGAGTGTGTTTAACATCAATTGAACCTACAAGAGTGTGTTTAACATCAATTGAACCTACAAGAGTGTGTTTAACATCAATTGAACCTACAAGAGTGTGTTTAAAATCCATTTAAATAAACTTTTATGCTAAAGTTAATAATTAATAATATTTATGTAATCGTCTCAAGTTAATTTTCTAATTAATAAATTCCATTTCCAAATGACTGTATAATACCTAGGCCTAATATTTCCAATGAGGAGAACCTCCCTGGCTAACCTTTCCCACGACACTGACCATTAATTCTAGGAACAAACCATCTTATTATCTAAAAGGCCGGGAGAGGGTCAATCTTTCCTAAATACTATTGTTTTATTTACTTGTTAAAAATATTATTTATTTTGTGTAAAATCGATTTCATATAAAATATTTTTATCTTCAAGTTAATTGTAAGGGGCACGGTAGCCGCGAGTCAGCGCGATCGGCTGGCGTGAAGCCAAAAGTCTTGGCTTTGAATATTTGTAATGGCGGGGCTTGTTCCTGTGGCCGAGGGCGTCACTTACTTCACCCAGCCCCGAATGGGTACCTGACATTAGTTGGGATAAAGTAAAGGCGGCCGGGCATTGTGCTACCACACAACACCCCCCCCCCAACCTATGCCGCAGCTATAGAAACTTTAGAGCGCTGCCTCACTTGTCTCATAAGCCATCGTAGTCTGCAAAGAGAAGTTATTTTTTTTATCGCAATTTCCCATGGGATAAATTGCGTTTATATATTTGACATGTCTGTAGAGCTTGCACATGCAACTCCCCCTGAACCATACCAGATAGAGGGTTCGGGTCTTTTGCAAATATGCTAAGGAGGTCCCAAGGATGTGTTACGGCCAAAAAATACCGAAAAGGTTTACTGGATTTCCTGGAAAAAAAATTTTAAAAAGAGAAAAATATCAGTATTTTGTCAATTTCTGGCCAACCATAACATCTATCGGATTGAAATAAACGCCAAACGATAGCTAATAATATTTAGAACAACGTTGAAGACGAAATTCCTGAATAAAAACACTTCGTTCGACTCCCTTAATTTTAGCAGCTATTTTTGAAAGCAATTGTTTTGTTTAGTTTCAAAATTATTGAGTTGAAATGACTTTTAATTTAATTTAGAGTGATAGTGAATGGGGCTTTCCCGCTTTGTGAATGCTTATGTTAGATTTGCTGCGTTGTGCGCAATATATAGAAACATTCTTGGTGTGATGAGTGATGTAGCGTGAGGGGATATGACGTCATATTGTGTTTACTTTCAGAATTACTTATTTGAATCGACTTTTACTGTAATCAAGAATGATTTCCCTTGTATAAAAAATCGGAAATTCTTTTTGGTAATAGCGTTTAAATACTCATTCGATTTTTTATTACTTGTTTTTAAATAACTAATTAGCTGTAGTTTTCCCTGTAAAGCAATTTGACTGAAACAAGACATACACTTAAGATCCAATCCATTAAAATAGAGGGAACATTCGTCGCGGTTTGGTATTTGAGTTTTGCAGTCTTGTTATGGGTTACGTTGAGGTCATACTCGGGTTACGGTGAGGTCAGACTCGGGTTATGGTGAGGTCATACTCGGGTTATGGTGAGGTCATACTCGGGTTACGGTGAGGTCAGACTCGGGTTACGGTGAGGTCAGACTCGGGTTATGGTGAGGTCAGACTCGGGTTACGGTGAGGTAGATTTTGAGTTTCTTGGCTTTTTCTTCCTTACTCTTTGGGCTGAAAGCGCTTTTTCTTAGCACTTTGTAGTAGTTTAGTGAAGATCCTCTTTGATCATTGTCTTTCTTTCTTGGCTTTCTCATTGCAAGTGGTAAGTTCGTCTTCGAGAAAATTCAGTAAAATTGTCATTTTCAAGGTATTTGTTATAGTCTCTCTCTGTAAAATTCGGGAAAGTTTCCTTCTCGCGGTGCTTGATTTGGTCTCTATCGGTAAAATTCGGGAAATATTTCCTTTTCGCCGTTGTTTTGATGTTGTGTCGTCAGGAAAGGTGTGAATAGCGTCGGAGCTTCTCAGTAGCTTAGAACGTAGCTCTGGAAGATAATCTCCACGACGATGCTTAACACGGTTGCTATGGTGATCCAGTCGCTCTTCGGTTGCTGGCGTCCTTTGTCTTGCGGATGCACGTAGAGCGGCTTATACTGGATCGTAACGGTTAGCGTGCAGGTAGGGGGTAAGGGGCCGTCCCCTGCCCCAGACAGGACGTCCACAACGCTTTCACTTTTAACGACACTCTGGCTTGTCAGTATCCTGAAGAGATGAGTTTGCATTCCGTCGAAACTCGGCTGGGGCCAGTCGGGGAACTCCCGAGTATCTGGATCAAGCTGACATTCAAGTGGGAGCCATCGGAGCTCGTGACGCTTGCTTCACATGACGTCACGATGGACTCCGAGTCATGACTTGAGAGTCTCCATGGATTCTGGGTAATGACTTGAAAGAGAGTCGCCGGAATTACATCCATCCTCGGGATTCAGTTCTTGGAAGGGGCTGGTTTCCTTTCTCCTCCAGTGCATGCGTGGAAGCACTTTTGATTTTCTTCTTCGTCCTCTTCACAAGATTGGAGGTTGAAGTTGAAGTTCTCACCGGCCGAGCGGTGATCGTGCGCAAAGAGATGTAGGTCACGATTCTCTGTAATGTGATCTATAATTATTATATTTTGCACACTTCAAAATGACTGATTTTGTAACATATACGAATGTTATATTAACCCATTTTTAAAGAATGGTCAGCTAGTCATACTGTACTACCAATGTATAACTCTAGCTGTCATACTACACTACCAATGTATAACTCTAGCTAGTCATACTGCACTACCAATGTATAACTCTAGCTAGTCATACTGCACTACCAATGTATAACTCTAGCTAGTCATACTGTACTACCAATGTATAACTCTAGCTAGTCATACTGTACTACCAATGTATAACTCTAGCTAGTCATACTACACTACCAATGTATAACTCTAACTAGTCATACTACACTACCAATGTATAACTCTAGCTAGTCATACTGTACTACCAGTGTATAACTCTAGCTATTCATACTACACTACCAATGTATAACTCTAGCTAGTCATACTACACTACCAATGTATAACTCTAGCTAGTCATACTACACTACCAATGTATAACTCTAGCTAGTTATTTTACACTACCAATGTATAACTCTAGCTAGTCATACTACACTACCAATGTATAACTCTAGCTAGTCATACTACACTACCAATGTATAACTCTAGCTAGTCATACTACACTACCAGTGTATAACTCTAGCTAGTCATACTACACTACCAATGTATAACTCTAGCTAGTCATACTGTACTACCAATGTATAACTCTACTAATTATTTTCTAAAATGTGATAGCTCAAAATGGTTGCCATCTTAAGAAACCTAACTTATTTTACAAATAGCATACATCGCTTGTTATTTTCATGTTTAGTATCTAACATTGTCATCTGTGTATCACAAACAGAGTTACGTCACTTCCAAGGAAATTGTATTTCTAATCATAGATTTCTGACTCATGTAGTCTTTCCTTTTAAACGGCTACCATGTGCAGCCACAAACAGTGAATGATAAAACCATTGTTCTACTGTCCTGACTCAAAAGTTGATAATGAAACTCTTTGTCATAGATACTGACTGATAGCTTGTCTAAATACGGGCACTTAGAACACGATGTCCATACGAGCATAGGCCGTTGATAAACAGGTACCGTAAGTGGTTTTATTCTGAATAGACAGGCGTAGGTACAAATCTAATGGACATATTGACTGAGTTTTATGGAGAAATCTTACAATACACTGGATGACACCGGACCACATTAAAAAAATGAACATGTCTGATAAACTAAACAAGTACAAGGGATGTGTAATGATCTTTAAAGTATTTAGTGTGCCGACCTTTTCAATGTCAAAAAATATAGTTAGTGCTGCGTTGCCATTTGTCAGTAGGCCTCTACCTATGACATTTATATTCTGTTCTTTGCTTTGCTTATATGGTGTCATGTCGATGGCGAACATGCAAAAATGTTTTTACATCACAGTTGTCATTTTATATTATAGATAAACGATTATTGCGCCCTTCATTCTCAATTCGATATATTGTAAGTAGTACGTCAAGACCACGCTGACCTATTGAGCAAGTGAGGGGATTATGGGGAATATTTCATATTTTGTCAGGTGACTTAACTGAAAACATAGACTCCGCTTTTGCTTCAGTTGTGTAATAGTGTGAAAAGAAGTTCTGTTTTCTTGAAGAGGTTCTATTTATTTACCAAGCTGTTGTATTGGAGACTTGTATGTATACTTGTATACTCAAGTTGTAAACTGACCGCACACAAATCCTTTCCTTATAATATATACATGATGAGACCATCCTAAACGACGTTCAGAGACAATTCTTTTAACACTGTTCAAATGAGTGATAAAAAAAGGCAACAATAACTGGACTAATTATGCGATGTCTATTGATACATTGAGGACGCCTATTGTTTGTTGTTGTGACGCTATTGCTTCTATGTGTGGAATCAATTCTCTATGTTCTTAGACAATATAAACGTTGTGAAATACACATGGTGACATCGTCTCTCTGGTTTAAATTATAAGTCCTGAAAAGATAGAAGTAAACTAATGAAGAAGAAAAAAAGTTTCGTTTTTTTTATAGATCTCTGTAGACAAATACGGTTCCACACAGTCGATCTCTTTCTCGCTTGCACCTTACAGGCAGGGGTCAAGTCCACAACACTGAGATATATAACACATAGAATATAGGACTGCGATACAGCTTTTCAATGAAATACAAGATACTGAAGATAATTTTACTTTCTTAAGTAACATTGCCCATCTGTTTTCTTTACCATTTTTTTGTTTGTTTTATAAATCGTTGATTAATTATTATTTTCCCATGATATAGTTTATGATATAAGTGTAGGAGGGGTCGGGAGAAATGAGCAACCACATTCACGGTGATCATTCACAAATAGTTTCTTTGCCTTCAATGTCAAGGGTTGGGACAGTTTATTGTCTTTCGTTGTCATATTTTGTTGCAATCTTTCATTTAAGTTGTTGAAGTGGCAATACTTGATTCTACAACACTGGGGATATCTGATGTGGCATTACTTGATTCTACAACACTGGGGATATCTGATGTGGCATTACTTGATTCTACAACACTGGGGATATCTGATGTGGCATTACTTGATTCTACAACACTGAGGATATCTGATGTGGCATTACTTGATTCTACAACACTGGGGATATCTGATGTGGCATTACTTGATTCTACAACACTGGGGATATCTGATGTGGCATTACTTGATTCTACAACACTGGGGATATCTGATGTGGCAATACTTGATTCTACAACACTGAGGATATCTGATGTGGCAATACTTGATTCTACAACACTGAGGATATCTGATGTGGCATTACTTGATTCTACAACACTGGGGATATCTGATGTGGCATTACTTGATTCTACAACACTGGGGATATCTGATGTGGCATTACTTGATTCTACAACACTGGGGATATCTGATGTGGCAATACTTGATTCTACAACACTGAGGATATCTGATGTGGCAATACTTGATTCTACAACACTGAGGATATCTGATGTGGCAATACTTGATTCTACAACACTGAGGATATCTGATGTGGCAATACTTGATTATACAACACTGAGGATATCTGATGTGGCAATACTTGATTATACAACACTGGGGTATCTGATGTGGCAATACTTGATTCTACAACACGGGGGTACCTGATGTGGCAATACTTGATTCTACAACACTGAGGATATCTGATGTGGCAATACTTGATTCTACAACACTGAGGATATCTGATGTGGCAATACTTGATTCTACAACACGGGGGTATCTGATGTGGCAATACTTGATTATACAACACTGGGGGTATCTGATGTGGCAATACTTGATTCTACAAAACTGGGGGTATCTGATGTGGCAATACTTGATTCTACAACACTGGGGGTATCTGATGTGGCAATACTTGATTCTACAACACTGAGGATATCTGATGTGGCAAAACTTGATTCTACAACACTGAGGATATCTGATGTGGCAATACTTGATTCTACAACACTGAGGATATCTGATGTGGCAAAACTTGATTCTACAACACTGAGGATATCTGATGTGGCAATACTTGATTCTACAACACTGGGGATATCTGATGTGGCAATACTTGATTCTACAACACTGGGGGTACCTGATGTGGCAATACTTGATTATACAACACTGAGGATATCTGATGTGGCAATACTTGATTCTACAACACTGAGGATATCTGATGTGGCAATACTTGATTATACAACACTGAGGATATCTGATGTGGCAATACTTGATTATACAACACTGAGGATATCTGATGTGGCAATACTTGATTATACAACACTGGGGGTACCTGATGTGGCAATACTTGATTATACAACACTGAGGATATCTGATGTGGCAATACTTGATTCTACAACACTGGGGGTACCTGATGTGGCAATACTTGATTCTACAACACTGAGGATATCTGATGTGGCAATACTTGATTCTACAAAACTGAGGATATCTGATGTGGCAATACTTGATTCTACAACACTGGGGGTATCTGATGTGGCAATACTTGATTCTACAACACGGGGGGTATCTGATGTGGCAATACTTGATTCTGGCAGTCGTGGCATCCGGGCAGAATAGCGACTGTCAAAACAGCGACCGTCATAATAGCGACTTCAAAATAGCGACTGTATCAAAACAGCGACTGTCAAAACAGCGACCGTCATAATAGCGACTGCATCATAACAGCGACTGTATCAAAATAGCGACTTTCTTCTTTTGCTTGTATTAATGTTTGAAAAACTTACTGTGCCTAGCCTACAATGGAGTTTATAAAATAAAGAAAAGTAAGACACGATAAGCCATGTAGGTTTTTTGTACAGAAGGGACAATACAAAATTAAATACAATCAACTGGAGGTGTGTATAAATAAATGTTGGTGTTGTAAAGAGTGTAAACACATTTTCGGGACACATTTTGTTTTTAAAAAAAATTCTGTGAAAAAAATAAAATTATAACTGCTATTACTTCAGTCAAATATATTTTGCAGAAAGCTCGATAGTGATTAACAAACATAGATGCAGTCGATTAATTTAGGGGGATTGCGGTGGTAGGGGCAGAGGTGGCGTGTGGCTGCTTTTTTTAAGCTAGAGAAAGTTCGACTACAGGACTTTTTGATCCCCGGATGTTTCGACCCTTTTCGTTTTTACCTCGTAAATTTTTTTTTCTAATTAAAAAAAATTAATAAAAATAATATAGTTTAATATTATTATCTATTTGAAAATTAAAAAACGGCATGAAATAGTTATTTTCAACGATTAATTTACCACTAAAAAGTATATACACTGAAAACCAATCAACATTAAGGGCGAATTCATGATTGTGTTAAATGCACCACTCCTCTGAGGTAGCAAGTCCTTTCAAACCTATCCAACTCCACCCCCACCCCCAGGCAATGTGGTCAGATAGTCCTTTATAAAGGTACTTACATTCTCTCAGCCCCAAACCCTTTATTTACCTTCTCCATAACACGGGGTCCGTGGCCGTCACTTAGTCTAGCCTTCGTAACATGTCATTATGTAATCCCCGGACAGTTCGACCACAAGACGTTTTGACAAGGGGGCTGTCAATATTGTTAAAAAAGCTGCCCGGGTAACCATGATTCAAATTTTATTTTTACTGAGCAGTTGTTTGTATTTGAATGAATGCGTTTATATATAGCATAAGTTAATTAAGTTTTAAATTTTATTTTAAACACAATTTTTAATTTCAATAAATACTTCATAAAAATGTTGCTATTTTTGGAGTTTTTATTTGTTACTATGCATTTATGTAGTTTTTTCACTAGAGGGTCCTTGGGTAAGTTTAGACAATGAAAAGGGGTCTATGTGTCAAAAAAGATTGGAACCACTGTGTTAGGTGAACGGTTGGACAAAGAATAGCTATGTGGTGAAGTCGCTGTTATGACGGTCGCTGTTTTGATACAGTCGCTATTTTGAAGTCGCTATTATGACGGTCGCTGTTTTGATACAGTCGCTATTTTGAAGTCGCTATTATGACGGTCGCTGTTTTGACAGTCGCTATTTTGAACCCGTGCCCTTGATTCTACAACACTGGGGTACCTGATGTTGCAATAATAATTCGAGGCTGAAGATTTGAACCACCAACGTAACGTCACGCTCATGGATTCGGATCACTTCCTATGGACAAGCCGTGTTCGACATGACGCTGTTCCTTAAACCTGGTTGATTGCCCCGCCCTCCTACCCCTCCCCCACCCCATACATCCGTAACTTTTGTTACCAATAATCATATCCGTTGTCGGTATATTTACACGTCATCAGACAGTGGCCGATTGACACGGTGGCCGAGTTACCCGTCCAAAGTGTTAGATGAGGGGCCTGCCGTTCCGGGTTTCCTGAATCACTTCACGCTGGTTGTCTTGCTGGCGTTGCATGACACGATGAGGAGTGAAACGCGCAGGAATATGAGTGTGTTGAAATCCGATCCATTGGATGCGCGTTCGAGGAATTTGAGAGAAGTGACTGTTCAAATCCGTTTGAGAACAATGACTTGTGACGTCATCGGTGGGCTGATGTCAAACCATTGTCCTGATACCCCACTGTACGATTTGCGCACTGTCGAGTGGACGTTAGCGGTTTTCCATTGTTTACTAATTTACTTTGTTACTGTAAATGAATGACGTCAAACTTTTAGATTTTCTTTGTACACCCAGTGCTGCTCCAGATAATGGACAAGGACTAGTGTGGCGCAATTAGTGAGCAGTCACGGTTCCTAAGTCACCAGTCCTACTTCACAAGCCATAAGTCACCAGTCCTAAGCCACCAGTACTAAGTCACCAGTCCTAAGTTAAAATGGGCAACAGCCTCTCTTGCTGGAAATATGTATATATTTCCCGAGATTCCATCAATATAAAAGCGATTGAGAAACTCTGCTCTATTGAAAGAAAAAAAATCTTTTGGAACTGTTTGAAACAATCCCATTAGAGGTATGTAACCGTTCATCTTGCAAGATTCGGTGATGTAATATTTACAAATGACAATTCCTAGAACTATGAATGTAACATCCGCTTTCTGTCGTCCAGTGTGAAAAAATTGGGGATGAAAAGAAAAAAAATCCTATTAACAATAATTCTACTTGTAAACAGGACCGGTCGTAGCAATTGAGGGGCCCTATGCTGCTTGGTATGCGAAGGGGATTACGCGGGGCCCAGTTTGGGTAGCGATAAGGAATGAATAAGGATAATAAACGAAAATTAAGATAGGCGGGGCCTGTGAAAGCGCGGGGCCCACTGCGGTCGCATAGGTTGCAGTGGCCTAAGACCGTCCTGCTTGTAAATCTTTCAGTGGCTATTCATAAAACAACTAAAAACTTTTCGAAATTAAAAAACAAAAATTAAGAATATCTAATTTCGTTTTAACGTTTATTGAAATTTTTGAGGTGTTTAAAATAATTTCGTTAAACTTGTAATTCTTAAAATGAGTGAACAATTTCAATTTCGCAATTTTTGACGATGAAGTTGAAGTGACGTGGTGTTGACCTGCTCATAACCACACACACACACCCATACACCTACAAACACACACACACACACACACACACACACACACACAACCATGCCACGTGAAAAAAAGTATATGCGTGTGTGGGGGTGGGGGTAAATTTTTTTTATTGTTGATGCTTTTTATGGACGGAGATGTGGATTAATCCTTTAGTTGTGTCCTGTTGTCTGCTATCTATCCAGCTCCGAGAGACATTAACACCAGTTGCATGCAATGTTCCCTTTAAGGTTCGTTGGAGAAAAAAAAACTCGTTTGCAAAGTTGCACATAACCCATTTTTTGTGCAATATTTCACAAAATTTGCTACGCGGTAATTAAATGCTGCGTGGCGTCGGTCAGATATCTGCGCAGCTTAAATGGAATATTGTTTGCATGTATGAGAAGGCGCGGGAATGTGAGCTCAACCAACAATAACATGGCAGAGCTGATGATGCCTTTCGGGATGTGGAAAGTTTACTGACGTCAGTGAGCGCAGACGCAACATTTGTGGGAAAACCCGATCAGCTTCAATTTGTCAATTGCCTGAACATGTATTACATAATACTGTCTCACGTTTTTAACTGAATCGTATGAACAGATAATAACTTTGTGGGTTAAACTGAAGTTGTAACACAAGAGGATCTTAAGAGTTAAATTTACAAGATTAGTTCATTTACATTAGTTATATTATTTTTTACAAACTATTCTAATGATAGTAATTCTAAAATATGTTATTTTAATCCGCAAAAATTACATTCTAAAGGATATTTTAGGTGTTATTTTGTATGCATAGTGTTAGACATGTTACTGTTGTGTCTGTATTTTAGGTCCCTTGAAAGGGCACACCAGAGCACACGAGGGCACACGAGGGCACACGATGGCACACGAGAGCACACGATGGCACACGATGGCACACCAGAGCACACGAGGGCACACGATGGCACACCAGAGCACACGAGGGCACACGATGGCACACGAGAGCACACGATGGCACACGATGGCACACGAGGGCACACGATGGCACACGATGGCACACGATGGCACACGAGAGCACACGATGGCACACGATGGCACACCAGAGCACACGAGGGCACACGATGGCACACGAGAGCACACGATGGCACACGATGGCACACCAGAGCACACGAGGGCACACGATGGCACACGAGAGCACACGAGGGCACACGATGGCACACGATGGCACACGATGCCACACGAGGGCACACCAGAGCACACGATGGCACACGAGGGCACGCGAGAGCACTCAGCTGCGGACACCTCCCTCACAGCTCGGTGTGAAGAGAAAAGAGACAGGAGAAAGTCGAAGCAGAGTATAAGGGGGCGCCATCGCACCTTGAGGAGGGACGCATGCCATACATATATAATTATATATTAGCCCCTCTTTAAATGTGACTGAGCTTATCCAGAACGTATAATATGAAGCTAACTCAGTGTAAAGATAGATGATTGAAACAATGTGATTGAAACAAGATGATTGAAACAAGGTGAATGAGACTGTTCTCTTCAGAGATTGGAACTTTTTAATTTTATTTTTAAAATATTTTTTTGCCTATTTTAGATTATTATTTTTCGAAATAGTCAAAATTCATATTCACAAAAACTATATTTGTTCTTTAATGGGACCAACATATTTAAACTTTAAGTGCTCTAAAAACGTGTGGGGTACAGAGATATTTTAAAAGCCATTTTAATTCGTAACTAAATTAAGCTTGCAGTACTTTTCACGTCTGTATGAGTATTATTTTAGTCTTCATTTTAAGGTTGGTTCATTTCCTAATTTGGACATTTCTCCCCACACAAAGAAAGTGCAATAGGGATTTAACCTTACAAGTGGCATGTTATCATTTTCCATACATATACTAACTACCTGGTGATTTCTCCCTTGAACAAGCCGACACGTCACCTTGCCCCACAGTTTATGTTTAGTAACTTACTCGCCGGTATGCTTCCTGGTTTACATCGAATCAATGCCACGCAGCAATCTATGTCGTCATGTGGGTCTCATTTAAAGAGGACTGTCTATCTTATCAAGCGTGACGTCCTTGGTCTCAGTCACCAGTGTCTCCCTTGTTCTTCGAGTCAGTCATTTCATAATTTTCATTTGCATGTTGAATCACTTGAACTTGAAAACAGGAAGGAAACAAAATGTTTGCGTGTGTGTGTGTGTGGGGGGTGGGTGGGTGGTGAGGGTCCAAGGGTGTTTTACTTTAAAGAAGAGGGAGAAAATATTTTTAAAAAGGAGAATGTCAGGGTTCGTGACGACAGAACTCAGTTGTACATGTTCCAGACCAGGGGTTCTCCACCTTTTTATGGTGTCTCCCAGCCTCTCTGTACCAAACCGCTTCTACTCCATTGCTGGTCGGACACGCACTCGCACATATGCTCAGAGTTCCACCTATACACATTCGCCACAAACCATCGCTGGGCTGCCCAAATATGCAAATAGACTTGAATATCTGGACTCCCCCCCCCTCCAACCATTTGCTAATGCCCTGGTGTTTTGTGACCCTTCCCCCCACTGACCCCGTTTCGAGCCCCCTACCCTATAATGGGGCGTGTCAACGACCTAGAAATAACAGATACCCCCCCGCCCCAACTAGTCAGGTCTAAATAAACACAACGTAATACAGGCAGCAGCAACCTTGAACTTTGGTAATGGTAAACAACCTTGAATTTTGTTTACGAATTGTGACCTTGAACTCTGTTTATGAATGAACTTTAACTTTGCTGAAGTCAAATTGCATTGAACTTTGATTTGAAACTATAACCTTGAAATAAGAATGACATTTTTGATTTTCGTAAAATAAGAAACTTTATCTTGACTGACCATTATTATTATTATCATTTTTTTATGAGCGATGAACTTGAAATATGTTAAAGGGCCAAATTCTTGAACTTTTAATATTGACAGACATTCGTTTAGGAATTCTCGTTTTTTAATTCTATTAAAGAATGACAAATTTAAATAACTTGTTAGAAAGGTTTTATAAATATCAAATATTGAGTTGTTCCGAATAAAAACCTTCAAATCAGTTAAAAAATGACCTTCAACTCAGTTAAAAAATGACCTTCAACTCAGTTCAAAAATGACCTTGAACTCAGTTCAAAAATGACCTTCAACTCAGTTCAAAAATGACCTTCAACTCAGTTCAAAAATGACCTTCAACTCAGTTCAAAAATGACCTTCAACTCAGTTCAAAAATGACCTTCAACTCAGTTCAAATATGACCTTCAACTCAGTTCAAAAATGACCTTCAACTCAGTTCAAAAATGACCTTCAACTCAGTTCGAGACATTTAGATATTTTTTTTCTAAATCTATTTTATTTTTTAATTTTTTTTTAATTTAAAAAAAAATGTTTTTTAAAATCTTTCAAGCAACCTTGACCGAAACGAAAAAAATCTCTTGAACTTTGGGGCAAAACTTCCTTGGAATTTGTTTATGGATAAATTGCTTCCAATTTGTTGACATGGCTGGCATGCTACTCAACCTATTAAACATTCTTACCCCTATATACCGGTATGTCTGTACTTTTTATATACAGTACCTAAATCAATGACTGATGGTTATCATGGAACTTCACAGATCGTATTCCTTTTGAGAAACTATCCAATTTTTCCATATTTTTTTTCTCTCAACATTATCATGATAATGATGCTAAGACTTATCTTCTTCTAACAATATGTAGTATTGCAAGTGTATTGAAGATTGAAAGATTAAAGGAATGTTTGTTTAAATCCAGCGGTTGGGCCGCACACTTAGCTAAATGCCTTGTGAGGGAAACATGACTTGTACCAGTGGAGACAGACATGTGCCAGTGGAGACAGACGTGTACCAGTGGAGACAGACATGTGCCAGTGGAGACAGACATGTACCAGTGGAGACAGACATGTACCAGTGGAGACAGACATGTGCCAGTGGAGACAGACATGTACCAGTGGAGACAGACATGTACCAGTGGAGACAGACATGTACCAGTGGAGACAGACATGTACCAGTGGAGACAGACATGTACCAGTGGAGACAGACATGTACCAGTGGAGACAGACATGTACCAGTGGAGACAGACTTGTACCAGTGGAGACAGACATGTACCAGTGGAGACAGACATGTACCAGTGGAGACAGACATGTACCAGTGGAGACAGACATGTACCAGTGGAGACAGACATGTACCAGTGGAGACAGGCATGTACCAGTGGAGACAGACATGTACCAGTGGAGACAGACATGTACCAGTGGAGACAGACATGTACCAGTGGAGACAGACGTGTAAAGTCTGATGTAACCGAACACACGTTTCTTGTCTAGTGTTCAATGTCCCCCCCTTCTCCCCCAGGGGCCGTCCATAAAGTACGTCACGCTCCAGAGGGGGGGGGTGCAAGAAAGTGTGACAGTTTTTGACAGGGAGGAAGGGGGGGGGGTTCTGCGATGTGTAACGTCACGGTGTTTTATATTAAATTTTAACTATTTTGTTAATAAAAAAAGACATTTTGTTCGAAGGTGTGACGTACTTTAAGGGGGGGGGGTTCCCAAGATTTGTGACAATTTGTGACAGGCGGGAGGGGGGGGGTAAAAATGGTCAAAAATAGCGTGACGTACTTTATGTACGCCCCCACCCCCCCACCTTTTATAACCTTTCCCCAGGTGTTGCATAGTAAGGGTCGTTTACATGGTGTACACGCTAGCGTCTCATTGATTTAAGGCAATCATAGGTCATTGCAACAATCGATATAAACAAATGGTGCAGTCAGAGATCAATGCTCCCGTTTAGCTACATGGTTGCGCGGCAGAGCAGATATCTGACCGACGCCCAGCAGCAGTTTAGAATTACCGCACAGCAATTTAAAAAAAAATAATGCACAACAAATAGATGCAGTGCAACTTCACACTTGAGTTTTTATTATACATTGCACACGGACCAACGAACCTTTGATACAAAGACTGTTGTTCAAATCTTTGGCGTTGAGAGACTAACCTCACTAGAGCAGAGTAGTGTCGTAATGTGTTAGAAGGGTTTCATTTTTCAATGTTTCTTTAAAAATATGTCTGAAATCTTGTTCACTCTATGGGGTGAGCAGGCGGGAACCTAGGCCAAAGTCCGTGTGTAGACACGAACCTCTTGAAATTGTGTGGCCCGCTTCTTTCTCTCTCGAATCTAACAGGCAGACACGTCATGAAGTGGCGTCACACAGACGTCACAGCTAGAGACAAGGTGTTGATTGTGACCTGATTGTGTCTTCTGCCCTGTCTAGTGTTAGTCACAGTGTTAGCTTGCCGCTACCCGTGCCAGATTCCTTGTACAGATGTACATGGGCTCCGTTAAAATAGATTCAATCTCGTAATGCGAGAATCGATGGTGATTAATGAATTTTAAAGCAACGCATCATTTCAATAACTATTAATACAAGACCACAATACTGGAGCCTTTCGTTTCTGCCAAGGACAGTTAGAGACTAGAACAAGCCTCCAATGGCGCAATTTTAAGCGACAACAATTGATGCTTTTGTGTCTTTTGACTCCTCTTCTCCAACCTCCAGTCACTGGTAAACAGCCACAACCAAATGAGCCGCCCAGCAAAGAATCATCTTCACAGATGTATTTTATAACATTTAAACATTCAATATGAGCCACGGTGGTAAGAACAGTGAAGGGAAAAAAAAGGGGGGGGGGTCCTTAAGATGTAAGAGAAGTCAAAACGATATCTCTGTTACTCTGCACACCCTAGCAGAATGTGCGCCGTGCGAAATGATTCTTATTATCTCCTCTTGAACAGCCCCTGGGTGTGGAACCATTATGGAGTCTAGTGGGAGGGATGGGGTGATGGAGTCGCTAAGTCCTGACCACCTCCACAGACTGACCACCTCCACAGACTGACCACCTCCACAGACTAACCACCTCCACAGACTGACCACCTTCACAGACTGACCATCTCCACAGACTGACCACCTCCACAGACCGACCACCTCCACAGACTGACCACCTCCACAGACTGACCACCTTCACAGACTGACCACCTTCACAGACTGACCACCTCCAAAGACTGACCACCTCCACAGACTGCCCACCTCCACAGACTGAAATCCTTTCTACGCCTTTGGATGCGTTTAATTTTCTTTTTGATTATGATATACTAGTGTATTACCCGTCAAAAATGACGGAAGTTTTCAGCTGAAATCTACTTATTTTGAAAAAATGCACTTTATATGCAACTTTTTCAAAAGCCCAGCTAACTTGTCCTTGTTTAATAAATACGAAATATTAAACTTTCTGAAATGCACACGAAGTATTTTATAATAGGGATTGTAGGGCGCCTACGGCGCCCCTTTTTTATAATTTTATAATTAACTATCATCAAATCCTCTTTTTACATTGTTCCCTTTTCCAAAATTAAAATATGAGCCAAAACAATGACGTCATATAATATTTTTTTACAGCGCATCTTTAATTTGCACACCTTTTGATGCATTGGTGCAGTAATTTGGTGCACTGCTTTCTAAAATTAGTAGCGTCACGGACAGACACTACAGGCGTGACAGAGATTGCAAATTATGTATATTGACTAGTTTATTACCCGTCAAAAATGACGGAAGTTTTCAAAATGGATATATTTCAGTTTTTGTAATTGTCCCTTTTGCCTGAAAGCCGCATAGTAAATTATCATAAAATGTAGAGACCAAGAGCGAAAAATTAAATCTCTTTTCCATATTGAACAATTATATGCGGACGTTTAAAAACAGCTCCTTTCCCAGTATTTTTTTCAAGGCTATTTTTTAGCGGTGCGCTTTCTAAAATCTAGCGTTACGAACGGACATAGCAGAGTATATATTTTGATTATATATACGAATATATGTTATGAGAAAACCTCCAAGCTTAGGCTTCGCGTTATATAAGTTTGCATGAATAATAATGATATAATCAGGATAATAGTAAATGCATAGTGAATTACACACAGCATAAGGTGATACTACAGCAAAGAAGTTTGAAGTTCGAAGTATTAACAAATATTGCTGAGACACCGGACATTAACTTGCTCATTGAATAGTGAGCAACAATTATGAGCGCACCAATAATACAGCACAGTGCGTTAAAAATAAATTATGTGACTGTAATGTGATCCACATCAAGCACATCTGTGATTTGAAGCAGTTTAAGCTTAATTGTTGATTATGACTTGTCAGTCTATTCGCCCATTTGTCCATACTATTATTACCACAACATTACCAAAACATGTAAAAAATAAAATGTAATTTTTGCACATGTTAATAAGAAATAACTATCCATTTTGCATGAAACGTAGTAATCAAAGTTTGTCACAGGATAACAGAAAAGATTAAATTATCAACTGTTAATCATATTTACAATTTAATATACACGTGTTAGTAATTCACATAAACGTTTTTATTATTGTCAAGTCAGCACCTTTTCAAGATGTATTGTGACTTGTCATTTTATGCGCCCATTGGTCCATACATTATTACCTTTACATTATCAAAAACATGTAAATAAAAAATTGTAACTATTTACAAATATGAATAACAACCAACTATTTATTTTGCATGAAACCTTTAAAGTAATATGTTAATCACTGGATAAAAGAGTACAGAAAAGTATAAACAGGTAATCGTATATAAAATTTAATATACACGTTTTAGGAATTGTAATAAACGTTTTCATTATTGTCAAGTCAGCACCCCTTCCAATTCTATATTAAAAGCAAAGATTTTTTTAATTCCAAATTAGTCTAAGACGTATTAAAATATTACATGTAAATAATTTTTAAAAAAACTATTGTGGGGAGGGTCCGATTCTTAAATATGTTATTTTTTTAAACATACAAATATGCAATCTCAAAGTGTATAAAAGAAAAACAAACGCTAAACTGAAGCATAAGTTGCCAAATTTCATTTGCAGTAATAAATAATGGCTTTGTAGTTCAAAACGCATCGAAACTTGACAACCAAACGACAACCAATTGTAAATTTCATAAACCGAAAAAACGAATGTTATATATTAATATAGAAAATTAAATTAATAATTACGTACGTAATATTGACATGGACACTGGACACATACAAAAAAACGGACATTTAATAAAAAAATAAATAATAATATTAATTACATCAAATATAACATGGCTTTTTTTACTTCGTTCCCTTCACACATTAATAAAAGCTCAAATAATGACGTCACATCACAATATTTTATGGCGAGAAACACATTTGTTAATCTCGAAAGCAACATTTTGAATTCTATATATTTTTTTTATCGGGAGTTACCTCGCATAGCGTCACGGACAGATATGACAGACGTGACAGAGATTGCAAATTATGTATATTGGTGATTTTTTAACACGTTTTTAAAACGTTTGTATTAACTTGCTTTCGTGTCTGTCCGCAATTTTTCAAATTAGCCAACGCAAAATTAAACCACTTCTGATGGTCCTAGAGAGCTCAATATTTGACCACAAATAGATCTTGGACGACAATGCATTGTATCAAAATTTCAGATCGATGGAATGTACCGTAATTAAAATATTGCATTTTTAAATGTATCTCTATATAAGCATCTATTATATGTCTGTTATTGTTTTCACGTGTCAACTCAGTTAACCCCGTGACCTCATCCCTGCGGCCCTTATGAAGTGTTTGTTAAAATAGAGGTTTAAAAAAAAATGATTTTTTAAAGGGGAGTTAAATGATTGAAGAAAATTGAATAAGAAAGCAGTCTTAATATGAATTAGTGTAGTGTTTTCAATTGATAAGCGTTGGTGTTTGTCCATATGTTTGTGTTTGTTTGTGTTGGGTCTAAAATGCCTCACCTCCACGCGGTTAGACCTGACAATCCATAACATATGGAAACCAAGTAGGCAATTTTGTATTTAATGAATTTTCTTATGCACAATAAAAGTAATATATACTCTATGATTTTACACTTGGACTACAAAGAGTAAAATAGGTTAATGTACAGAAGGATTTTTAAAAACCACGTTTTTATAAGTGGACTAAAAAGAAGAAAATAATTTAAAACTTATAAGTTCATGTACTTTCATTTAATATGACTAAAAACGTGGGGCGGGTGTTTGGTTTAAAAATTACAAATTTATAATTTATAAGGCAAAAGAGAGATCTATGAGTAAGAGAATGAATGAACTGCTTGTGTTAAACCTTATAAGCGCGCGCCCTACGTTTTTAGTCATATTAAATTAAAGTACTGAGTTTTAAATTATTTTCTTCTTGTTAGTCCACTTATAAAAACGTGGTTTTTTAAAAATCCTTTTTTACCTTTATTTATTTTAAATGTCGGTCCAGAAATGGGGACATCCACACTGACTACTTATTGCACACCCACTACATACGTCAGCTGCTACGGTGGAGCTCTCGCGAGGACATCGTCTGAGATAAGATGCGCACGCAAGTCGCCACGATCTGTCTCTATTGTAATAACGTGTTTCACTTCTTTGCACATACGTCACTCATATTTCCAATCAATAGAATCTATTCACAACAGCCTTCATCCCATTCTATTCACAAAAGCCTTCATCCCATTCTATTCACAAAAGCCTTCATCCCATTCTATTCACAAAAGCCTACATCCCATTCTATTCACAAAAGCCTACATCCCATTCTATTCACAAAAGCCTTCATCCCATTCTATTCACAAAAGCCTACATCCCATTCTATTCACAAAAGCCTTCATCCCATTCTATTCACAAAAGCCTACATCCCATTCTATTCACAAAAGCCTACATCTCTTTTTTTTTCGAGAAGTCTAAACACAGGTTGACTTTGGCGTTGGTAATAACAATAACCCCCCAAAAAAATTTTAAGGGGGATAAAAATATTACGCTTTAATAAAAAAAAATAATTTTTTTTAATGTATGACTTATATCATCAATTTTCCATTACTTGTAATTAAGTTGTTAATTTTAAGTTTATTTCAACATCTCAACAGGTACAAAAGTTAGGTTATTTGCTGATGATTGTATAATCTATAGAACAATTAAATCAGAACAAGATAGCAAAATTTTACAAAAAGACTTAGATGAATTGATAAAATGGGAAACTAACTGGAGTATGTCTTTCCACCCAGAAAAGTGTCAACTGTTAAGAGTAACAAAGAAAAAGAAACAAATAAATTCAAAATATTACATTCATGGAAAAGAAACTGACCCAAACTAAAGATGCAAAATACTTAGGAGTCTTAATAAATGAGAAACTATCATGGAATCCCCATGTCAATGAAGTTATTAAAAAATCAAACAAAACCTTAGGCTTTATAAAAAGGAACTTTAACAAATGTAATAGAGATATAAAACTAAAATGCTACCTCACTTTGGTGAGACCTGTACTAGAATATGCATCTTCTGTATGGGACCCATCCACCAAAGAAAACATTGATAAACTAGAACAAATTCAAAAAAGAGCTGCCAGATTCATTACTGGAGAATATTCGAAACTGACAAGAATAACACCATTAGTTAAATCATTAAACCTTGAAACACTAGAGGATAGAAGAACCAAGAGCAAAGGTGCCGTCCATAAATGACGTCACGCGATTTTTACCGATTTTTGACCCCCTCCCCCCCCTCGTCACGCAACGTCACAAAAAATTAGACACCCCCCCCCTCTAAAAATACGTCACAAATCTTTGACAAAAAAAAATAAACAAAAAAAAATAACAAAAAAAAATAACATAGAAAAAAAAACAACAACTTTATTTTCTAATTGAAAATAAGTATGTTTCAAAACACTTTTATTGTCATTTAAGTATTTATTATTTATTTAGTGAAGATCTACATTGTAATATCGTAACCCGCGTGAATCATTTTTAAAAAACGTTTAACCGGCCTTCAGAAAACGAACTGTGTTAACATCCTTAGATTATATTTTATTTTAATGAATACAAATTAAACATTGACTATTGATCATCACGGTTAACGTCTTTGTTTAGAAAAAAAATTATTTAAAAATAACATTTTTAAAATGTATTTTTTTTAAAAATCCCTCAATTGACTGACGGGCATCCCGTAAGACAGAGGTCGGCGAACAGAGGTAAATAACCTGAACTGGGGTCAAAAAGGGAATTCTTGGGGGTAATGCAGACTCATTTGGGACATATAACATCCACTACAATCCGCTAGATATATTAAAATACGTCATGTGTACGTGTACGCTTGGAACATATGCCCATTATTAAACAGGTTCCTTCCAGAAAATGCATTTTTTAAAAATTTGACAACTATGTAGATTTCTTACCTACGCACTATATGAAGACACCTAAATCTACCCTACTTTAATTTATATCTTCTTATCTTATCTATACAGACGCTCCTTCTATGCAGAAGATAGTTGCGTCCACAGACGATGACAGATGATCTGTTGGCAAGTGATGCAGCATTCACAGGCCACGGCTTTGTGGGTTCCACGCATTACCCAGCCGCCTAACTACATGTAGTGTTAGGTACCCATTCGGAGCGGGGTGACTCAGGGACGCCCTAGGCCCCGGGAACAAACCCTTGCCTTCACACGGATTCGAACCCGTGACCATCGGTACGACAGTCCAGTGCGCTGCCACTTATATTGACACGAGTGACAATAATCTTTAATCCACATGACTTGTCTTTATCACGTATCATTTCTGTGATATTTAAAATTAATGCCTTAAAAACTGAGCTAAGAAGAAAAGTTGTTTTGTTCTCCTCTCGAATTGCAATGTCAAGAATTTGATGCATTCAATAAAGTTAATGAATACTTGACTATAATTTTAAATGGGCTCATTTACCATTATATCTAGAACAGTGCTTCTCATACTTTTTAGTATTGCGGACCGGCAGGAATTTTTTCCATTGTACCAGGGACCGGTGCACTATTTTCCCTGCACTGACAATTTTTTCTGTCCTTTTTTGAGAACATCTGCGGACCGGCAGCGGTTGGCCCACGGACTGGCATCGGTCCGCGGACCACCACTTTGAGAAGCACTGATCTAGAAGACTAGAATGGCCAGGGGCGTTTTATCAAAAACCATCGAACAATTATATCAAACTTAAAACGTTTTTAATTCTATCAAATAGATTCCCTCCCCCCTCCCCTTTTAAAGAAAAAGGATATTCCGTGTCGTTTTGACTTAAAATATCTACACATAATCCTATTCAAATCATTTTTAGACACTTGTCATGCTTGTAAAACTCACCAGTAGCATTTTCGGGGGGGTGAGGGGGGGTGCTAAAGACGCTCCCCCAAATCCCCGAGTCACGTGAGCAGGACCTAGAGTCTGGTAACGCATACATAAAATTGTATATTTTGTGTGGTAACGGGCATGAGAGAACCAAACGGAGCTGCGGTTAGATCACAAATGCTTTGATGTCAACATCAAACGACGCAGTGTAACAATTTCATATGTTATCTTGTGGATTCTCAAACTTAAGGATTATAATTAGATTTAATTTTCGTGTCTTGATAGCATACGCCAACCAGCGTCTGATGGCCTACCGACCAGCACATTGAGAAGCACTGATTTTTTTTTAAAAGAAAAAAAAAGTCATTAAATAAATTGTAAGCGACCAAATATTTCAGTGGAAGTTTTATTTAAAGTTACCCTTTTGATGTGACGTCACATTTCTTCAACCCCCCTCCCTCCCCCTCGT
Organism: Ampullaceana balthica; assembly: GCA_944989445.1. Taxonomy (NCBI): domain Eukaryota; kingdom Metazoa; phylum Mollusca; class Gastropoda; family Lymnaeidae; genus Ampullaceana; species Ampullaceana balthica. Next base: position 105,580 of record CALYLW010000548.1, on the reverse strand, counting down.
CACGCAACGTCACACAAGTGTGACCCCCCTCCCCCCCTTTTAGGTGCGTGACGTCATTTATAGACGGCCCCAAAGTAGTAATCATACATAAAGCAATTAATTCTAATTTAGAAATACAACACAAAGATACCTTAATACAACCCTCAGATAGACATAAGGATAAAACACCTTTCTTATTCCGTATGCAAGAACAAACACATACAAGTTTTCCTTCTTCCCGTCCGGAATTCGGGCGTGGAATGGGTTGCCTGAAGAATCCAGGAAAACCAACACTTTATCAACATTTAAATCTCTAATAAAAATGCAGGACTAAACACAAACCATAGATAAGCGTAGGGCGCAGTAATCTTCTGTATAGAATGAGCGTCTGTAAACAGATAAGATAAGATAAGATATTTCGAGGATATCTGAATCTTTGCTGAGTTACATTGGCGCATTTTTATTTAATGGCAATAGTACTGTTAATAATAGTATTAATTAGTTCCTTTGAAAATTACTTAATTTTTAATTAACAGGATAGCTGATTGCGGTTGATTTGAGGCAATAGCCATGAATTGTAAATAAATACAACTACCTTAGAGCTACTGAACGCATACAAAAATTGTCTAACAAGAATGGGGCCGTCCATAAATGACGTCACGCGATTTTGGCCGATATTTACCCCCCCCCTCCCTTGTCACGCGTCGTCACAAAATGTTAGACCCCCCCCCCTCCAAAAAAACGTCACAAGGCTTTGACCCCCCCCCCTTAAAAAAAACAAAAAACAACTTATTTTCTATTTGAAAATAAGTATGTTTCAAATTACTTTTTATTGTCATTTAAGTTTTTATTATTTATTTATTGAAGGTCTACATCTACGTTGTAATATCGTAACCCGCGTGAAGAATTTTTTAAAAACTTTTAACCGGCCTTCAGAAAAAGAACTGTGTTAACATCCTTAGATTATATTTTATTTTAATGAATACAAATTAAACATTGACTATTAATCATCACGGTTAATGTCTTTGTTTAGAGAAAAAAAATTATTTAAAAATAATATTTTTAAAATGTATTTTTTTTAAAATCCCTCAATTGACTGACGGCATCCCGAAAGAAAGGGGTCGGCAAACAGGGGTAAATAACCTCATCTGGGGTCGAAAGGGAATTCTTGGGGGTAATGCAGACTCATTTGGGACATATAACATCCACTACAATCCACTAGATATATTAAAACATGTCATGTGTACGTGTACGCTTGGAACATATGCCCATTATTGAACCGGTTCATTCCAGAAAATGCATTTTTTAAAAATTTGTGCCTACCGACTGGCACATTGATAAGCACTGATTTTAAAAAAAAATTAAAAAAATTAAAAGAGTCATTAAATAAATTGTAAGCGACCAAATATTTCAGTGGAAGTTTTATTTCAAGCTACCCTTTTGATGTGACGTCACATTTCTTCAACCCCCTCCCTTCCCCTCGTCACGCATCGTCACAAAAGTGTGACCCCTCCCCCCCTAGGTGCGTGACGTCATTTATGGGCGGCCCCCAAACACATGGAATAGTCTTAAATGTGTTGCCCTGTAACTAATTTTTTTTCCGTGCTCCCATGGTGGTTGGCTAAAATGGGCAATATTATCTGTTTACATGTGATTTTTACTAGTATTATATTAACTTGCTTTTTTCCGTTTAATCGGACATACCCATCCCACTATTTGTTTATAATTCTTTCACGTGCCCAGTTCACGCGTTGACGCCGATGATCACACACCCTACCGTCCCTGCGCCCGGTTTTAAAACCAGGGGAGATAATTCTGTTTCATTCTGTAAATGTCGCGTTTAAACGTAATCACTGCTTTTAGTTATGTCTCATATATAAGGGATTTATAGTCAAAAACTTTGTTTTTACATCTATTTATTTCGATTTACGTCTGTATGAGTTAAACCTCAGCATTCCGCCTTAGTGACCGGAATAACCCAATGTTGAAATATTTTCGATTTACAGTGTCTGATATTTGGGATAGGTCGGATAATTGGGATAGGTCGGATAATTGGGATAGGTCGGATAATTGGGATCAGTTCGCTCAAAATATTCGAATCGTTTAGAACGGAACTAATCCCAGGACATTCTTGGTTTATATCTACTTCTAAATTGATCAAAGGTAAGCTGGCTTTGCACTTACTGTAAAATGTGTAGACTAAAAAGTAGAAAATAAAAATATATAAAAAACACTTTAAAAAAAAAGAAGTCGTATATTAGAAATGCACTAAAAAGTAGAAAATAATTTTAAAATGTGAAATAACAGGCAGAAGAGACCTTTTGTTCCAAATTTAGGGTGCTCAATTTAAACTTAGTCGATCAATATCTATGCTAGCAAGCCCCCTAGTCTTATAGTCATGGCGAACAACGAGATAATCGATTTCACATACGATTTAACGTTCCTGTCTCATTTTAAACTTTTACATTTTCATAAATTTGGAACTAAAGGTCTCTTCTGACTGTAAATTTCACATTTTAAAATTAGTTTTCTACTTTTTAGTGCATTTCTAATATAAGACTAGTTTTTAAAAAGTGTTTTTTTTATATATATTTTTTTTTAAATTACTTTGTATTATGTTGGCGTTCTCCTAATTCCATATTGAAACCTTCACACCCCCCCCCCACCTTCATATACTCACGCGCTTTAGTTTTGTGTAGTACACATTTTACTGATAAACATTTTTATGGCGTTTCAAACATCAATAATACGGCCTACGTCACAGAATGCGGCCTACGTCACAGAATGCTACCTACGTCACAGAATGCGACCTACGTCACAGAATACGGCCTACGTCAAAGAACACGGCCTACGTCACAAAATACGGCCTACGTAACAGAATACGGCCTACGTCGCAGAATACGGCCTACGTCACAAAATACGGCCTACGTAACAGAATACGGCCTACGTCGCAGAATACGGCCTACGTCACAGAATACGGCCTACGTCACAGAATACGGCCTACGTCACAGAATACGGCCTACGTCACAGTATACGGCCTACGTCACAGAATACTGCCTAAGTCACAGAATATGGCCTACGTCACAGAATACTGTCTACGTCACAGAATACTGTCTACGTCACATAATACGGCCTACGTCACAGAATATGGCCTACGTCACAGAATACTGCCTACGTCACAGAATACGGCCTACGGCAAATTATATTAGAATATTGCTGGGACGTTTCAGAGTTACTGAAAACATTTAATTTGACCAGTCATAGCTTCTAGCACGGTTTGACCAGTCATAGCTTCTAGCACGGTTTGACCAGTCATAGCTTCAAGCACGGTTTGACCAGTCATAGCTTCTAGCACGGTTTGACCAGTCATAGCTTCAAGCACGGTTTGACCAGTCATAGCTTCTAGCACGGTTTGACCAGTCATAGCTTCTAGCACGGTTTGACCAGTTATAGCTTCTAGCACGGTTTGACCAGTCATAGCTTCAAGCACGGTTTGACCAGTCATAGCTTCTAGCACGGTTTGACCAGTCATAGCTTCAAGCACGGTTTGACCAGTCATAGCTTCTAGCACGGTTTGACAACACAGACTTTGGCATTTAAAATGATGTTCTAGTTCCTTACGGTTAAGAAATATTCTTGCTTGATTTTTTTTTAAAATCCGCATACCAGAGGTGACCCAAGGGATGGTGTCACCTCCACACCACCCACGCGATATACCTCCGCCGAGTCTTCCAGTGCCAAATAACAGGAATATACATAATTTTATATTTTGGTGTCACCCCACATGATGGTGTTACCCGGTACGGCCCACATCTTCTGCAACCCCCCCCCCTTTCTAGTGACGCCTCTGTTCTCTACGTGGGCGGGTTTTTAGTACATAACTTTTTTTTTAAAAAAACGAATATAATTAGATGATGACATACGGAAGATGGTAGGTAACAATGTGAACAGTTTGGACTATCAACACTGGGATAACTCATCTATCTTTATAATTACAATGCATTCTACTCATATATTGAGGTGCCACACACACACAAACTAATGACAGTTACAACTGATAAGTTACGATCTTTTTTCTCCTTCTTCAATCAATTTGTTGTAGATTAGGGGAAAGGGGAGTTGGGGTGGGGTGGGGGGTAATTCAATTTGTTGACATTGGCATAGGGTGTAGGGAATGTTTGGTGGGAGGTGTTAGGAGTAGGGAATTTTTGGTGGAGATGTTAGGAGTAGGGAATGTTTGGTGGAGGATGTTAGGAGTAGGGAATGTTTGGTGGAGGATGTTAGGAGTAGGGAATGTTTGGTGGAGGATGTTAGAAGTAGGGAATGTTTGGTGGAGGATGTTAGGAGTAGGGAATGTTTGGTGGAGGATGTTAGGAGTAGGGAATGTTTGGTGGAGGATGTTAGAAGTAGGGAATGTTTGGTGGAGGATGTTAGAAGTAGGGAATGTTTGGTGGAGGATGTTAGAAGTAGGGAATGTTTGGTGGAGGATGTTAGAAGTAGGGAATGTTTGGTGGAGGATGTTAGAAGTAGGGAATGTTTGGTGGAGGATGTTAGGAGTAGGGAATGTTTGGTGGAGGATGTTAGAAGTAGGGAATGTTTGGTGGAGGATGTTAGGAGTAGGGAATGTTTGGTGGAGGATGTTAGAAGTAGGGAATGTTTGGTGGAGGATGTTAGAAGTAGGGAATGTTTGGTGGAGGATGTTAGGAGTAGGGAATGTTTGGTGGAGGATGTTAGAGTAGGGAATGTTTGGTGGAGGATGTTAGAGTAGGGAATGTTTGGTGGAGGATGTTAGGAGTAGGGAATGTTTGGTGGAGGATGTTAGGAGTAGGGAATGTTTGGTGGAGGATGTTAGAGAGTAGGGAATGTTTGGTGGAGGATGTTAGAGTAGGGAATGTTTGGTGGAGGATGTTAGAGTAGGGAATGTTTGGTGGAGGATGTTAGAAGTAGGGAATGTTTGGTGGAGGATGTTAGGAGTAGGGAATGTTTGGTGGAGGATGTTAGAAGTAGGGAATGTTTGGTGGAGGATGTTAGGAGTAGGGAATGTTTGGTGGAGGATGTTAGAAGTAGGGAATGTTTGGTGGAGGATGTTAGAAGTAGGGAATGTTTGGTGGAGGATGTTAGAAGTAGGGAATGTTTGGTGGAGGATGTTAGGAGTAGGGAATGTTTGGTGGAGGATGTTAGAAGTAGGGAATGTTTGGTGGAGGATGTTAGAAGTAGGGAATGTTTGGTGGAGGATGTTAGGAGTAGGGAATGTTTGGTGGAGGATGTTAGAAGTAGGGAATGTTTGGTGGAGGATGTTAGGAGTAGGGAATGTTTGGTGGAGGATGTTAGAAGTAGGGAATGTTTGGTGGAGGATGTTAGGAGTAGGGAATGTTTGGTGGAGGATGTTAGAGTAGGGAATGTTTGGTGGAGGATGTTAGAGTAGGGAATGTTTGGTGGAGGATGTTAGAAGTAGGGAATGTTTGGTGGAGGATGTTAGGAGTAGGGAATGTTTGGTGGAGGATGTTAGGAGTAGGGAATGTTTGGTGGAGGATGTTAGAGTAGGGAATGTTTGGTGGAGGATGTTAGAGTAGGGAATGTTTGGTGGAGGATGTTAGAAGTAGGGAATGTTTGGTGGAGGATGTTAGGAGTAGGGAATGTTTGGTGGAGGATGTTAGAAGTAGGGAATGTTTGGTGGAGGATGTTAGAAGTAGGGAATGTTTGGTGGAGGATGTTAGAAGTAGGGAATGTTTGGTGGAGGATGTTAGAGTAGGGAATGTTTGGTGGAGGATGTTAGGAGTAGGGAATGTTTGGTGGAGGATGTTAGGAGTAGGGAATGTTTGGTGGAGGATGTTAGAGTAGGGAATGTTTGGTGGAGGATGTTAGAAGTAGGGAATGTTTGGTGGAGGATGTTAGAAGTAGGGAATGTTTGGTGGAGGATGTTAGGAGTAGGGAATGTTTGGTGGAGGATGTTAGAAGTAGGGAATGTTTGGTGGAGGATGTTAGAAGTAGGGAATGTTTGGTGGAGGATGTTAGGAGTAGGGAATGTTTGGTGGAGGATGTTAGGAGTAGGGAATGTTTGGTGGAGGATGTTAGAAGTAGGGAATGTTTGGTGGAGGATGTTAGAGAGTAGGGAATGTTTGGTGGAGGATGTTAGGAGTAGGGAATGTTTGGTGGAGGATGTTAGGAGTAGGGAATGTTTGGTGGAGGATGTTAGAAGTAGGGAATGTTTGGTGGAGGATGTTAGAAGTAGGGAATGTTTGGTGGAGGATGTTAGGAGTAGGGAATGTTTGGTGGAGGATGTTAGAAGTAGGGAATGTTTGGTGGAGGATGTTAGAAGTAGGGAATGTTTGGTGGAGGATGTTAGAAGTAGGGAATGTTTGGTGGAGGATGTTAGAGTAGGGAATGTTTGGTGGAGGATGTTAGAAGTAGGGAATGTTTGGTGGAGGATGTTAGAAGTAGGGAATGTTTGGTGGAGGATGTTAGGAGTAGGGAATGTTTGGTGGAGGATGTTAGGAGTAGGGAATGTTTGGTGGAGGATGTTAGGAGTAGGGAATGTTTGGTGGAGGATGTTAGGAGTAGGGAATGTTTGGTGGAGGATGTTAGGAGTAGGGAATGTTTGGTGGAGGATGTTAGGAGTAGGGAATGTTTGGTGGAGGATGTTAGGAGTAGGGAATGTTTGGTGGAGGATGTTAGGAGTAGGGAATGTTTGGTGGAGGATGTTAGGAGTAGGGAATGTTTGGTGGAGGATGTTAGGAGTAGGGAATGTTTGGTGGAGGATGTTAGAAGTAGGGAATGTTTGGTGGAGGATGTTAGGAGTAGGGAATGTTTGGTGGAGGATGTTAGGAGTAGGGAATGTTTGGTGGAGGATGTTAGGAGTAGGGAATGTTTGGTGGAGGATGTTAGAAGTAGGGAATGTTTGGTGGAGGATGTTAGAGTAGGGAATGTTTGGTGGAGGATGTTAGGAGTAGGGAATGTTTGGTGGAGGATGTTAGGAGTAGGGAATGTTTGGTGGAGGATGTTAGGAGTAGGGAATGTTTGGTGGAGGATGTTAGGAGTAGGGAATGTTTGGTGGAGGATGTTAGAGTAGGGAATGTTTGGTGGAGGATGTTAGGAGTAGGGAATGTTTGGTGGAGGATGTTAGAAGTAGGGAATGTTTGGTGGAGGATGTTAGAAGTAGGGAATGTTTGGTGGAGGATGTTAGAAGTAGGGAATGTTTGGTGGAGGATGTTAGGAGTAGGGAATGTTTGGTGGAGGATGTTAGAGTAGGGAATGTTTGGTGGAGGATGTTAGGAGTAGGGAATGTTTGGTGGAGGATGTTAGAGTAGGGAATGTTTGGTGGAGGATGTTAGAAGTAGGGAATGTTTGGTGGAGGATGTTAGAAGTAGGGAATGTTTGGTGGAGGATGTTAGAAGTAGGGAATGTTTGGTGGAGGATGTTAGGAGTAGGGAATGTTTGGTGGAGGATGTTAGGAGTAGGGAATGTTTGGTGGAGGATGTTAGAAGTAGGGAATGTTTGGTGGAGGATGTTAGAAGTAGGGAATGTTTGGTGGAGGATGTTAGAGTAGGGAATGTTTGGTGGAGGATGTTAGAAGTAGGGAATGTTTGGTGGAGGATGTTAGAAGTAGGGAATGTTTGGTGGAGGATGTTAGAAGTAGGGAATGTTTGGTGGAGGATGTTAGGAGTAGGGAATGTTTGGTGGAGGATGTTAGAGAGTAGGGAATGTTTGGTGGAGGATGTTAGGAGTAGGGAATGTTTGGTGGAGGATGTTAGAGTAGGGAATGTTTGGTGGAGGATGTTAGGAGTAGGGAATGTTTGGTGGAGGATGTTAGAAGTAGGGAATGTTTGGTGGAGGATGTTAGAGTAGGGAATGTTTGGTGGAGGATGTTAGAAGTAGGGAATGTTTGGTGGAGGATGTTAGAAGTAGGGAATGTTTGGTGGAGGATGTTAGAAGTAGGGAATGTTTGGTGGAGGATGTTAGGAGTAGGGAATGTTTGGTGGAGGATGTTAGGAGTAGGGAATGTTTGGTGGAGGATGTTAGGAGTAGGGAATGTTTGGTGGAGGATGTTAGGAGTAGGGAATGTTTGGTGGAGGATGTTAGAGTAGGGAATGTTTGGTGGAGGATGTTAGGAGTAGGGAATGTTTGGTGGAGGATGTTAGAAGTAGGGAATGTTTGGTGGAGGATGTTAGGAGTAGGGAATGTTTGGTGGAGGATGTTAGAGTAGGGAATGTTTGGTGGAGGATGTTAGAAGTAGGGAATGTTTGGTGGAGGATGTTAGAAGTAGGGAATGTTTGGTGGAGGATGTTAGAAGTAGGGAATGTTTGGTGGAGGATGTTAGAGTAGGGAATGTTTGGTGGAGGATGTTAGAAGTAGGGAATGTTTGGTGGAGGATGTTAGGAGTAGGGAATGTTTGGTGGAGGATGTTAGAAGTAGGGAATGTTTGGTGGAGGATGTTAGGAGTAGGGAATGTTTGGTGGAGGATGTTAGAAGTAGGGAATGTTTGGTGGAGGATGTTAGAGTAGGGAATGTTTGGTGGAGGATGTTAGAGTAGGGAATGTTTGGTGGAGGATGTTAGAAGTAGGGAATGTTTGGTGGAGGATGTTAGGAGTAGGGAATGTTTGGTGGAGGATGTTAGGAGTAGGGAATGTTTGGTGGAGGATGTTAGGAGTAGGGAATGTTTGGTGGAGGATGTTAGGAGTAGGGAATGTTTGGTGGAGGATGTTAGGAGTAGGGAATGTTTGGTGGAGGATGTTAGAAGTAGGGAATGTTTGGTGGAGGATGTTAGGAGTAGGGAATGTTTGGTGGAGGATGTTAGGAGTAGGGAATGTTTGGTGGAGGATGTTAGGAGTAGGGAATGTTTGGTGGAGGATGTTAGGAGTAGGGAATGTTTGGTGGAGGATGTTAGGAGTAGGGAATGTTTGGTGGAGGATGTTAGAGTAGGGAATGTTTGGTGGAGGATGTTAGAGTAGGGAATGTTTGGTGGAGGATGTTAGGAGTAGGGAATGTTTGGTGGAGGATGTTAGGAGTAGGGAATGTTTGGTGGAGGATGTTAGGAGTAGGGAATGTTTGGTGGAGGATGTTAGGAGTAGGGAATGTTTGGTGGAGGATGTTAGAAGTAGGGAATGTTTGGTGGAGGATGTTAGAAGTAGGGAATGTTTGGTGGAGGATGTTAGGAGTAGGGAATGTTTGGTGGAGGATGTTAGGAGTAGGGAATGTTTGGTGGAGGATGTTAGGAGTAGGGAATGTTTGGTGGAGGATGTTAGAAGTAGGGAATGTTTGGTGGAGGATGTTAGGAGTAGGGAATGTTTGGTGGAGGATGTTAGGAGTAGGGAATGTTTGGTGGAGGATGTTAGAAGTAGGGAATGTTTGGTGGAGGATGTTAGAGTAGGGAATGTTTGGTGGAGGATGTTAGAGTAGGGAATGTTTGGTGGAGGATGTTAGAGAGTAGGGAATGTTTGGTGGAGGATGTTAGAGTAGGGAATGTTTGGTGGAGGATGTTAGAAGTAGGGAATGTTTGGTGGAGGATGTTAGGAGTAGGGAATGTTTGGTGGAGGATGTTAGGAGTAGGGAATGTTTGGTGGAGGATGTTAGAAGTAGGGAATGTTTGGTGGAGGATGTTAGGAGTAGGGAATGTTTGGTGGAGGATGTTAGAAGTAGGGAATGTTTGGTGGAGGATGTTAGAGTAGGGAATGTTTGGTGGAGGATGTTAGGAGTAGGGAATGTTTGGTGGAGGATGTTAGAGTAGGGAATGTTTGGTGGAGGATGTTAGGAGTAGGGAATGTTTGGTGGAGGATGTTAGGAGTAGGGAATGTTTGGTGGAGGATGTTAGGAGTAGGGAATGTTTGGTGGAGGATGTTAGAGTAGGGAATGTTTGGTGGAGGATGTTAGGAGTAGGGAATGTTTGGTGGAGGATGTTAGGAGTAGGGAATGTTTGGTGGAGGATGTTAGAGTAGGGAATGTTTGGTGGAGGATGTTAGGAGTAGGGAATGTTTGGTGGAGGATGTTAGGAGTAGGGAATGTTTGGTGGAGGATGTTAGGAGTAGGGAATGTTTGGTGGAGGATGTTAGAGTAGGGAATGTTTGGTGGAGGATGTTAGGAGTAGGGAATGTTTGGTGGAGGATGTTAGGAGTAGGGAATGTTTGGTGGAGGATGTTAGAGTAGGGAATGTTTGGTGGAGGATGTTAGAGTAGGGAATGTTTGGTGGAGGATGTTAGGAGTAGGGAATGTTTGGTGGAGGATGTTAGAGTAGGGAATGTTTGGTGGAGGATGTTAGGAGTAGGGAATGTTTGGTGGAGGATGTTAGGAGTAGGGAATGTTTGGTGGAGGATGTTAGGAGTAGGGAATGTTTGGTGGAGGATGTTAGAGTAGGGAATGTTTGGTGGAGGATGTTAGAGTAGGGAATGTTTGGTGGAGGATGTTAGAGTAGGGAATGTTTGGTGGAGGATGTTAGAGTAGGGAATGTTTGGTGGAGGATGTTAAGAGTAGGGAATGTTTGGTGGAGGATGTTAGAGTAGGGAATGTTTGGTGGAGGATGTTAGAGTAGGGAATGTTTGGTGGAGGATGTTAAGAGTAGGGAATGTTTGGTGGAGGATGTTAGAGTAGGGAATGTTTGGTGTAGGATGTTGTGTTTCTCTTCGGTCTTATACTACTCTTGTTTTTAATGATGATATTGTGGTAAAGTGGGGAAATTCTATGCTCACCAGGGGGGAAACTTTCATTAGCTACGCTGCTGGGATAACATGCCATACTGGCGACCCAATACTCTGCATGTGACCTACTTACAGAAACATTGTATGCTACATGTGCCTTACTTACATAAACATTGTATGCTACATGTGCCCTACTTACATAAACATTGTATGCTACATGTGCCCTACTTACAGAAACATTGTGTGCTGCATGTGACCTACTTACAGAAACATTGTATGCTACATGTGCCCTACGTACATAAACTTTGTATGCTACATGTGCCCTACTTACAGAAACATTGTGTGCTGCGTGTGACCTACTTACAGAAACATTGTGTGCTGCATGTGACCTACTTAAAGAAACATTGTATGCTGCATGTGACCTACTTAAAGAAACATTGTGTGCTGCATGTGACCTACTTATAAAAACATTGTGTGCTGCATGTGACCTACTTAAATAAACATTGTGTGGTGCATGTGACCTATTTACAGCTTAATTGTATGCTGCGTGTGCCCTGCTTACAGAAAAATTGTTTGCTACATGTTCACTTTCACTTTAAAAAACAACTGCATATTTCCACCTACGTTTAGATCGTATACATACATCATTGCTACGTCACTGATACGTCATTGCATATTATAACTACAATAAAACAAGGGGCTTGATAACACGAAGTATGTCGCCCATTTTCCAATCTCTCCGTTGTAATCTAGAAGAAATATTTGTTGAAATCTTTCCATTCCTGGCGGTGATGGCCAAACCACGTGACATTTGTAGTAGGTTAGTAGGTTCCCTACAAAGTGACTTACAACAAATGGCCACTTACCAAGTGCTGATATCCGCGCTTGACTTGGAATGCGTTGAATTATTTGGCCTACAATCCCAAGAACTGACGCATCGGAGAGCTGAGAAAAGTGTGGTAGGCCGTTCTTGAGAGTAATAGCAATACAAACAAGCATCCTGCCCAATAATATAGTTTAACCCATCGGCCTCATTTACGTCAGTTTGTTAGATGTTACTTTGGGTGTTGGTTTTGGGGAGTGGTGGTTTGGGTGGACATCAGGGGTGGATTAAGATTGCACGGGGCCCCTGGCTGCAATTACACCTGGGACCCGGTCCAGCCATTTTATTATATAAAATATAATCAGTGTTGGGGCCTTTAATTTAGCCATAAATCAATGGTGGGTCCTGGCTTTAGCACAATCTGCCTACCCCTTAATCCGCCCCTGGTGGAGATTGGTTTGACTGAGGTACAAGTTTGGTTTGTTTGGCGTGAAGCATACTTTGATCACGCGGTTTATACTGTCTGATATCAATCTACCAGGATGTGACCACCTGTTTTTCTTGGCATACCTGGAACTGTTGTCAAGATCCAAGGACACCTCACCACGCAGACGACTCAGACGTACCTGGCGGGAGTGGTCGAGTTGGATGACTGTACCTGGGTTTCTCCAAGTCCCGGACAGCTGGCCATCTGAGGAAACACGAGAAGGTTTGGTTTGTTTCTGGTTTAAAACAAACCAAGGCAATGAGTTTATTTCTCGTGTAACCGTGTGAGGCTTGCGATTGTCTGGTAAGATACAGTGGACGTTGAGTAACGAGGATATATCATGCCGTGACGTCACGTCTATCCAGGCGGTGTTCTTATCTAACAGGATAAGACTCTTACTCTTACTCTAAAGTAAAGGACGTTTTAAAAGAAGCGATTTAAAGAATGCATTAAAACAAAACAGGAACACAAGAGTTTGTAAAAAAAAGAAGGGAGGTCAACTAAGTGTGGGCGTATCTTTTAGCCTCTATTTAATCTGCTCCTGTACAATGTAGTATGACGTCATGGTATCTTCATTATGTGAAAGTAAGTGTTGGACTTAGGTTTCATTATTTTGAATAGACAAAAGTAAAATTTGATTCGTTATTGCAGTCTCTTTTTTATTAGTTCACTGACAGTCAGATATTTTGGGATGTAATAGGCAGACATATAGAGGAAATAAACAACTGCATTTATTTATCCAAGTTAAAAAGTTGAGGTAAATTTTGAAGATTCGAAATAATACAATTAATAACAGTTTTATAGCACAATTAACAATATATCGGTATGCGTTGGTGAAACAGAGCAAAGATAAACTCCAAATAAAGTTAAAATTCATATGTAAAATTGATAACTAGTTATTATAGATTTTTTTTTATAATTGATGCTATAATTAATAGAAAGATTTCAAAACTGAAATCGCTTATCTCCCTTCAAGTTTTTTCTATTATGTTTTTTTTTAAATTATTTTTCAGCTCCTATTACTTATATGTTATTTGATAATTTCTCATTCTTATCGTGCCACTTCACAGGTAGCGGTGAGCGACTGCCACAGTCCATCGTGCCACTTCACAGGTAGCGGCGAGCGACCTGCCAAAGTCCATCGTGCCACTTCACATGTAGCGGTGAGCGACCTGCCAAAGTCCAAGATCAAAGTTCGCCACGATGAGTGCGCGCGCGTTCAGCACTGCATGTATTGTCTGCACCGAGGAACCTGCTACTCCGGTGCGCATTGGCCAAGAACCGCCCTTGTGCAACATACGGCACCATCTCGTCACTTAGGTCGGGAGGTGCAGTGTGCCATTACGTCTTGAGTGGAATACTGGGGGACTGGGTATGTGTGAAGGATGGGGGTATGGAGAAACCAAGACCTTCCCTAACACACTGGGTCTCAGGCAATGTGCTGTACTTCGTGACCTTGAACCAAGGCTTGATACTCTCCCAACTTGTTTATTGTTTGTTGTATCACACGGCAGACATTCCTGACCGAGTTTTTCTCTAGCCTCTAGCCTGCCGGCTGGACATCTCAAGAGCCGTTTGGTTTGTGTTTGTTACTCAGGCATGTGAAACTCGTGACCCACATATCAAGAGTGGTTTTCTTGATTCTTAGGAATTTTGTTATTTAAGGATTTCGAACAAACACTACAATAAAAACGTATCTTGGAAAAAACATAGTTAAAATAAACGGACCTATGTCGTTAACAAGAAGGAAATGTGGGACTGTGCATGCAAGCGCTGGTCGGGAATGGAGAAGGAAATGTGGGACTGAGCATACAAGCGCTGGTCGGGTATGCGGGGCATACAAGCGCTGGTCGGGTATGGGGGCATACAAGCGCTGGTTGGGTATGGGAGGGCATACAAGCGCTGGTCGGGTATGGGGGCATACAAGCGCTGGTCGGGTATGGGGGCATACAAGCGCTGGTCGGGTATGGGGCATTACTAAATCAGGACATAAAGGGTTGCTTGCTGTAGAAAACTATTATCGGTCCTTAAAGATGGAAGACGAAGAGAAATAAAATTTACAATGGCCGAGATGAGTGATGTAATTTATGTTAAAGCGGTCATAATCTCGAACGGGCGTCAACTGGAAAGAAAATTGCATTGAGGGACGGGGTATGATCAATAATTCTCCATAGCCTCCCCTGCCCCCTGAGCTCAGGTTTGCTGTTACCTACCCATTCCTATAAGTCTAGGCGCCCCAGCCTTAACCACCCCCACCCCTCACTCTCTTTCCTCAGCCCTTACCACTTTTAGTTAATTGCGCAACGTAATGCAGCCTGTCCTGGGTGAACCTGTCGCCTCACGTCACACCTAAAGCCGCCAGTTTCTTCACCTGACCATGTTTTATAGTACAGGCATGTGCTGTCATGGACCCCAGCGGTCACTGTAAGATACGTCACACCTACAGCCACCTGGACAGTGATGTGCTGTGATGTGCTGTGATGGACTCCAGAGGTCACTGTAAGATACGTCACACCTACAGCCGCCAGGACAGTGATGTGCTGTGATGTGCTGTGATGTGCTGGACCCCAGCGGTCATTGTTTGATACGTCACACCTACAGCCGCCAGGACAGTGATGTGCTGTGATGTGCTGTGATGTGATGTGCTGTGATGTGCTGTGATGGACCCCAGCGGTCATTGTTAGATACGTCACACCTACAGCCGCCAGGACAGTGATGTGCTGTGATGTGCTGTGATGTGCTGTGATGTGATGTGCTGTGATGTGCTGTGATGTGCTGTGATGTGCTGAACAGCCCCGCACCCAACGACCTTGAAGAGCGGCTTCTACTCTTTGGAAAGGAATAACTTAAACCTGAAAGGAAGAATAAGGAGATAGAATTCAACGTAATAACGTATGTGCTCATTTAACATATAAGAACAATAAAACCCTAAACTTAGCCCTAGACAGGGCCCCAACACTAACTCTACCGCTGACTTTGTTCCTAGCACTAACCCCAACCTTGATGCTAGCGCTAACTCTAACCTACTTCCTAGCCCTAACCCCAACCTTGATGCTAGCGCTAACTCTAACCTACTTCCTAGCACTAACCCCAACCTTGATGCTAGCGCTAACTCTAACCTACTTCCTAGCCCTTACACTTACACTAAAGTTGTTCCTGGTCTTAAACGCAACTGTCGCTCTAGGCCACTTCTTAGTCTAGGTACTACAGCCGCAACCATAACTATGTTCCCAGCTCCAACAATAACCTTGATCGTTTCCCTAACTATGTTCCCAGCTCCAACAATAACCTTGATCGTTGCCCTAACTATGTTCCCAGGTCCAACAATAACCTTGATCGTTGCCCTAACTATGTTCCCAGCTCCAACAATAACCTTGATCGTTGCCCTAACTATGTTCCCAGCTCCAACAATAACCTTGATCGTTGCCCTAACTATGTTCCCAGCTCCAACCATAACCTTGATCTTTGCCCTAACTATGTTCCCAGCTCCAACAATAACCTTGATCTTTGCCCTAACTATGTTCCCAGCTCCAACAATAACCTTGGTCTTAGCCTTGGTCTTAACCCTAACCTTGGACCTATCCCTAACAAAAATCTTGGACCTATCCCTAACCCTAACCTTGGACCTATCCCTAACAAAAATCTTGGACCTATCCCTAACCCTAACCTTGGACCTATCCCTAACAAAAACCTCGGACCACCCCTAACCCTAACCTTTGACCTCTCCGTAACCCTAATCTTGATCCTAATACTAACATTGGAACTATGCATAAGCCTAACATTGCACATATCCATAACCCTGACCTTGACCCTAGCCCTAACCGTGGATCTACACCTAACCTTAACCGTGGACCTCTCCGTAACCCTTAACTTGGTATAAGCCTTAGACATATCCCTACCCTTACCCTAGATGGCTACTTTTGGTCTTAGCCTTAGACATATTCCTACCCTTACCCTAGATGGCTACTTTTCCGAAACTGACATTCGACTTCCTAAATATTATTCATTATCTAATTATCACGTAACATTTACAAATGGCACTCCTTATAACAAACCGACAAACACACACACACTCACACACACACTTACACACACAGAGACACAAACACACACTCAAAGCACAATCTTCTCCTTCCTCAATGCAGTGCATAATCCACTATTCACTACATGACCTTAGCCTGTACTTGCCATGATAACATACAACTCCGCCATGTTTTTCTTACGGCGGATAAACAGCTTTTTTTTTCATCTTGTTTTGTTTTTCCCCTTTTCCAGGATGTAGCGGGGAAAAAAAAACGAGTTTCGGGTCTTCCCGATAAAACAAAATTGGGGGACAAAAAAACATCTGCAACCACTGAGTGACTGACTGACACGTTGACTTTGTCATGTGGGGACGATACATTACACTTCCTTGAATAACCGACCAAAATACAATTTTAAAAAAGAAAGAAAGAAATTCCCACTGCCTGTTGGATAATTAACTCGTCACTTCTTAATGGGAATTTTTGATAGAATGCATTGTTAGGTGACAAAAGACTATGTGCAAAATTTCAGCACGACTTTCACTTTTCCGCGGGACTACGACAGACAGACAAGACGGTGAAGTTAGTATAAGGGATTTAACAAACAACCCGTAAAAACAAATTTTTTTTGGACTATAAATCCCTTATATATGTGACATAACTAAAAGTATTGATTACGTTCAATGTAATACGCACCGCGCGACAGGCCAATGTGATATCGAGGGCTGGAGTGAGCCTCCAGTGACCCGTGGAGGTCAACTATAGCAGACGGCAACACATGCTACATAGAGATAAACTAAAAATGCATTAATTTAATTACGGTACATTTGATCGATCTGAAATTTTGATACAATTCATTGTTAGGTGACACAAGTCTATGTGCAAAATTTCAGCTTGATAGGATCATGAGAAGTGGGTCATTTTTTTTTACTTTTGTTTTTCCGCAGGCGGGCGGGACTACGACAGACAGAAAGAGAGGACGACATGTCGCTGAAGTTAATGTAAGGGATTTAATAAAACAACCCCGTAAAAACAACGTTTTTGACTATAAATCCCTTATATATGAGACATAACTA
Organism: Ampullaceana balthica; assembly: GCA_944989445.1. Taxonomy (NCBI): domain Eukaryota; kingdom Metazoa; phylum Mollusca; class Gastropoda; family Lymnaeidae; genus Ampullaceana; species Ampullaceana balthica. The sequence goes on along the minus strand of CALYLW010000548.1, from coordinate 88,565 downwards.
AAAGTATTGATTATGTTCAAAAGTGACAAACATTTACAGACTGAAACCGAAATTATCTCCCCTGGCTTTAAAACTGGGGGAAGGGATGATGGGGGTGTGGACATGGACGGGTGGTGTCAACGCGTTAACTCAACTCCAGGTGGTTTACCTGGTTTAAACACGAGATGTGTTCACCGGTGGCTGGCCTGAAGTCAAGTGACCCGTAAAATGTAAACGATAGCGACCGCTACATATAGTTTATATAGATAAACTAAAAATGCATTAATTTAATTACGGTACGTTCGATCGATCTGAAATTTTGATACGATGCATTGTTAGGTGACACGGGTCCGTGTGCCAAATTTCAGCTCGATGGCTTCACTGGAAGAGGGTCATTTTTTTTACTTTTGTTTTTCCGAGGGTGGGCGGGCGGGCTCAAGACAAAGACGGCGGGGAAGTTAATATAAAGGATTTAAAAAGGTGGAAAGTTACAGGAGAATACAAGTCTTAATTTGAGAATGTAAATTGATATTAGACATTGGAGAATTAGTCCATAATTCAGGAGTGATTTTGATTTTGGAGACCGGAAGTCGAAATTAGAAAAAGGAAGTCGACATTGAAGAGGGGATTTTGACTAAATTCGAAGACATATGAGAAATTCTTTACGTTAACTTTATAAACCATTTGGTAAATTTGAACAGCCGATTCAAGCCAAGTGCTTCATGGCTTAATTTGCAGGCAGTTCCACATTTGTAATATTACCATACAGTAAGTTTTGCCGTATTTTTCTCTTGGTCTTCTGCAGTTCCAATCAAAGAGTAAACTAACATGCTACCGTGTTCTTTTCTTTCATATTACGTTTTTAATTGATCATTCTCATAACTACACAACACTGAATTTTGAAAGCCATTTACTTTCTCTATTCCTTCACAACATTGAATTCATAATCCATTTGCTCAAACAATTGCCTTATTCTTAAACTAACCCCCCCCCCTTCTCGTGACTTAATATTTCCACGTGGTGTTACTTTGCGGCTCGCTGTCACGCTGAGGTCACATGAGTTATCCCCCTGTCTAGTCCTGGTCCCGGATCTTAAAAGTTTCCGAATGTGTTGTCAAGTGTAACTGAGTCATTTGTTAGGCTGTCACGACACGTCACTTCTCTCCAGCTTGCAAGTAGGAAAACCCTTCAGTCTGTCACGTGCAAATCTCTTTTAAATTTAATGGATAGATCTATTTTTTGTTTGGTACATAAGTAGCAGAGTTTTTTTTTAAAAAACATAAATGCATCCAAAAATTACGTTTTTGTGTGTAACAAGCAAGGGCGTTACTGTGCTTTCTTGGGCGGACATGAGTTTAAGAAAATTCCTGGTTGCGGAAAACCGCAGCTGATCTAAAGCATCAGCTAAACATAAAGAATGAAATGTCTTTCGTGTCATGTTAGCCATTATCACCTCACTGATGACCTCTACCTTTAATATGCACCACTGGGGACAAACATTCCCAAGGAACCGCATGCCGATTACACTATTAGAAATACATATGGAGTTCTACCGAGAACATTGTATAGATAATAATAGCATTGGCCGTTGCTAATAACGACACTAATAACGCGTGAACAATACACGACTTCCTCTTTTAGCCAAGTCATAAGTCATTACTATGTATAGCGTTGTCTTAACCACCAGCCCTCCCCCTAGCGTCTCATGTACACAACATTACATCAATAGAGCACAATACACCGCCAGGTCCCGGCCCATACAACATAACATCAATAGAACACCATACACCGCCAGGTCCCGCCCCATCTTTGTAAGGTGGTGACGATGCCGTCTGGTGGTGTTGTATGGTGGTGATGATGCCGTATGTTTCGTGGTGTTGTATGGTGGTGACGATGCCATCTGTTGCGTTGTGTTGTATGGTGGTGACGATGCCGGCTGTTGCGTGGTGTTGTATGGTGGTGACGATGCCGGCTGTTGCGTGGTGTTGTATGGTGGTGACGATGCCGGCTGTTGCGTGGTGTTGTATGGTGTACACAATAATCCTCTGAAGAATTGGTTTCAATAAAACAACTTTAATATTTATACTTTGTACAATAAATATAATTTGAGGTTATACAACGTGGAACACACTGGCATACATCCTGCCATGACACCAGCCAACTCTAACACTGACTTCCCAACCTTCTTAGCAAATGGGAAGGACTCTTTTTTCCCGCGCTTTCACTCACATGACCTCTCAGTCATCCAATCACGCAAAACACTCGTGATTCACCCGTGGCATTCGTGACGATGCCGTCTGTTGCGTGGTGTTCTATGGTGGTGACGATGCCGGCTGGTGGTGTTGTATGGTGGTGACGATGCCGTCTGGTGGTGTTGTATGGTGGTGACGATGCCGTCTGTTGTGTGGTGTTGTATGGTGGTGACGATGCCGTCTGTTATGTGGTGTTGTATGGTGGTGACGATGCCGTCTGTTACGTGGTGTTGTATGGTGGTGACGATGCCGTCTGTTACGTGGTGTTGTATGGTGGTGACGATGCCGGCTGGTGGTTTTGGTACATGACGTCTCCCATTGATTAATCCTCTAAGATCTTGTTCCCACCTCCACGACGGACGGCTTCCACCTTGAGCTACCTGACAGTTGCTGTGTGTCATTGTAATGTCCTACCGGTGGAGGGGACGGTGCGGTGTGGCTTTAGCCATGGCGGAGGATCAACTCTGTTAGTTTCTTTGGTCAAATCACTGGGTAGTTGGGGGGGGGGCATGGGAGGGTGTTTTCTTCTTTTCCATTTCTGACGAGTTTAGTGCCAATAGAGAGAACATCTGAACACGTGTTCGTCGCCTCCATATCCCCCCACCCCCACTCTGTTCCCAGCCAGCCTTTCTGCCAATCTCATAATTTAAGTGAAATTTACTCTAAAGTTGTATCATGGTGTCTCCCTCTTCTTAACCCCCCCCTCTCCTCAGCTGTCCGTTGCTGTAAACGGGACATAGAATCAGAGAATCCGAAGGTGCCACCAACCTTTAGCCTGCCCCCTACAGTCAGAGTACAATGTTAAAAAGGCGTCTTGTAATAGATCTATTCAATTTACACATTATTCAAACTCACTTCTTACGGCTCCGTCTCTCGTCCGCATTTATGTAATACAAGACTCTCTAGAGCCAAACAGGGAATACGAAATAATGCCCAGAGGAAACCAAGAAATCAGATGCCCGCGCTGTGTCATTAAACATAACAGATTATTTGATATAAATGATCTTCTCATGACGGATGCGAATTTTTGGGTGAGGTGATCAATAATAGTTGAGTTTCTCGGCATGATCTGGACGATGGGAGTTGTTGTATAATTATTTTCGAAATGCACCTGACACCAAAATGTATTTCTGGAGCCGATGCCTGACGTTAGGAGGAGATACGGCCACGAACAGCAGCTTGGGCCAGACACATCAACAGCAGCTTGGGCCAGACACAGCAACAGCAGCTTGGGCCAGACACATCAACAGCAGCTTGGGCCAGACACATCAACAGCAGCTTGGGCCAGACACATCAACAGCAGCTTGGGCCAGACACATCAACAGAAAAATTTGGAAGAAGATTTTAGCATTACAAGTAATGCATTACGTTCAACTGTTACGTAAGATATAAATACACAGTTCTAATGTTTTATTTGATATTGGAACCCTGCCAACACCAGCTACTCAGTGGCGTAGCGAGGGGTGGCAGGGGGGGCGACTGCCCCGGGCGGCACTTTGCCAGGGGCGGCAAATTCCTAGTAGTTTTTATATATAATTTCTAACAATGAAAATTTTATAAGAAAGTGGAGTTTTTAATCGAAATAAAATAACAGCCAAATAAGAAATTAATAAAAGAAGTGAAAGGAAATATCATCAAGCATGTGAACGTTTCAACTGCCAGAACTTCTTAAATTCTTCTGATACTAATGCTACTGTTCTGAAAAAACACAGCTTGATGTGGTATCAACTTAATTGGTTCTTAAAATTTGACAGCTTTTCCTGTTGTAAAAGCAAATCTTACTGTACCCTATCAATTTGAAACATGAGCGAATCGAATTCTCCGAGCGGCACATTATTGGAGCGGCAAATTCCTACTTGTTAATTAGCTTCTAAAAATAAATAACATTATAATAAAGTTTAACAAAATAAAATTTTTAAAAAAAGAGATATTTTTTTAAAGGAAGAAACTATATTAAAATACGTAAAGGTGTCTAATGCCAAAATTTAAAACTCTTATTCTTTTATTAATCTAAAGACTTATAAAACTAATGCTTAGTGAACTGAAAAACATTGGGACTGAAGTAGTGTACGAACATGACAATTATGTGCTGGTACATTTAATAGATTTTATCGTAGGTAAACTACTGGAACAAAGTTGTTGGCGTAGTTATATGGTCTAGTTATATGGTCTAGTTATATGGTCTAGTTATATGGTCTAGTTATATGGTCTAGTTATATGGTCTAGTTATATGGTCTAGTTATATGGTCTAGTTATATGGTCTAGTTATATGGTCTAGTTATATGGTCTAGTTATATGGTCTAGTTATATGGTCTAGTTATATGGTCTAGTTATATGGTCTAGTTATATGGTCTAGTTATATGGTCTAGTTATATGGTCTAGTTATATGGTCTAGTTATATGGTCTAGTTATATGGTCTTATCATTCAAAGCAAAATTATTTTAATGTTAATGTCTTTATTTTGTGGAATAAATAAAAATGATGAATAAAATTGCTTATCTAATGGAATTAAAACTTGACTCACACAAACACAAAAGTAGCCACTCATGAACAAGCAATCAACATTACCAATTTTTGTTTTGCAACTGGGAAGAATCATAGATTGGATAAAAAGAATAAACTATTAATAAAGAACAAAACAAAGCTGCAAGAGGTTCTTAAAATACGACATTTCTAAAAATATTTTAAATAAATGATGATCTTAAAATAATGGACTGCAGACGCCCAACGTGTGTTCATATTTCTTCGTGGCTGAAAAGTATGCAGGAGTTAAAGAAAAACGCAAAAAAATAAATTTATTTGTCAAATCTCCCACAAAAAGTTCATTTAACCAATTTTGTTTACATGATACTCCTACTGAAACGAACTCTCTAACTCTAACTGTTTTAGTACACTAGAACGTTGTTACGTATTCCTTTCAATGTCCATACTTCGTTTGGAATATCAAATTGCTTCTACAAGCAATGCATTAAACAGAATTAAGGATACAAAATTGTGAATATACCATGGAGCTATTTTGAGGTTATTTTGAAAGCTATAGAAGAATTGGTAGATGCAGACAAAAAGCTCAACACACGAACAGACGCAGGAACTTTGATAGTCACAATGAAATCTTTTTATTTTCTTATTTATAATTTATATCAAAGATGTCCGAAATTATTTACAAACATATATTGTTAAAAAATGCTTAACAGAGGCTGCTAACAGAGAAAGTGATGGAATACTAAAGGATGCTTTGACATTTAATAAAATTTTACGTGAAAAGTTTTATTCTTCATAATAATAACATGAGATTACTGTAGAAATTCATGTGAGTTTTTGGCAGTTATATCGAATTTAGAAAACATATAAGATTTTCGTACACCAGCTAATATACTGGACTTTGAAATTTTGCCATCAAATTAGAGCACTCAAAATATCTCATGTGTCATTGTCAAACAAGGAATATTTGAACCCCAAGGGTAAAAAAAAGAATAAATGAATTCAAGACCAGTTAATTTATTCAAGTTTTTTAAAAAGATATTTAGGCTAGAAGTTACCCTGCCTAAAATAATATCATTAATTCGAACAATGTCTTAAATAATGCAATGTGTGTGACGAAATTTATGGAGATAAAGTCATCTGCGCACGGGAACTGGGTAGAACAAAGGGGAACTCACTATTGTCTGACCCGAAACCATCAACAATGCGACGATCTGACCTGATTAGGTATGCACTGGGATCATGTGACAGGTCACAGTTGCAAGACAAATAAAATCCAATCAGAAAAGGCGTGAATATATTACCCATCGGGTATAAAGGCCAACGCAACCCAAAAATCAGTCTCTTTTCCGCCCAAGACGTCAGCAGATCGTAGTGCCAGTGTGACCATATTTCATACAACTATATCTGCATCCATCCTTGTAGTGGAAGGGCCGACATTATTCTTGCTGACCAGAATCCATGTAAGTTGAACTCTAGCTTTGTTTCCCTCGTATTTATGTATATATTTCCTGTAATTATCTAAATGTTAACCAGTGTATAATGCCGTGTTGAAATTATTGGAATATGTTAACCCCATGATCGCCGTACGGGGCCACGTGCGATGTTTAATTATTCTACATTTATTTTCTAATTAATGTGATTACACGCGCTCCATCAGATAGATGGATCGAGTTATATCTATGTGTACTAAATACCATTACTATATTTACCTTAATCCACTTACGAGGTGTCAGCAAGATCTGCACCCGTGGTGGTAGACATGAGGTCTTAATTTCAGTCTCGTGTCATGTAATGTATTAGATGATAATTTGTTTATATGAATGTATTTTGATCCCCCTTTTGGCACCCTGCTCTGAAGGCTCGGCAGCCAGAAGGGTGGATTAAAACAGACAAAGTGGAGAAACTACCCATGTATGTTTTTTATTTTTAGTCTGGCTTCTGGGCACCAGCTAGAACACGAGACATCGCGAACTCCTGACGGCAGTCCCGCTCAGAAAGAAGTGTCGTTAATACTCAGGACCAACAGCTGGACCCACCGCTGTCCCAAGCGACGTGGACCTGACACCCTACCTCATCCCTGCACCGATCGACAGGACTCTGAGGAGGACAACTCGTGAATGTTCATTCTCTTTTGGGTCGAGTCGTTAGGCTCTTAGGACCCGGTTCATTTTATCGCAAGCGAGCCTCATCAAGCGGGCATCGCCGTAGAGGTAATCCTCTGCAGGTACCGTTACTTCTCCTTCCAAATCCCCGCACAGCTCGGGGCACTCTTCGAGTACGTGGGCCACCGTCTCTTCCGGGTGGCCACACAGCCGACAGGCCAGTTCCCTTCTAGTGTTAAACTTGTACAAGTAGCTTCGTATGGGACAATGTTCAGTTCTCATTCTAGTTATGAGGGTCTGATTGCTACGTCCAATTTTCCACCAGGAGTCGCTTTTGCTCGGTCGCGGCATGTACTGGAATACTTTTCAACTCGACAACTCGACAGTTACCAGTTATTACGTCTAACGTAAACTGACGCTGACAAACTCACACTGCGTATGTCGAAGCATGTACGTGTACTCACACTAAACGTACAGAAGCCGGTTATTCACACTTCCGTGATCACCGAAGTCACCTGGAACCATAGGTGAAGCAGCCTACCGAGCCCAAAGAATCGCACGATTCAGCTAGAGGGAACCTGCAGAACCAACTACACACGTCAGCTCTGACGGAGCCGTGTGTAGGGCAGAAATACCAAGCTGAACGCTTCATCGCACACAGCTGCGGAGAACAACACACACTGACCAGTGGCGCGCGCAGAACCAACCGCCACACGGAGTTGTGAAATTTTTAAAAAATGCATTTTCTGGAAGGAACCAGTTCAATAATTGGCATATTTTCAAAGCGTACACGTAGAGATGACGTATGTTAATATATCTAGTGGATTGTAGTGGATGTTATATGTCCCAAATGAGTCTGCATTACCCCCAAGAATTCCCTTTGACCCCAGATAAGGTAATATACACCTGTTCGCCGACCTCTTTCTTACGGGATGCCCAACAGTCAATTGAGGGGTTTTTAAAGAAATACATTTTAAAATATTATTTTTATATATATATTTTTTTTAAACAAAGAAGTTAACCGTGATGATTAAAAGTCAATGTTTAATTTGTATGCATTAAAATAAAGTATAATCTAAGGATGTTAAACACAGTTCGTTTTTTGAAGGCCGGTTAAACGTTTTTAAAAAACGGACCGGTTCAATCGGATACCTAAAAATTAAAATTATAAAAGTTTATGTTAATATTATTATTAACCCGAAAAGAGCGGATTCTAGCGAATTCATATGCCCACAATGATTCAGCATTACCCCCAAGAGTTCCCTTTTTACACCGAATGAGATAATATATCGCTGTTCACCGACCCCTCGGTTAAACCGCCCGATAGCGGTAGCCATGTATTTTTCATTAGTTTATAAACTCCACAAGAGAATGCAACAATTTAAACACGCCTCGTCCATTGGTGACATTATATTTACAACACTTGTGAAATCGTTGAAATCGTAAAAAAAATTGGGAAAAAACAACACCACAAAACAAAAACAAAAAAACCTAAAAAAAACTCGTGAGCTTCGGAGTAAAAAGTTATGACAATATTGGATATTTTATTAATGTCATATCATTTTTCAGTCTTCAACTTGCAGGAATTACTGTATTTTGCGACGCACAAGATGACACCCTACTTTCCTGTACAAATGTGGGGTTCGTACAGTACTCGCCATATTCCTCTTCCAGCGCATACCAAATAATTTTTAGAAAACATGAGATTTGATATCAATGTGGTAATTTTAGATCAAATGCCTTTGACGTGAATATACTTAACGTGTGTTACGATATTACAATGCAGACCTACACTAAATAAATACTTAAATGACAAAAAAGTGATTTGAAACATACTTATTTTCAAATAGAAATTAAGGTGGTTTTTTGTTGTTTTGTCAGTTTGTGACGTATTTTTGGAGGGGGGGTCTAACTTTTTGTGACGACGCGTGACGAGGGGGGGGAGGGGGTGAAAAATCGGCCAAAATAGCGTGACGTCATTTATGGACGGCCCCTAAGATCAATAATGAATACACCAAGACTATCTAATCAATTGTTATTTTGGCTATTGAGCATGGTATGGCTGAAAACAATTATACATGAAAGATTGTGCAAGTGGGAAAAAACATAAAACTTCATTTGTATTCAAAAATAAAGCTCTTCTCTTGATTTATAACACAAAAATGTATTGTGTCCTTATTTTTATTTTCTAATAAAGACTACCTGGTATCTTTACTTTAGGGGCCGTCCATAAATGACGTCACGCTATTTTGGCCGATTTTTACCCCCCCCACCATCTCGTCACACTTTGTCACAAAAACTTAGAATTCCCCTCCAATATGACATCACAAAGCTGTGACCCCTCCCCCTAAAAGCAGTATTTTCTATTTGAAAATGAGCATGTTTCAAATCAATTTATTGTCATTTTAGTATGTATTTAGTGTAAGACTGCACTGTAGTATCGTAACACGCGTGAATCCATGTAAAACGTCATAAAAATAGTAAGAAATCGAATATTTAAGTGGAACTTTGATTTAAAGTAGCGTGTTTTTTTCACGTGACGTCACAATTCTTAACAACCTCCCCCTCGTCACACATCGTCACAAATATAGGTGCGTGACGTCATTTATGGACATACCTTGTAACATACATATTTTTCGGGGCCAATTTAGGTTCTTCCCCGGGCGGACACATACCCTAGCTACGCCGCTGCAGCAACTATTAATTTCTTATTCACAACTTCTAGAATTTCTTCTTTATGTCCGACTCCGGTGTGAGGTCAGGCTAACCAGCAGACGACAGCAGCATAACAGGCTGTACGACATCAAAGTTTGTAGACATTTACAAATATCTATTTTATACTAATCAAGTATAGACGCGGGGACATGAACAAAAATCTCCGGGCAAGACTCACCGAAATAGGCCACTGGGCATCTATCAGTGGAACCTTTTGAGGACCTCTGACATATATTTAGATATTGTTGAAAACCTCTGAAATTTTGAGCCTTCCATAAATGACGTCGTGCGATTTTGGTCGATTTTTTTACCCTCCCTCCCCCCTCGTCACAAAAACTGAGACCCCATCTTCAATATGACGTCACAAAGCTTTGCGCTCTCCCCCCCCCCATAAAAGCCGATTTTCTATTTGAAATGAGCATGTTTCAAATCACTTTAAAGTCATTTTAGTGTGTATTCAGTGTAAGGCTGCACTCTAATATCGTAACACGCCCGAATCCATGTAAAACTTCATAAAATAAATAGTAAGAAATCGATTATTTCAATGGAACTGTGATTTAAAGTAGCGTTTTTTCGACGTGACGTCACAATTCTTAAAATCCCCCCCTCTCCCTCGTCACGCATCGTCACAAATGTTGGGATCCCCCTCCCCCCTAGGTGCGTGACGTCATTTTTTGGCCGGCCCCTTTATTTATAATACATGCAGGGGCGGATCAAGATCACATGGAGCCCCTGGCTGCAATTCCACCTGGGGCCCGGTCCAGCCACATTTATTATACAATATAATAAGTTTGGGGCCCTTAAATCATTGGGGGCCCCTGGCTTTAGCCCCATTAGCACCCCCCCCCTTTAATCTCGCCATAGAAGACCTGTGAATAATGACATAGTTTGTTTAATGTGAAGGTGATTTCTTTCATTGTACATTTAACTGGCTATCGGAAAGTCTTTAAGGGGTCTATGGAGCTCTTGTTTCATCAAAGATAAGAACAAAATGTTTTCCTGGAGTGCACGGCAGACAAGTTCCCAATATTTACTGTTTACCTTTGTCCAACTGCGTAGCTTTTCCGATTGTAAGATCCGGGAGTTGAAATATCCATGCGTCCGGGAAATCTATTTTCCGCCATTGCCTTTGTTGTGCATTTATTTCCGGGTCATTGGAGAGAGTGTTTACATGATTTTATCGACATAAACAGGCGTTGTTCGGGTCAACACCATAAACGGTGGTGTATGTGTGTGCGGGGGAGGGGGGTTACTCGTTTGGAGTGTGGAGGGGGGTATGGATAAGCCGTGTGTTGCTAACTAGACTTCGGAAAATTTTACGGATTGGGTGACAATGAAAGAGCTGATTGCAGACGACAGACATGATAGAGGCAATGGTCTGTTGATCACATGACGACTTCAGGGCCCGCCACGTCATCTCTGAGTCACATCATCGTCTGCTGTTTCCGACTTTGGCTATTGGAATGTTTGTCAGGAAGGTACTGGGGAAAAAATATAATTATATTTTAAATTAATAATAATTAATAATAATCTTACTTACTCAGTGTTTCGTGTACAAGAATGATGCAGACAATACTATCAGCCGATGGTAGCAGACAATACTATCAGCCGATCGTAGCAGACAATACTATCAGCCGATCGTAGCAGACAATACTATCAGCCGATGGTAGCAGACAATACTATCAGCCGATGGTAGCAGACAATACTATCAGCCGATGGTAGCAGACAATACTATCAGCCGATGGTAGCAGACAATACTATCAGCCGATGGTAGCAGACAATACTATCAGCCGATGGTAGCAGACAATACTATCAGCCGATGGTAGCAGACAATACTATCAGCCGATGGTAGCAGACAATACTATCAGCCGATGGTAGCAGACAATACTATCAGCCGATGGTAGCAGACAATACTATCAGCCGATGGTAGCAGACAATACTATCAGCCGATGGTAGCAGACAATACTATCAGCCGATGGTAGCAGACAATACTATCAGCCGATGGTAGCAGACAATACTATCAGCCGATGGTAGCAGACAATACTATCAGCCGATGGTAGCAGACAATACTATCAGCCGATGGTAGCAGACAATACTATCAGCCGATGGTAGCAGACAATACTATCAGCCGATGGTAGCAGACAATACTATCAGCCGATGGTAGCAGACAATACTATCAGCCGATGGTAGCAGACAATACTATCAGCCGATGGTAGCAGACAATACTATCAGCCGATGGTAGCAGACAATACTATCAGCCGATGGTAGCAGACAATACTATCAGCCGATGGTAGCAGACAATACTATCAGCCGATGGTAGCAGACAATACTATCAGCCGATGGTAGCAGACAATACTATCAGCCGATGGTAGCAGACAATACTATCAGCCGATGGTAGCAGACAATACTATCAGCCGATGGTAGCAGACAATACTATCAGCCGATGGTAGCAGACAATACTATCAGCCGATGGTAGCAGACAATACTATCAGCCGATGGTAGCAGACAATACTATCAGCCGATGGTAGCAGACAATACTATCAGCCGATGGTAGCAGACAATACTATCAGCCGATGGTAGCAGACAATACTATCAGCCGATGGTAGCAGACAATACTATCAGCCGATGGTAGCAGACAATACTATCAGCCGATGGTAGCAGACAATACTATCAGCCGATGGTAGCAGACAATACTATCAGCCGATGGTAGCAGACAATACTATCAGCCGATGGTAGCAGACAATACTATCAGCCGATGGTAGCAGACAATACTATCAGCCGATGGTAGCAGACAATACTATCAGCCGATGGTAGCAGACAATACTATCAGCCGATGGTAGCAGACAATACTATCAGCCGATGGTAGCAGACAATACTATCAGCCGATCGTAGCCACCAGGTGTAAAATATACGATCTCACTACTCGCTTCTAAGACCCCCCCCTCCCGCGTTCTTACAAAGTCAACACTCCCCCCCCCTACGCGCCTCCCTGCCAAGTCCGATCGCCCGAGGTAGACTAAATATAAATATCACTCCTTACTGTTCTAAGGCAGAGTTCCCCAAACAGTGGCTCCAAGACCGGATCTCCATTGGCTGCACAACAAGACATTGTATGGTCAGATATAAAGAAAGTATGTTCAACATAATAAATCTGGCACCGGTCTCTAGCGTCATTGAAAAACAGTTTGAGAGAGTGTGCCCTGGGGAGTCCATTGCTTTAGAATTTAGAGGACCCTTGCAATGAAGATGTCTGAAATTTTGTGTAAAAAACAACATTTTTTTGGGTCACCTTGTTCTATGAAGATATCATGTATAGTTATACATTACACACTGCAAGCTTAAGCCACGCCCACAAATATTCTACCAGACGACATGATTTTTTTAATGATCTAAACTCCAAGCGTTGTCTTTCATCTTTATTTCAAGCGCCCTCCCCCCCCTCTTTGCCAAACCAACCATCAAAATTCCATTTAAGCTGCGTGGCTGCGAAACCGCGAAGATATTTGAACGATGCCGCGCAACAGTTTAGAATTATCGCGCAGCAAATTTTGTTAAAGATAATATTTAGGATCTATGTTCGTAGGGTGTAAAATTTGAACCAAAAAAAAATAGTTGCTTTGCAACTTTGCACATGAGTTGTTTTTTTTTATTTTTAAATCCCTTATATTAACTTCACCGCCATCTCTGTCTTGGGCCCGCCCGCCCACGGAAAAAAGAAGTCGAAAATGACCAACTTCCCGTGAAGCCATCGAGCTGAAATTTGGCACACGGACCCGTGTCACCTAACAATGCATCGTATCAAAATTTCAGATCGATCGAACGTACCGTAATTAAATTAATGCATTTTTAGTTGATCTATATAAACTATATGTAGCGGTTACTATTGTTTACATTTTACGGGTCACTTGACTTCAGACCAGCCATCGGTGAACACATCTCGTGTTATAACCAGGTAAACCACCTGGAGTTGAGCTAACGCGTTGACGCCACCCGTCCATGTCCACACCCCCTCATCCCTTCCTACTAATAACATGTTTTTATATTATACATTTACTCATCCCTTCACCCAGTTTTAAAGCCAAGGGAGATAATTTCGGTTTCAGTCTGTAAATGTGTGTCGCGTTTGCACATAATCAATACTTTTAGTTATGTCTCATATATAAGGGATTTATAGTCAAAAACTTTGTTTTTACGGTTGTTATATTTAAAATTATGTTGCACACGGACCAATGAAATTTAGAGGGAACATTAACCACCACCCCTCGCCCCACCCCCCCCCCTTCCAAAAAACAAACAAAACAAAAGCAAAACCCTGCAAGTTCGTGCCCATCCAATCAAATGTCTACTTCTGTTCAAAGCATCATAGCTTGCCCCCCCCCCTCCACTGTATCATTAGCTGATATATTTAGTTATCGCGTCTATATTATTGGGCTGACATTCGTCATCGTTGAGTTTCATGACCAAACGGAAATAGCCCCGTGCCTCCCGGCTGATACGTTTGTCATCATTCTGACCAACGAGTTGGCTTGTTGGGTGCGTATGTTGTTATCTCCCCCTTGTTTACACTATGTTATCGCTCCTGAAATCTCCGCCGTGCTATTTCTAAGAGGTGGATAAAGGGAAATAAAACGGTGGATGCCGTAGTTTCAGTAAAGACGTTTAAATTTAGACTCCACTCTCAAGGTCACTGTGGCCAAGAGGTCAACTCATGTTTAATTTTAGACGGCAGTCTGTATAGTACACGGTCTAAAACAATTAATAAACAGATTCGAACGTATGAAGAAGTTTCGTTCCGAAAAAGAGATTTTTTTTTGTAGAGGTCCACCCGAAAGGTGAGAGGGAAATGAGATTAGTCTTGCTATTGGCGTCCGTTGATTGTACGCAATGTTGTAGTGGTTGGTAGAAACTAGAAACTATAATCAATTCGGACCTTGGCTGATCGCACCCTCCCCGCCCTCATCACTTGGTCTCTTTACACACATACCTTCCCAATTTGCAACACACATCCTAAAGATTAATTTTTTAAAAAAATTTTTTTTATAAATTTTATTTTATGCTATAAGCTTGCTCTTTTAATTTTTGTTCCTTCTAAGAAAGCGTCTCTGTCTCCATTTTGATTTTGGTCTAAACGACTTTCTGTGAAACCTCAGCTATGACGTCATAGTAGGGTGAGGTCAATAAATCGGCTCGTGTTAACATAATAGCGGGTTCACGGCAGAGCGAAGCTTTTAAACAAATCTTATGAGCGATAAAGGGTTAATGTTCTTTTATAATGAGTTAGATCAGTGCTTCTCAAACTTTTTAGTATGGCGGACCGGAAGGAATTTTTTCCAATTCCCCAGGGACCGGTGCACTATTTCCCCTGCACTGACAATTTTTTCTGTACTATTTTGATAGCTTCTGCGGACCGGTGGCGGATGGCCCACGGACCGGCACCGGTCCGCAGACCACCACTTTGAGAAGCACTGAGTTAGATGATGTCTTATTTTTCTTGTTGTCTCTTTTTAAAAGTATTTGTGTAAAAATAAAAATCTTTTTTCATTTTAATAATATATTTATGTATAATATCTTGAAATATATTCTATGTGGACTTGTGGTCCTCAATTGTAATTAGATTTTATTGAAGTTATATTACTTTGTAATTATTATTATTTTTATTACATCGTGGAAAAATAGAAATCTATGTTATTTTTTCGATTTTGAGTAGCTATGCCAGGTCCTTGTTCTAAAATATTCGTACTATAACGGGCCCATCTACCAGCGTTCTACTGTATATTTATTGTGCCACTTTGGCTCTGAAAAGACATTCACAAATATATCGATGCAAAAAACTAAGCGGCAGCGATACAAACAACTATACACAACTGCTCGGCGTAATTTCAGTTAAATAATAATACACAAGATCTGTGTATGATGGTTGATGTTTGCTGGACTCCAGCACGAGGCTTAGCTTTGACACTACTAGACGTAATTCTGTTAAAGGAGAATACATATATGTACTGCTATTGTTGCTTGCTGATGGGGGAAGGTAGGGATGATTGCTGGACTACGGCACGTGGCTGTGGTTTGTAACTACGGGACGTATTCTGTTAACGAAAAATACTACAATTGTTTGTATGATGTATGATGTTTGCTTTACTTCAGCACCAGGCTGATATGTAAAACGCTGGAAAACAAACGCCCCGTAAACGTCAACTTAAATTGCTGCCCATGCTAATGTGTTTAAATTGATGGGGGTACGGGGGAGTAGTAATAAAGGGTTCTCATCGTGGTGTTGGGGGTACGGGGGAGTAGTAAAAAAAGGGTTCTCATCGTGTTGTTGGGGGTACGGGGGAGTAGTAATAAGGGTTCTTATCGTGTTGTTTATAATTCCACCCAAACAAATATAAATATAGGCTTGTAGATGTAGAGCATAAATGGAACATAAAGTGACATGGTGCTAGAAAGACCCTGCCACATTGGGCCATCATCGCTCTCAGATGAACGCTATTTTACAATACTTCAAGTTCACAGCTACAGACAGCACGATTCTCTTGTTCCAATACAAATCTTTTCAACACTTGACACAAACACCGTCCCACCGTCCCATCAACACTTGACACAAACACCGTCCCACCGTCCCATCAACACTTGACACAAACACCGTCCCACTGTCCCATCAACACTTGACACAAACACCGCCCCATCGTCCCATCAACACTTGACACACACATCCGTCCCACCGTCCCATCAACACTTGACACACACATCCATCCCACCGTCCCATTAACACTTGACACAAACACCGCCCCACCGTCCCATCAACACTTGACACAAACACCGCCCCATCGTCCCATCAACATTGACACACACATCCGTCCCACCGTCCCATCAACACTTGACACACACATCCGTCCCACCGTCCCATTAACACTTGACACAAACACCGCCCCACCGTCCCATCAACACTTGACACAAACACCGCCCCACCGTCCCATCAACACTTGACACAAACACCGCCCCACCGTCCCATCAACACTTGACACAAACACCGTCCCATCGTCCCATCAACACTTGACACACACATCCGTCCCACCGTCCCATTAACACTGAAAATGCTCACATTGATTAGATGAGAAAAGGTCATTGATGAGACGTCACGAAACGTTCTCTTGAATAGACTGACATCAGACTACAGGATCTATGGAACAATGTCGGTCAGTCAGTCAGTCAGTCAGTCAGTCAGAGAAACGCTACTGACAAAAAACAAAACATAGAAACAAACAGATAAAGTGCCGGATATCTTCATCAACACGAGGCTCCGTAAAAGCACAGCAAGCGAACACTGTTCTCGGTGCATAATATTTGTCTGTAAGTTTTGATGTAATAAATCTGTCGTGCACTACTCCGAGGTCGTTAACAACATAACATATGAATGTTAGTTATGGGGCGTGACAGAACTTGGTGGTGGCGTACCAAGGGGGGCAATAATGGCGTTAGCTCTGATTCGGATTCTTAGATAAGTAGTTACTGTGAGATATTTGAAATTTATGTTTGAAAGAACTCTAGTAGGCGGAAAGCTCTTTGTCGCAGATTATGTGTTATTTCTCCCACTATTGTTCTGGTGGATCTGTTCTTTATTTGTTTTCATTCTCAAAATAAGTATTCACAGTCTGTGCTCGATAGCTGATTGATATCATTCAGTCAAATATTGATCTGTTCTTGAAGTCGAGGCTTGCCACTTCATTTGAGGCGTTGATGGTGAGGATTGGGGAGGGGGGCGCCCACATTTCCTCAGGTGATATTTTAAAATACCTGACTGCCTGACACTCGCACCAGATGATCCTTAGAAGACGACGAGGCTTCCAGCAACATGTTTACCTCAAGTCACGTGATGGATTGCAGGTTAGTGCCACCTCCTGGCGACCCACCTCATGCCCTGATCTCATTTTGTCTGGCGCGTTGGGTAAAAGGTCGGGACAGTTCTCGAAAGCACAAAATATGTATCAAAATATCAAGTTCGAGGTATAGAGAACTGCCTTAGAAACAACATTAGCTTCTTCCGTATATGCGTTTTAAGAAACATCGCAATCGGTTAACTAAACCAACAAAATGACTCACAATAAAATTGTATCTTCCAGGATCCCACATGACTCTCAGAAACAAATGACTCTTCGACAAAATGATCGCGTGATTAAAGGACCCTTTTCAATAAGGCTCCCAATGAAAGGCCCCCACAGCAATCTAACCATCGCTGACTGTCCACTACTTCACGCCATTTGTCCCAGGTCCTGTGCTGAACTTAGGGAGTTGATGAATGACAGGCCGGTCCATTCCTTGAGGTCGTCCTCCTAACTCTTCTTTTACTTGCCACTTTTTCTTCTTCCCTTGACTTTGCATTGCATTTTGCTCTTTGCGGGGTCAAATTGTCCAGGGCCGAAAATTTGAGAGACGAGCATGCCTTCCTTTAACGTAAGACATGGAGTATAAGACACAATTTAACTTTCGGGTTCGCCTCGAGGGAACAATTACATGGAAATACGCCCCCCCCCACACCACCTTTCCCCAGTATGTTATAAATTAATGATGTTATATATTTAGAGCAACGACGCGGGACGCGGGATTTAGGGGACGCTTGTCGAGTGGCAGCGCACTGGACTGTCGTACCGATGGTCACGGGTTCGAATCGATGTGTTCGAAGGCATGGGTTTGTTCCCGGGGCTTAGGGCGTCCCTGAGTCACCCCGCTCCGAATGGGTACCTAACACTACATGTAGTTAGGCGGCTGGGTAATGCGTGGAACCCACAAAGCCGTGGCCTGTGAACGCTGCATCACTTACCAACAGATCATCTGTTATGGTCTGTGGACGCAACTATCTTCTGCATAGAAGGAGCGTCTGTATAGATAAGATAAGATAAGATAAGATAACGATAATATTAAATCCTGTCAAGTCTGAAGAAGTCTGCCTCTAATGTATCAGACACTGGTGTCTTGTCTCTATGACATCAACAATTACACTCTCGCATCATTGCACCCCGATGTCAATACCGACTAAAATGACACGCTAACGTCATTATTTCACTGAAATATGTTATAGTTTTTTTAGCGTGTCTCTTTATATCAGTGTATAATAAGAATAATTCTAAATGAGCAGCAGAGATAATTGACGTCTGCTGTTAAACTTTCAACCAATAGAAAACCTATTTACTTAAAGCTTTGAACACAAGTTCTATCGGTAATTCCCTGTAAATCGATATTTGTTTTTAAATCGGAATGTAGGTAAGAAAAAAAATGTCCGATGTAAAATAATTTACATTTTGTAGGCCTCACAAGTTTGTTGAACTTAACACCCAGTATAAGTCTGTGATGGGGTGTTGTTGAACTTAACACTCAGTATAAGTCTGTGATGGGGTGTTGCTGAACTTAACACCCAGTATAAGTCTGTGATGGGGTGTTGTTGAACTTAACACTCAGTATAAGTCTGTGATGGGGTGTTGCTGAACTTAACACCCAGTATAAGTCTGTGATGGGGTGTTGCTGAACTTAACACCCAGTATAAGTCTGTGATGGGGTGTTGCTGAACTTAACACCCAGTATAAGTCTGTGATGGGGTGTTGCTGAACTTAACACTCAGTATAAGTCTGTGATGGGGTGTTGCTGAACTTAACACCCAGTATAAGTCTGTGATGGGGTGTTGCTGAACTTAACACCCAGTATAAGTCTGTGATGGGGTGTTGCTGAACTTAACACCCAGTATAAGTCTGTGATGGGGTGTTGCTGAACTTAACACCCAGTATAAGTCTGTGATGGGGTGTTGCTGAACTTAACACCCAGTTTAAGTCTGTGATGGGGTGTTGCTGAACTTAACACCCAGTATAAGTCTGTGATGGGGTGTTGCTGAACTTAACACCCAGTATAAGTCTGTGATGGGGTGTTGCTGAACTTAACACCCAGTATAAGTCTGTGATGGGGTGTTGCTGAACTTAACACCCAGTATAAG
Organism: Ampullaceana balthica; assembly: GCA_944989445.1. Classification (NCBI taxonomy): domain Eukaryota; kingdom Metazoa; phylum Mollusca; class Gastropoda; family Lymnaeidae; genus Ampullaceana; species Ampullaceana balthica. The sequence goes on along the minus strand of CALYLW010000548.1, from coordinate 69,054 downwards.
TCTGTGATGGGGTGTTGTTGAACTTAACACCCAGTATAAGTCTGTGATGGGGTGTTGTTGAACTTAACACCCAGTATAAGTCTGTGATGGGGTGTTGCTGAACTTAACACCCAGTATAAGTCTGTGATGGGGTGTTGCTGAACTTAACACCCAGTTTAAGTCTGTGATGGGGTGTTGCTGAACTTAACACCCAGTTTAAGTCTGTGATGGGGTGTTGCTGAACTTAACACCCAGTTTAAGTCTGTGATGGGGTGTTGCTGAACTTAACACCCAGTTTAAGTCTGTGATGGGGTGTTGCTGAACTTAACACCCAGTATAAGTCTGTGATGGGGTGTTGCTGAACTTAACACCCAGTATAAGTCTGTGATGGGGTGTTGCTGAACTTAACACCCAGTATAAGTCTGTGATGGGGTGTTGCTGAACTTAACACCCAGTATAAGTCTGTGATGGGGTGTTGCTGAACTTAACACCCAGTATAAGTCTGTGATGGGGTGTTGCTGAACTTAACACCCAGTATAAGTCTGTGATGGGGTGTTGCTGAACTTAACACCCAGTATAAGTCTGTGATGGGGTGTTGCTGAACTTAACACCCAGTATAAGTCTGTGATGGGGTGTTGCTGAACAACAAAGTTGTTTCTTCTATTTCTTGAATGTGTTTGGTCTGATCAGATTGAAGGAAGTGAAAACGACAAACGGTTCGAAAAGTTTTTATTTTAATGATATTACCATCATCCTAACCCAGCGCTTCTCACAGTGGCGTGTTGGTGTCACCCAGTGTGGTAGCTCATGGTGTCCCCCTCACGATTTAGGGGCCGTCCATAAGTGAAAAATCGGCCATAATCGCGTGACGTCATTTATGGACGACCCGCTATCCCATAGACCTCCTCCAGGTCCGCCCGTGCCAAATAAAGAAAACAAAGAATTTTATATTTGGGGCCGTCCATAAAGTACGTCACGCTCCAGAGAGGGGGGAGGGGTGTAATAAAGTGCGACCGTTTGTGACAGGGGGAGGGGGGCCCGGTCATGTGTGGCGTCCTTGTGTTTTATATTAAATTTTAATTATTTTCTTAATTAAAAAGAAATTTTTGTTCGAAAGTGTGACGTTCTTTAGGGGGGGGGGTTTCCAAGATTTGTGACAGTTTGTGACAAGGGGGAGTTAAAAATGGACAAAATTAGCGTGACGTACTTTATGGACAACCCCTTTTGGTGTTATCCCTTGTGTTGGTCTCACCCGGTGCGGTCTCACCCAGTGCGGTCCGCACACCCCCCCCCCTACTGACGCCTCTGGCTTCTCATCATTCTATTGCATAGTGCCATAATCCCGCTGTTAGATTGGTCAAGCTGTCCAGACCGCAGCTATAGACACTGACATCAAGAAACATGTTGAGAGGAGGGAAGGTGGGGGAGGGCTTGTAAATAAAAGGTTGGTGATTGATTGGTCATAAAAGATGGCAGAAGAGCCAGGAATAACAAACGATTGGCTAAGAGAGGACAATGTATGTCAGTCTCTGGGGTACGTTTTAAATATACACCGCCCTTGTTGTAGTTAGCCGTGCAAGTCATCAGCGTTAAGTTTAGAGTTTAAAATAAAGATTAGATCGACGAGGAGAGAAGAAGAAGAAAATAAATCAGCAACAAAGCATTATATCATTCATCATTTTAAAAAAACCCGCCAAAAAAAAAGTTTTTGACTATAAATCTTTTGTATATGAGACATAAGGGGCCGTCCATAAAGTACGTCACGCTCCAGAAGGGGGGGGGTGTAAGAAAGTGTGACAGTTTGTGACAGGAGGGAGGGGGGTCAGGCCATGTGTGACGTCACGTTGTTTTATATTAAATTTTAATTATTTTGTTAATAAAAATAATATTTTTTTAGAAAGTGTGACGTACTTTGGGGGGTGGGGGAGTGTCCAAGATTTATGACAGTTTGTGACAGGGGGGAGGGGGGAGTTAAAAATGCTCAAAAATAGCGTCACGTACTTTATGGACGGCCCCTAACTAAAAGTATTTATCATGTTCAATATTATACCCACCGCGCGACAGACTAGCATAAAAATTTGCAGATCGGGGAAAATATAATAACAAATATTTTTAATATAAAACAATACGCACCGCGCGACAGACTAGCATTGTAATAAACATTTATATGCTACATACGGATACATAGAGATAAACTAAAATTAATTAAATAAATTACTGTACATTATATCAATGTGAAATTTAGATGGATCATTTTTATCGTCGCCATGAGTCTGCCTGCGAAATTTCAGCTCGATAGGATACCGTGACGTGGGTTAAAAATCGATCCAAAGTTTTTGCGACAGACAGACAAGCAGACGCTACGAGTTAAATATAAAGGATTTAAAAATTAAGAACCTCAAATAAAAATGTATCCGCAAATCAGTTTCGACTTCCGAGCTATTTCAATACTAGATATACGTCTAATCATAAGCGTGAACAACTTGTTTTTTTTTAAACAACACACACACACACACACAAACAAACGTCATGATAAAATATAAAGGTAAATAAATATGTCACTCTTACAGGTTTGCCGAGATAAAAACTCTTCGGGGGACAGTTTCCAGGAAGTAACATCGTCAAGTTGTTTGTTGAGAAATCACTGTAAGGGAGAGAGAAAAAAAAGTGAACTAGTCGAAACCTCGGAGCACTAACTTGACAGACGTTCTCGTGGCGTCATTTGTTGAGATTGTCACTGGCTTAGTACATCAAATACTCTCCACATAAATGGAAAACGAATAAACATGTTAGACATTTATATTTTTAATTGAAATAAAATTTATCTCCCGTTATTTCTTTTATTTTTTTTCCAGTGAGAAAGAAAGAGAGAGAGAGAGAGAGTTTTGCTTTATTAACCTAACCCGGAAGTGCGCGGAGGGAGGGATAATTTAAAAACTTTCATCGGAACACTTATGTGGGGATTTTTAAGAAAATGAAGAAAGTAAACAGAGGCGTTATAAATGAGGAGGCGTATGTGTTAATATTAAAATTTGTGTGTTTGTGTGTATGTGTTCTTTTTAAGTGGGAGAGTGGGGTGACTCATTTTATTTTTTAATCATAAACTCATCAAAACACGCGTTTGTCTTTATGTAAATCAACTTTGGCCTTACTTTACATTATGTCGGGACATCATCTCTCCCCCCTCCCCCCCCACATACAATTGTCTCTCGTTTGTTTGTTGTTTTATTTATGTTCAACGTTTCTTAAAGTGCAAACGTGCAACAAGCCAGGGGTCACGCCGAAGGTCAAGGACATCTCACAACTGATCATCACACCCTCCCCCCAACCCCGCCCCACAAGGTTTGGTTACAGGGGGGGGGTGGCCCTAGTGGGCAGTGTTGGTAAACAGAAGGATCCAGAAATAGACCTGCGGACGTAACCTACACCTGCTTACACCATAATAAACCTTGAGAGCTTGACCTCCGACTGTCGTGCGGAGTTAATTTTAGCAGCCGCGGAGCAGGGCGAATTGTTTGTCCCATCTATTCCGTTCTATTGAATCGCCAACTTTCGTCTCTGACACAATCATTCGAATCCACAATCATTCGGATCCACAATCATTCGGATCCACAATCATTCGGATCCACAATCATTCGGATCCACAATCATTCGGATCCACAATCATTCGGATCCCATTGGTTTGAGGTTGTCTATGACGTCATTCTCGAGGCAAAAATGGATACTCTATTAAGATTTCATTGTGTGTCGTATATACGACATGTGTTGACAAATCACAAAGCAGGAAAAAAGAAAATATTATCTCGGCATCTGTAGTCATGGTCTTCCCTAAGCTCAAGGCCTTTACTTTTATCTTTCACTTAACTTCTTACTTACTAAATTCTCTTTGCCATCTTTATTAGTGATGTACCCTTACTTTCTATCTTACCATTATATTTATACCCAAGGCAGTTTCATTTCCTTCTAAGTCAGTACTGTCCCTTTACCTTGTTAATTAATACTGTCCCCTTTTCTTCTTACCTGCTACGTTTCATTTACAGCCCTACCCACACCGATGCCGCAGCCCATTTCCCTGTGTTATTCACAAAACGCGTGGAATCTCTTTTCACCGCCGTCTTCTGTAAATAATCAACAAATTGTAATCACGTCATCAACATATTTTTGTAGTTTTAATTTGATTAAATAACCCCGACCCCCCTCCCCCCTTTTCTAATACATAGAAAAGAGGAAAATAAAAATAAGAAAAGAACGGCACTCACCACAGTTTATCGCAAATGTTAAAAAAACAATTTTTAAAAAATAGTGGTTCTCAAAATATCAAAATATTTGTTTCCCAATGCCAAACAGCACTCTACGCCACCCATACACACACACTCGCACATACACACACATACACACACATTTATATCTTGACTAGAGCATGGGTCGGCAAACAGGGGTCGGCAAACAGGGGTCGGCAAACAGGGGTTAATTAACCCATTCGGCTTTTCAAAGAAAGTAATAAAAGGAATTAATGCAGAGTCATTGAATGCAAATTAAATCCGTTAGAATCGCTACTTTAAGGGTATCTTCAACGTACAATTTTATATTTTGGGGTATCAGGCAAACAAGTCTCCTGACCAGTGGTCTAGAGAGGTGCAGGGTATTGATGTCCTATTAACTGTATTAGGTATCAATGGAACATTCGCTTTACGACAGCCGACACCAATGTCGTGTGTGACATCACGACAAGATAACATTCTTGCCTCGACCACGGTAACTGTGGCCCCTGATAAAAACGTTCAAGTATAAAATGCATTCAATTAAATTTGTGCTGTTCTCCAGGAAGCACTCGTGTTTATACAGATCACGATGTTAATACACTTTGCTCTTGTTTTCCTGCCACACGCATGGTCCTGTTTACATTTAGCACGGTGCTCCTGTTTACTGTCATACTGCACATGTTTACTGTCACACTGCAGCTGTTTACTGTCACACCGCAGCTGTTTACTGTCACACTGCAGCTGTTTACTGTCACACTGCAGCTGTTTACTGTCACACTGCAACTGTTTACTGTCACACTGCAGCTGTTTACTGTCACACTGCAGCTGTTTAATGTCACACTGCGGCTGTTTACTGTCACTGCGGCTGTTTACTGTCACACTGCAGCTGTTTACTGTCACACTGCAGCTGTTTACTGTCACATTGCAGCTGTTTACTGTCACACTGCAGCTGTTTACTGTCACACTGCAGCTGTTTACTTACACACTGCATCTGTTTACTGACACGTTCCTCGTGTCAACACGGCACAATGCCTCTGTCGATGGCCAAACTCTTCTTGTTCACAGCCTTGTTGCTCATGTTTACTGCAGTATATCTTGTGTCTACTGTCACAGTACTAGAACTACTGTGTACTTTTGCATTTCTTGCGACTACTGCAATCTTGCTTGTGTTTGATATCCCGCCGCAATCTTGCTTGTTTGATATCCCGCCGCTCTTGTTGAGCTGTCAAATAATCCTTGTTGCTCCTGTTCCAATGCCTCCATGAAGTCTAACCAAGTTCCCTCCATGAAGTCTAACCAAGTTCCCTCCATGAAGTGTAACCAAGTTCCCGTTCGTTGTTATCAACACTGCTCACCTGACGTCATCTTATTGCTAGGACAAGCAGGAGAATAACGCGTGGCATCCTTAATTGATGGTTCCTGCTTACAGAGAATAACGCGTGGCATCCTTAATTGATGGTTCCTGCTTACAGAGAACAACGCGTGGCATCCTTAATTGATGGTTCCTGCTTACAGAGAATAACGCGTGGTATCCTTAATTGATGGTTCCTGCTTACAGAGAATAATGCGTGGCATCCTTAATTGATGGTTCCTGCTTACAGAGAATAATGCGTGGCATCCTTAATTGATGGTTCCTGCTTACAGAGAATAATGCGTGGCATCCTTAATTGATGGTTCCTGCTTACAGAGAATAACGCGTGGCATCCTTAATTGATGGTTCCTGCTTACAGAGAATAACGCGTGGTATCCTTAATTGATGGTTCCTGCTTACAGAGAATAATGCGTGGCATCCTTAATTGATGGTTCCTGCTTACAGAGAATAATGCGTGGCATCCTTAATTGATGGTTCTTGCTTACAGAGAATAATGCGTGGCATCCTTAATTGATGGTTCCTGCTTACAGAGAATAATGCGTGGCATCCTTAATTGATGGTTCCTGCTTACAGAGAATAATGCGTGGCATCCTTAATTGATGGTTCCTGCTTACAGAGAATAATGCGTGGCATCCTTAATTGATGGTTCCTGCTTACAGAGAATAATGCGTGGCATCCTTAATTGATGGTTCCTGCTTACAGAGAAATGTCCATCTCCAAATTCCAAACATTTAAAAATAGCAGTGTTGAGGTTTGTATGCCGGGAAAGGTTACTACCAGTGTTGAGGTTTGTATGCCGGGAAAGGTTACTACCAGTGTTGAGGTTTGTATGCCGGGAAAGGTTACTACCAGTGTTGAGGTTTGTATGCCGGGAAAGGTTACTACCAGTGTTGAGGTTTGTATGCCGGGAAAGGTTACTACCAGTGTTGAGGTTTGTATGCCGGGAAAGGTTACTACCAGTGTTGAGGTTTGTATGCCGGGAAAGGTTACTACCAGTGTTGAGGTTTGTATGCCGGGAAAGGTTACTACCAGTGTTGAGGTTTGTATGCCGGGAAAGGTTACTACCAGTGTTGAGGTTTGTATGCCGGGAAAGGTTACTACCAGTGTTGAGGTTTGTATGCCGGGAAAGGTTACTACCAGTGTTGAGGTTTGTATGCCGGGAAAGGTTACTACCAGTGTTCAGAGGTCACGTATTTACGTCTGGTCAGGATCTTAATAAATGTAGCCTAGAATTTAAATGCATTTCTTCATTATGCGCTTTTCCAAGATTTCTGTTTTGCTCGCACCGAGTCGCACCGAGTCGCATACATCAGCAAGAAGAGTGCATTACATAAAAAACAACAAAAATAGTCCAAGTTTTACTAGCAAGTCCTTGAATTACTGATTAGGATAATATAAGAGCACCGATAGCCGTTGGACAAATGCATGTCTGTGTGTGTGAGAGGGAGGCGGGTGTTGGTGGCCGTGGTGGTGTTGGGGGAGGGAGGCGGGTGTTGTTGGCCGTGGTGGTGTTGGGGGTTCTATTCAGCAATCTTCCAGGTTTTCATCGTTTACTCAAGACTTAAACGAATCATGGTCGTTTGGCTCCAGGATGTCATCCAAAAATGGCTGTGCAATATTTTGGTCATCGCGGGCGTATGTTTGTTTGTTTTTTCAGTTTGAAAAACAGAAAGAAAAAAATGTTTTTTATTTTTGAACATGGCATGTGTTCATAATTCAATCTGTCATAAGCCTGCCTGTCTGTCTGTCTGTTGTTTTGAATCAGTTGGCGTTCTGACTGAGATTGTTAGGGAGGCCTTCCACAACCTCTGCGACTGTCAACGACCTGTGATAATATATAGTTAATGGGGCCCCGGATTGTTACATGGGGCCCCGGATAGTTACATGGGGCCCCGGATAGTTACATGGGGCCCCGGATAGTTACATGGGGCCCCGGATAGTTACATGGGGCCCCGGATAGTTACATGGAAATTATTTAAAATACCATCTGTGAAATTTTGCTTTGAATCGAAGGACGATTAAACTGAAATGTTTCAGTTTGATTCATATTTAAAATATCTTCACCACAGACTTTATTTTATTATAAGTAATTCGTTCTATGAAATGTTAAAATAACTTCGACTTTAAGAATACCGATCTTTATATCATTTTAATTTGTTTAATACTTAGATCAATAATTAAAGTATTTTATTTTCTGTTTCTTTAGCTAATGATTATAAACCATGAAAGAAAATTTCTGCATGGCTTAATTAATTATTTTTAAACTATATGATATCCACCCTACCAAACGTTACTTTCACCGAAGCAGTCGCTGTCAACAATGATAATTTAATGCTGACACACACTTGTAATACTTAAGTCGCTGTCAACAATGATAATTTAATGCTGACACACACTTGTAATACTTAAGTCGCTGTCAACAATGATAATTTAATGCTGACACACACTTGTAATACTTAAGTCGCTGTCAACAATGATAATTTAATGCTGACACACACTTGTAATGCTTAACGCTAAGCAGACAGAAAATCCCTTAAAAGTCCACCTTAGCGTACAATATATGGTTAACGTTACATCGAGCCTCCCACACGATAGAAATTCACATAAAAAGAAAGTCTTTAATAATAATTTTTGAAAACACTGATCATGTCCAAACCACTTCGCCAGGGTGCCACACATGTCCCTTCCCCGCACCCATCCCCCCCCCACACACACACGACACTTTCGTCCTTGATCCGACTTTGCCAGGAATACCTGAGCTGTTTCACCTGTGGACCTGTAATTACCCCAGCGGATGGCATACCCCATTATATCCACTTTTGTTGTTTATTGAACATCCTCAGTTAACGCCCTTTCCGTTCAGCTGCTGACAGCACAGATTTGTCAGGCGCGAGCTCGGAGGAAGGCCATTGGCTGAAATTCTTGTTGTCCCAGTAAAGACATGAGTTCTGTGTTTTGTTTTTGTTTTGTTTCCTGGGGAAAAAATGAATTAGTTCTACAGTCAGGTACTGGTACAGAGTCACATACAACATATTATTAAAGTATTGGTTGGAAAGTTTGATACATGAGTACCGTGGTTGGTTTATATATTAACTATATCAACTTATATATATATATATATATATATATATATATATATATATATATATATATATATATATATATATATATATATAATAGTGTAATACGAGAATATTGCTTACTTTGATGGATACAGAAGAGATGACTAAAATCCATATCAAATAAGATCTAATCTAAAATAAAATTAAAAACCGTAAAAACAACGTTTTTGTCTATAAATCCCTTATATAGTAGACAGAACTTAAAGTATTGATTATGTTCCAACGCGACGAACATTTACAGCCTGAAACTGAGTGAAAGCTCCCTGTTTAAAACACGAGATGTGGTCATCGATGGCTGGCGTGAAGTCAAGTGACCCATAAAATGTAAACAATAGCGACTGCTACATATAGTTTTATATAGATAAACTAAAAATGGAATTATTTAATTACGGCACATTCGATCGATATGAAATTTTGAAAAGATGCATTGTTAGGTGACACTAGTCTATGTGCCAAATTTCAGCTCGATGGCATCACGGGAAGTGGGTCATTTTTTACCTTTGTTTTTCCGCCCTCCCGACCGATCGACCGCGAGCCCGAGACAGAGAGACAGAGACGGCGGTGAAGTTAATATAAGGGATTTAATAAGTAATGAGTTGTATGTATTCGTTCAGTTTAGACACAGCTTTTGCGTAAAGTTTGTACTTTTCTTGCAAGGATTTTTTTCTTAATTCGTGATTTAAAAGGGGGATTGGAAAATTACGGCACGTAAAATAGAATTGGAAATACTGCTATGGCACATCCATGAAGTAGAAGTTCTACTTTTGGTACGCTACATGATTTAGAAGTTCTGCTTTGGCACGCTACATGATTTAGAATTTCTTCTTTGGCACGCTACATGATTTAGAAGTTTTAATTTGGCGCGCTGCGTGAATGAGAAGTTCTACTTTGTCACGCTACATGACTGCGAAGTTCTACTTTGGCATGCTATATGATTTTAGAAGTTCTAATTGTGCACGCTATCAGTTTACCGACACCCAATTAGAGCAATGACACATTGAGCTGTGTAATCAAATATACACGTTAGATAAGGATTATGAAATACATGTACCATTGAGCAGGTGCTGTACACAACCGGATATGATATATATATATATATTATGCTCAATTATGTATGACTGACTCACTCACTGTGGCCTAACGCTAATTGAAAACATAGACTTGAAAATCATAATCCTTTTGGTTTCCAGATTAACATTAACCGAACAACGCACGAACCTATGACGTCAGCATTTGTGTTGTAAACAGTGCTGACTGACTCAAAGAGTTATTTTTTGGTGCAGTAATTTGGTGCGCTGCTTTCTAAAATTACTTTAATAAAACAAAGTGTTTGACTATAAATCCCTTATATATGAGACATAAATAACAGTATTGATTATTTTCAAACGCTACAAACATTTACAGACTGAATCTGTCTTAACTCAACTTTGCTTCATAACCCTAATGGGGGGGGGGATGGCCGAGCTCAGCATGACACGTAAATGTGAACAAAAGCACGCCGGTACTTCGATGGGTCGACGTCAAATCGTCAACTCAAACTCTCACGTGGGGAAAAAAAAACAATAGCAAACTGTGAATTTGAATTACATACGTTATATAAGGATAAACTAAAAATGCATTAATTTAATTACGGTACATTCGATCGATCTGAAATTTTGATACGATGCATTGTTAGGTTAGACGGGTCCGTGTGCCAAATTTCAGCTCGATCGGATTACGGAAAGTGGGTCATTGTTTACTTTTGTTTTTCCGCCCGCCCAAAACAGAGAGGGATGACGACAGACAGAGAGACAGAGACGGCCGTGAAGTTAACATAAGGGATTTAATAAAACAAACCCGTAAAAACAAAGTTTTTGACTATAAATCCCTTATATATGAGACATAACTAACAGTATTGATTATTTTCAAACGCGACAAACATTTACCGACTGAATCTGACTAACTCAGCTTTGCTTCATAACCCGAAGTCTGGTCACCGATTCACTTGACCGAGCTCAGCGTGACACGTAAAATGTAAACAAAAGCATGCCGTTACTTCGATGGGTCGCCTCAACGCGTCAACTCAAACTTTCACGTGGAAAAAAAACAATAACAAACAGTGAATTTGAATTACATACGTTATATAAGGATAAACTAAAAATGAATTAATTTATTTACGTTCGATAGATCTGAAATTTTGATACGATGCATTGTTAGGTGAGACGGGTCCGTGTGCCAAATTTCAGCTCGATCTGATCACGGAAATGGGGTCATTTTTTACTTTTGTTTTTCCGCCCGCCCAAGACAGAGAGAGATGATGACAGACAGACAGAGACGCCGGTGAAGTTAATATAAGGGATTTAAAAATCGTGTGGTGATTAGCCCTGTAAAAAAATATTATATAAATACTTTGTGAACATTTCAGGAATATTTCGTATTTATCATACAAGGATAAGTTACTTGGGCTTTTGCACACAAAAAACCCTATTATAAAATACTTTGTGTACATTTAAGAAAGTTGAATATTACGTATACAAGGACAAGTTAGGTGGGCGCCATAGCACAAACTAGTATAAATATATTTCAAATAACTTTTCCCCCTTTCTTCCATAACACAAAGGGATTTTATAAAGGTAATGATGGAAAGGGGGGGGTGCGGTGGTCTAGGTGGTAGCGCGCTGGACTGTCAAACCGATGCAAAAACTCGAGTCACGGGTTCGAGCCTCGGTACTGGAAAGGCATTGTGCTAGCCAGACCCCCGGGGCATTGTGCTAGCCAGGCCCCCAGGGCATTGTGCTAGCCAGACCCCCGGGGCATTGTGCTAGCCAGACCCCCAGGGGCATTGTGCTAGCCAGGCCTCCGGGGCATTGTGCTAGCCAGGCCCCCGGTTCGTTAGTGGTGGCTCAGTGAAACTTGTGAACGCTACCCCATAGGCCGTCATGGTCTAACCTCATGGGGATGGTAATATTAACACGGTGTGAGTGATTTAGTGGAGACTAGTTTCCCCCATATTCACCATCACCTTCAACACCCCCCTCCCCAAACCACGTTTTTCCCCCGTGCGTACACACAGCCACACACATAGCCACGTGACGAAGAACTGACAAGTTTATCCCCGAATTTCCCGTTAAACTTCGGGATTTCCTGCCCCTCTCATCCCAGAGTGCCACCCTTCATCCCTCCACCATCCATCCACCATCCCTCCACCATCCCTCCACACAGATCTCGCTTAAATCCTGAGTACAATGTATATCTTGAAACTGCTCAGTTCAAATTACAGAGCATCGAATTATTAAGTACTAGACGATCCGCGGCGTAGCATACGCCGCAGACTTGCTCATGGAGAGTGCAAAGAAAGTGGAGAAAGAACGGGCGCAAACTGTTTTTGGTTTCGAGACATTTTCAGGCGAAATTCGGTACACCCCCAACTGCTATGAAGTCAGCTATAAAACAATAATCGGTTTAAATTCGGTACACCCCTAACTGCTATGAAGTCAGCAATAAAACAATAATCGGTTTAAATTCGGTACACCCCTAACTGCTATGAAGTCAGCAATAAAACAATAATCGGTTTAAATTCGGTACACCCCTAACTGCTATGAAGTCAGCTATAAAACAATAATCGGTTTAAATTCGGTACACCCCTAACTGCTATGAAGTCAGCTATAAAACAATAATCGGTTTAAATTCGGTACACCCCTAACTGCTATGAAGTCAGCTATAAAACAATAATCGGTTTAAATTCGGTACACCCCTAACTGCTATGAAGTCAGCTATAAAACAATAATCGGTTTAAATTCGGTACACCCCTAACTGCTATGAAGTCAGCTATAAAACAATAATCGGTTTAAATTCGGTACACCCCTAACTGCTATGAAGTCAGCTATAAAACAATAATCGGTTTAAATTCGGTACACCCCTAACTGCTATGAAGTCAGCTATAAAACAATAATCGGTTTAAATTCGGTACACCCCTAACTGCTATGAAGTCAGCTATAAAACAATAATCGGTTTAAATTCGGTACACCCCTAACTGCTATGAAGTCAGCAATAAAACAATAATCGGTTTAAAACCGGAAGTTACATAATCAATAATCGGTTTTCGAAGCAAAAAAAACAACAACAAACAAACAAACAAACAAAAAAACACGCAAACCCTAAATATGACAAACCCTCGCTAGGGTCGGCTAATCACAGTTTATGTTTAAGGGATGGTAGTATTAAATTGGAGGCGGGTAACAACAACCTAAGTGTGCATGTCTTCACGTTTACTCGCTATTTTTTATTTACTTAGTGCTGCTTTTTGTGTCTGTACTCTCATACTCCCCCCCCCAACCGTTCTTTGCACTGTCTATGATGAGCAAGCCTGCGGCGTATGCTATGCAATAAAGGGGTAAAAGAACGGGCACAAACAGACATTTAAAAAAAAACAATATATTCGCGGGGGCTTGAACCCAGGACTTTCCCCGCATTAGGCGGACGTGATAACCAGTACACTACGAATCTCACGTTTTCTGTGAAGGAAAAATGCAAGTGAAACGCAAGGACCATTGTTGGTCATCCCTCCACTACCTTCGCTTTCCAACCGTTAACTGTGATTAGTTGACCCCATCGAGGGTCATTCGTCAATTGAGGAGGGCTTACTGCCGGTGGTGATCCGGGCATGGAGGGGAAAGGACATGCGTCGATAGAAATGGAGGATAGTGAGTGAGCAGGCCAGAGCCCTAAATGGGCTGTAGTGCCAAAGATGATGATCATGATGACATACTATTACTTTCAGATGATAGTACGGGTTTGGGCCCCACTCTTTCTCAAATCATTTGACACCTTTCTGCAATGTCTTCTAGATCTTTCCTCACTGCTGTGGAAGCTCGACATGATAATTTAAGGCACATTACCCTTCAGGGGTGAAGTGGCGGTGGGGGCGGGGGGGCTTTTAACCACGGGCGACTGTTTTTTGGGGTGGGGGGGTAAGAGAGTCATTTTACGGAATGTTTATATAGTTTGAAATATTTAATATTTGTTTCTTAAATTATTTTAAATTGTTAATGGGAGGAGGTTGTGCTGGAGGAATACAGTAATTAATATATTTTTACCGAACAAAAAACGCTTCATATATGTACAACAGCGCCACCTATGCACCAAAACATAATCCATATTTTAAGACGTATTTGATATGTTACTTAATCCGAATAAAATATTTAAATATGTAATTCAACAATTTTAAAAAAAATTATTATTGTTTTTTTGTTTTTTTAATAAAGAAACATTTCTCCTGATGTTCAAAAAAAAATTATTAAAATATTTGAGACGCTACACGTCTGGTTGTCGGCCTTCGGAAAGTCGACCAAAACTGTCATCGCTCTGTGATGGCGTGAGACAGCAAACATTGCGTTGTTGGCCATTGAGACCAGCAGTCTTCAAGTCCCTACAGATACAGGATTAAGGGGCGTATTTCTACAGTGAGAGTTTGCTAGAACATTCATCATGGGGTAGCACGTGATGGGGTGGGGTGAGGGCGGAGGAGATTACCATCGTGACTGTATACATTGACGACCGGGGGCAGTGCCTGGCACGTGATGGGGTGGGTTGAGGGCGGAGGAGATGACCATCGTGACTGTATACATTGACAACCGGGGCCAGTGCCTGGCACGTGATGGGGTGGGGTGAGGGCGGAGGAGATGACCATCGTGACTGTATACATTGGTGACTGGGGGCAGTGCCTGGCACGTGATGGGGTGGGGTGAGGGCGGAGGAGATGACCATCGTTACTGTATACATTGATGACTGGGGGCAGTGCTTGGCACGTGATGGGGTGGGGTGAGGGCGGAGGAGATGACCATCGTGACTGCATACATTAACGACGGGGGCAGTGTCTGGAACGTGATGGGGTGGGGTGAGGGCGGAGGAGATGACCATCGTGACTGCATACATTAACGACCGGGGCAGTGTCTGGAACGTGATGGGGTGGGGTGAGATGACCATCGTGACTGCATACATTAACGACCGGGGCAGTGTCTGGAACGTGATGGGGTGGGGTGAGATGACCATCGTGACTGCATACATTAACGACCGGGGCAGTGTCTGGAACGTGATGGGGTGGGGTGAGATGATCATCGTGACTGCATACATTAACGACCGGGGGCAGTGCCTGGCACGTGGCATCATTTGATTCATGACTTACAAACCACGACAGTCAGGGGATGGAAGGTGTGGCCCGGAGGGGGGGGGCGAGGGAATGAGTGATGTGGGATTGGGTGAATGTGGATTATGGGAAAGTTTCGATGGATTTTAAGGTAAAATATTGAGAGGTATGCATGGAGCTGAATGGTGAGTTTTTGTACCATGGTTTGTATGCGGTAGCGTATCATACCGATTGAAAGCATTTATTTAATAAACAAATTAACGGAAATTAACGATTAATTAATCGATTAACCGTTACAAATTAATCTATTAAAATTAATTTAATCGATTAAAATTTAAGAAAGTTTTTATATTATTTATTTTTCAATTTATTAATTATGTTATATTTTTTGTTACTTACATACTTTTCCCTCGTATTATTATTATTTATTTAGACGTGCATACGTAAACAAAATGTTTTTCTTCCTTATTTCTTGCATAGCAGAACGAATTTGCTGTGTTACGTCACAAAATTTGGGAGCCGTGGAATTACCGCGAATTAACCGATTTCGTGAAGTAAAGAATCGCGACTTAACGGGTTCTATATATGCGTTATATAAAATATAATTAATAGAAAATTAATCGATTAATTTTTAAAAACTTATCGAATAAAAAAAATTAATCAGTACCAGCCCTATTTAATACTAATTATAACGTTGTAGAAATGTGAAAATGTTCAGAACTGAGACATGAGGTGTGGCCTTGAGTAGGGATGCGCAGGATGTCATAAGAGTGACAAGCGGTGAAGCAGATGCATGAAGATCATATTTAATAAAGTGACATGAGTAACTTGTATGTCAAGTGTGTGGATAGAGAGGAGGAGATATGAACGTGAGTTCTGGAATTTTAACACTAATAACTGCCATCTTTGATGGACCATTATTAGCACAATTATGACATAAGTTCTTTTGACGAGAATGAAATCATATAAATAGCTTCCTTATTGAACACAAGGTAAAATAAAACTGGTCTTGAAAACAGGGTAAAACACAACTGGTCTTGAACACAAGGAAAAAACACAACTGGTCTTGAACACAGTTTAAAACACAACTGGTCTTGAACACAAGGTAAAACACAACTGGTCTTGAACACAGGGTAAAACACAACTGGTCTTGAACACAAGGTAAAACACAACTGGTCTTGAATACTAAAGACCTAAAATCAAATTGTATTTCAAAATTTAAAAAAAAATACATACAATAAAAGTCTCGAAAAAAACAATATCATTTGTAAAAAATCAGAAATATATGTCCCAAGATATGTCCCAAGATCTGCGCTCTGAGATTCTTACAGATACAGCAATTCCTTTAGTTACATGACATTTACACAAGTATTACGGATATTGTATCAATTAGGATTATATTACTATTGCTAGATGAAGGCGTATATATAAAGAAAATGAATACAGCTCAATTTAGCTATAGTCAATGTTACTTCTAAGCTGCGCGCTGCCCGGCTGTACAGATATCTAAAAGACGCCGTGCAGCAGTTTCGAATTACCACGCAACAAATTTTGACAAAGATAATATCTTTGCTAGTAGGGTGTAAAATTTTTGACATAAAATCGGTGCTGTGCAATTTAGCACACGGCGAGTTTTTTTATTTTGCACACGGAATAACGAACCTTAGGGGCCGTCCATAAAGTACGTCACGCTTTTTTGACCATTTTACCCCCCCCCTGCCACCTGTCACAAATCTTGGACCCCGCCCCCCTAAATAACGTTACACTTTTGAAAAAAAAATGATATTTTTATTAACAAAATAATTAAATTTTAATATTTAACACCGTGACGTCACACATGCCCGGACCCCCCTCCCCCCAGTCACAAACTGTCACACTTTCTTACAGCCGCTGGAGCGTGACGTACTTTATACTTTATGGACGGCCCCTTAAAGGGAACATTATCTTTAGTTGATAGGAAGTTGAAATATCGTCGCCGTCACTGTTTACCGCTTCATTTTTATTTTTTTTAGTGTAGTCGAAATTCTTACTGACAGAATTCAAAATTTAACACATTGAGTGACATACATATTTGAATGGTGGATATAAAGTGTGATGTCTTTATTAGTGTAAATTTAACAAAGAGGATAAACAGTTCTATACTATGCAATTAATAGTATTTAACGAATACAATAACTGGTATTAACGAATACAATAACTGGTATTAACGAATACAAGACTGGTATTTAACGAATAAAATAACTGGTATTCAACGAATACAATAACTGGCATTAACGAATACAATAACTGGTATTAACGAATACAATAACTGGCATTAACGAATACAATAACTGGCATTAACGAATACAATAACTGGCATTAACGAATACAATAACTGGCATTAACGAATACAATAACTGGTATTAACGAATACAATAACTGGCATTAACGAATACAATAACTGGCATTAACGAATACAATAACTGGCATTAACGAATACAATAACTGGCATTAACGAATACAATAACTGGTATTAACGAATACAATAACTGGCATTAACGAATACAATAACTGGTATTAACGAATACAATAACTGGCATTAACGAATACAATAACTGGCATTAACGAATACAATAACTGGTATTAACGAATACAATAACTGGCATTAACGAATACAATAACTGGTATTTACCAAAAACAACTGAGGCCTCTAGACATGGTCTGAATGGATGATGTCATTATCAACTGTTTATTGCCCGCTTCCTTGAGCCGTAAAGTGTCGTCAATGTTATTGGACTTGATGTTGTCACAAACTGCCGCCAGGAGATTTCTTAGAAATGAAGAAACGCTTCACGAGAAATAAAACTAGGATTTGGTTATAGATCTGCTTTCAATTGTGTCAATAGCTTAGAGTTTCAAGGTCTTTTGTTAGATCTGCTTTCAATTGTGTCAATAGCTTAGAGTTTCAAGGTCTTTTGTTAGATCTGCTTTCAATTGTGTCAATAGCTTAGAGTTTCAAGATCTTTTGTTTAATCGTATTTGCTATTCATATTTAACATTATGCAAATAATGCATAATACCATGCCTATTTAATAATTCAGTAAAAAAAAATTGTATACTGTCTTAACTTTTGAACAAGTATGAAATGTCTATTTTAATATAATTTTCAACTGCGCACTAGCATTTTCACGAATAGCGAGTTGCGACTCGAATGCTGAGAACCGCAATATTTACTTATTATTACAAGCTTTTATTTAACTCACAATGTTTGTATGTTGTATCCTTCAAATCTTGTAACGTAAAATTAAACCACTTCTGATGGTCCTAGAGATCTCAAAATTGTACCACAGATAGATCTTGGATGACAATGCATTGTATCAAAATTTCAGATAGATCGAATGTACCGTATTGAAATTATTGTATTTTTAGTTTATCTATAGTCTATATATAAGCAACGGTACCCGTCTGCTTTGTTGACATCCATGAGTTCACCACGTGGACGTATCACCGTAGTATAAAACGTTGTGCGGGCGCTTATGAGGTGTTTGGTATACAAAAATAGTGGTAAAAAAGATGTGTGGGCTTCAGACGTGAATTTTAAAGAGTTTTTATTATAACTTTAAAAAGTACTATCAACATCAAGTCTTTCTGGCCGAAATATAAGCGTGATCGATTGCCGACATGGGGGTACGAGGTTCAATTTTCAGTTAGGGAAAATGTTTTTTTTGTATTATACATAAATCTGTAATGAAATGGGCGTCTGTCATGCAGACACGGACAATGTTTACATCACGTGCCGTGCTGAGGTCGGAACACAGTGCACAGCGAGACGACACGACACCTCAGTAACTTGCTTGTTGCCTTTAAAAAAGGTATCGTGTATTTTATATAAATCTGTATTTATAATTGATAGGTATATCATCTTATGCTAGTGTACCATTGTTTGCATAACATGGTATGAAGGTGGAAGTAAAAGATGTCATGCCGCTAGCGAACAACCTCAGGGCACCTGGCACCCCCTGTTGTATAAGAACAACCTCAGGGCACCTGACACCCAAAACAGTTTTATTAGAACAACCTCAGGGCACCTGGCACCCATAACAACCTCAGGGCACCTGGCACCCACAACAACCTCAGGGCACCTGGCACCCACAACAACCTCAGGGCACCTGGCACCCACAACAACCTCAGGGAACCTGGCACCCACAACAAAATCAGGGCACCTGGCACCCACAACAACCTCAGGGCACATGGCACCCCCTGTTGTATAAGAAAAGGATGACGGAAACTGCTACGCAACGGACTAGACGATTGGAAAAGGCTAAACAAAAGTATAATCAGAAACGGGCTATGGAAGATAAGTCAGCTAAGCGTTCTAGATTAGACAAAGAAAAAGAGAGAAGACCACATGAAACGATTGAACGACGTGCTGCTCGATTGCAGAGACTTCGTGAATATAGTTCACAAATAAGAGAAGCTTGGCAGTAATTGACCTTGGTTCTGATCTGTTCGCGCAAGGACAAGCTTATGTGGCATTAAGTAGAATAAGATCTCTAGATGGTGTCTTAATTAAAGACTTGAACTGTGAGAAGTTAACAGGCCAGAAGCCTTGTAATGAGAAAGCCTTGAAAGAAATGGAAAGACTCCGATCCATAGCAGACGACTAAAAAAATGACTATATAATAACTTGACAACTAATACCTTTATCCGATATGATATAGTACTCTCGGATCGCACTCTAAAAGGTAAGGTCAAAAGATAGATTAGATAATCTATCTTTTACCCCTATCACATTTCAGTTAATGACGATGAAGTTTAACTAATTAAATTGAAATGATAAGGTCGAAAAATCAATTTAAAAAAATTTGAGACTAAAAAGTAGAAAATAAAATACTTTAAAAAAGTTTTTTTTTAAAAGGACACGCTTTTATTTACATATAGAAAGTGCACTAAAAAGAAGAAAATAAACGTTTTCTATGATAACAGGTGAAATCCGTGAACCTATCCACTGCACATAAAAGCGTGGGGCGCTCTTCACAACTCTCTATCATGTGAAGGCTGCGAAACATAAAAACAAATTTTTATGAGTATGAATATTAATAAACATTAAAAGTTTCACAACTTTGATCATATACATGCTACTATCATATTAATTAGAAATACTTATCTATATGCAAAAGAATAATTGCAAACAGAAATGAGTTGTGTAAATCTGAGAGATCTCAAAATTTCAGCGCCCCACGCTTGTTTGTGCAGTGGACAGGTTCACGGATTTCACCTGTTATCATAGAAAACGTTTATTTTCTTCTTTTTAGTGCACTTTCTATATGTAAATAAAAGCGTGTCCTTTTAAAAAAAATATTTTTTTAAAGTATTTTATTTGTTCTCTGGCGTCTGAAGAGAACGGAAATATAATGAGAGAAAGGCAATATTAAGAGAAAGGCAATATTGAGAGAAGGGCAATATTAAGAGAAGGGCAATATTGAGAGAAGGGCAATATTAAGAGAAGGGCAATAGTAAGAGAATGGCATTTTTTTTTAAATTACAAGTTATTTTCGTAATTGAAGGGGTGGGGGAGAATAGGTAGTGGCAATGTCAAGGACATTAGCAGTCGCCATAAACTCTGTAAGCGCCGCTGCAATCAGTTCAACCATTTAACACTAAAGGAACATAAATAGCACCGCCCCAACAAATACTTGCGGTCTAGCACCGCCCCAACAAATACTTGCGGTCTAGCACCGCCCCAACAAATACTTGCGGTCTAGCACCGCCCCAACAAATACTTGCGGTCTAGCACCGCCCCAACAAATACTTGCGGTCTAGCACCGCCCCAACAAATACTTGTGGTCTACGGGTGCATTCAGTTGTACAATTTAAGAGTATGGGTGTAAAGGGGAAAAAAAGAGACATTTTTCCTATTTTCATTCAATTAAAAAAACACAACTTAGGTTGGTCTAGTAAACCCCAGGTACGTCAATAATAGTTCCGGTCTCACTAAAAGCGTGAAAATGTTAACTGAATGAACTGACGATGGCCCAATGGCCAAACAAACTTAGACCATTTAACCTATGTTGGCCCATTCAACTTATTTTGGCGCGTTCAAATCATGGAAGAAAAACTAAGTAATAATGGCCCAGCTAACTCACTGTGGTAAAAAAAATCTCACGATCCCCCAATAGACTTAGTGTGCCCAATAATCTTACACTGGCCCAATAATTTTACACTGGCCCAATAATCTTACACTGGCCCAATAATTTTACACTGGCCCAATAATCTTACACTGGCCCAATAATTTTACACTGGCCAAATAATCTTACACTGGCCAAATAATCTTACACTGGCCAAATAATCTTACACTGGCCCAATATATCTATCAAGAGATCTCATGTGAGTTCGTCACATTTCTTAACATCAATCCTATGAAACATTTAAATCTAATAAAATGTTAAACAAACCACCAATTCTGAATAAGCCCAAGACACATGTACAGAGCAAACAATAGTTGTAGTGACCAAGACACATGTACAGAACAAACAATAGTTGTAGTGACCAAGACACATGTACAGAACAAACAATAGTTGTAGTGGCCAAGACACATGTACAGAACAAACAATAGTTGTAGTGGCCAAGCCACATGTACAGAACAAACAATAGTTGGAGTGGCCAAGACACATGTACAGAACAAACAATAGTTGGAGTGGCCAAGAAACATCTAATGACTCGACAAAATTAAATGCTACAACGGAAAATATCCCTTTTAAAAACTATTCAAGTTAATCTCTTTTTTCTTGGAGTTCACGGTTCGACAGTGGCGTTGCTAAGGAAGGCACCCCCGGGGCCTGGTCCATTCTTTAAAGTAAAGAGAAAACAATAACAACACCTCTGACTGTGCCAATCACTTCCGGTCTCTTTCACACATCCTGTCACACTTGAAATATCAAGAACCTTTGCTGGTAGGGCGGGACGGGAAAGTTAGGGTCAAAGTTCACTTTGGTAAACTTCCTACGTCTTCGAAAATATTTTCCCGTGAGGTTCTATCAGGACACCGTGATTTGACCTCTGACCCTCATCCGACGAATTCTTTTACTAACCCATCTTCCCGGCCTATCAAACAGTTTGGGGTCGCGCGGCAAACAACCTACCGACGAACTTTTCTAGAACATTCTGTTATTTGTTGTGAAACCAGACTTCATTAGGTGGAAAAATTTCCTTACAACATTTTTATTTATTTTGCTATTTCCTCTCTACTCTCTACATCGCATCGTTGTTGAACACAACAAAATGGCGCTCTGTTCTTTCTCATATCCGTCGGGCAGGAATTAATGATAGCAGGCAAAAGTACAAGGTAATGACCTGGTCAGCAGGGGAGAAAAACGTGTATCGAATAAGCCGGTGGATTTTTGATTGTCAATTATACGCCGTCACTAAAATAAAAATCCAAATTCCTGTTAGCAAGGGCGTATCACAGGAACCCATTCAAGTGCAGACCGTAAGGCATGCATTTTTTCCGAATATCTTACAGATATTTCATGTTATGGGCTTACAATCCGCGTGTTCACACCACGGTTAGTGGGAGACATCCTGCCCTCGTCATGGATTTGCGTGAATTTAGTTGTTGACCACTTTCCCCTTTAAATGACCGACGCCGCGCTGCATTTTAGAATTATGCGCAGCAAATTTAAAATATTGCACAATAAATACTTGCTGTGCAACTTTGCACTTGAGTTGTTTCTTTTTACTTTGCACACGGAACAACGAATCTTAGAGGGAACAATGCTGTTGACAAGCACTTTTTTTAAAATCTAAAATATAGCTGTGACATACATATTTAATCAAAACATTGCTGAATTTACGATCTTTTTTTTAAACGTTCTTGATGGTTTTTTAAAATAAATAATTTGTAATGAATTTTTTTTTCTCTTTTTTTTTCCATGCTTGCTGATATTTGTTGCACCGGAAAGGCTGATGTAATGTTGCATTAAGTGTATGACGTCACGACGTAAAGGGTAGGTGGTTTAATTGTCTAGTTTTCAGTGCTAACAAAATATTCTGCCTTTTCAATGGTCTACATAACATTGCGGTGTGCTTCACGTTCAACGGTCTATGTCACAGTACCAGCACGTATACCGCTGCACGTATGCGATTGATGACGTACGCTACTACAGACCCCGAACACGTCTGTGTTTGCACTTTCGACTTAATCCAACTGTAATAGTTCGTGTGTTGTCTTATCGTAAGTCTTGTCCCAACCGCCGTAAAAATCTGTTAGCAAAAACAAAATATTAAACTTTAAACTGATCTTCTTAAAAGAATAGCCTCTTTAAAATGAAATTGTTAGGTCTGTGATCATCTCTAAGTTCTGTATTGGAATTCTATAACATCACTTTTATAAGTTATTTAGGACTAAATTAACATCTCTGGCGTCATTCGACAAATACCGAGGGTCCCATGGTAATTTTGGAGACTGAAAAGTTAGCATTAATAATTAAAGAAGTTAATAGGCTAAAACGAAATTGTTAACTGCTGGTAAGTACCATAATTATTAAATTGTGTATTGAAGCTTCGGCTAGATGACTTCGGCTAGATGACTTCGGCTAGATGATTTTTTGATGTGTGCACTTTCCCTTCTCTCTGTGGGGTCCCACATATTAAAATTAATGACAAGATGAATGGTTTGTATGTTTTTGTTATTTTGTATGTTTTTGTTATGTTTGTATGTTTTTGTTATGTTTATATGTCATTGGCTGCCTATACAAGCCCGTATTGATTACAAACTGGCCGTTCTCTGCCACAACTTCTTTTCGGACGCAGGCCCATCGTATCTTACTTAACTTTTGTCGGTCTACTCACCCACTCGCCAGCTACGATCTTCTGCAGACACACGCGTTCTCTCTGTTCCTACGACACGCACCAAAACATTTGATGAAAGGTCGTTCTCTTTTTGTGCAGCCAAACAATGTAATTCTCTACCATTATACTTACGTAGTATTCAAACAACCAAGTCCTTCAAGACTGCACTTAAGACACATCTTTTCAAAATTTATTTTCAAAATTAATGAAACTACATTTCTTGTAAATGATTAACGTAGCTTATGTATAATGTACTGTAATTTTTGTGTATGTTATGATATGAAAGTTAATTTAATACTTATAGGTATGTTATTTCTTTCATGTAAAGCGCTGTGAACCCAGTTCCTCACTGGGATACAGCGCTATATAAATAATCAATTTATTATTATTATTATTATTATTATTATGTTTTTGTTATGTTTGTATGTTTTTGTTATGTTTGTATGTTTTTGTTATTAGAATATAGAAATTTTAGGTAGGATCGTAAGACACCCGGTAATCGGATTAGAGTCATAGTGTCAGAGGCGTCACTAGGGTTGGTGTCACCCGGGGCGGCCCGCCCCCCCCCGCACCCCCTAGTGACGCCACTGCATAGTGTAGTCAAACAAAAATCCTACCTAGCTGCCCACTATTTACATTAACATACAGCTCCATATTAGCATATTTAATATTAGTCGTTATTGCTTTACCCTCGGAGTTTCCTAACAGTTAGGGCTTGAACTGAAAACATTTTACAACAGGTATCAATTCTCATTGACTCACGCCTTAAATCACAAGTGAAACTGGCCCTTGAATAATAAAGGATATTTTTTGTAAGTATAGAATCTACTGTTTACAAGAAGATGTGATGTTAGTCCGCCCCCGTAACTCACTCACTGTCCGGAAGCAGACGGCTTGGGACATGGATTTAAGATACCAGCACTTCACTAATTGGAACGTCTCAGTGGAACTTTGTCAGCCGGGGAATCCCTCGTGACCTCAATTTCCAGCTACAGAGAATTTCTCGTCGTCCCATTGGTTAAAATTAACGTTTGACAAATAAAAATAGTATCTTGCTTTGTTGTATTATCTTGTTTGTAACGTACTTCGGTCTGTCTGTTGACTGTAGACTGCTTGGGGTGGGGGGGGGGCGTGGGGCTGGTGGGTTACAGCTGTCCAAAACTTGATCTATCGTCAGGAATTCGATGTCTTAGGAAATTTACCGGACCTTCATTTTGTTTACCTGAAAACTTAATAAATATTTAAGTTTAAGGGCATTATAAGGAAATGAAATTAAATACCAAAATGGTAGAATAGTTATTAACAAAGGCATTTAAGAAAGATTTAATCTTCTGATGTTGGAGACTTTATGGTAGGGAAAAAAACGTGTTTTTTCAGGCTTCAATTCAGATGATGTCATGGGTCTTACTTGTTTAGAGCCACTCTATTGATGATGTCATTTGGTCTTACTTGTTTAGAACCATTCTATTGATGATGTCATGGGTCTTACTTGTTTAGAGCCACTCTATTGATGATGTCATGGGTCTTACTTGTTTAGAGCCACTCTATTGATGATGTCATGGGTCTTACTTGTTTAGAGCTACTCTATTGATGATGTCATTTGGTCTTACTTGTTTAGAACCATTCTATTGATGATGTCATGGGTCTTACTTGTTTAGAACCACTCTATTGATGATGTCATGGGTCTTACTTGTTTAGAGCCACTCTATTGATGATGTCATGGGTCTTACTTGTTTAGAGCCATTCTATTGATGATGTCATGGGTCTTACTTGTTTAGAGCCATTCTATTGATGATGTCATGGGTCTTACTTGTTTAGAACCATTCTATTGATGATGTCATGGGTCTTACTTGTTTAGAACCATTCTATTGATGATGTCATGGGTCTTACTTGTTTAGAACCATTCTATTGATGATGTCATGGGTCTTACTTGTTTAGAACCACTCTATTGGTGATGTCTTGGGTCTTACTTGTTTAGAGCCACTCTATTGATGATGTCATGGGTCTTACTTGTTTAGAGCCATTCTATTGATGATGTCATGGGTCTTACTTGTTTAGAACCATTCTATTGATGATGTCATGGGTCTTACTTGTTTAGAACCATTCTATTGATGATGTCATGGGTCTTACTTGTTTAGAACCATTCTATTGATGATGTCATGGGTCTTAATTGTTTAGAACCACTCTATTGATGATGTCATGGGTCTTACTTGTTTAGAGCCACTCTATTGATGATGTCATGGGTCTTACTTGTTTAGAACCACTCTATTGATGATGTCATGGGTCTTACTTGTTTAGAACCATTCTATTGATGATGTCATGGGTCTTACTTGTTTAGAACCATTCTATTGATGATGTCATGGGTCTTACTTGTTTAGAACCACTCTATTGATGATGTCATGGGTCTTACTTGTTTAGAACCATTCTATTGATGATGTCATGGGTCTTACTTGTTTAGAACCACTCTATTGATGATGTCATGGGTCTTACTTGTTTAGAGCCACTCTATTGATGATGTCATGGGTCTTACTTGTTTAGAACCACTCTATTGATGATGTCATGGGTCTTACTTGTTTAGAACCATTCTATTGATGGTGTCATGGGTCTTACTTGTTTAGAGCTACTTTATTGCACGCTGAATGGAATGAGGATCCTCGGATAAAGCGCTAAGTGTCGTGGTCGAATGGTCAAGTACGAGACCAATTCTTGTTAAAAAATGCTGAACTTTCCTGGTTTTGCCTGGTTGGAGAGTCAAACTTTCAGGAAATGTAACGTAGCTCTAGTCAACCGTTGGAGTTGGTTGTCAAGGTAACAGCCGCGGCTTTAAGGGCTTTAAGTTCAAGCGTAACAGAATAATAGGTAAGTTGGTAGCTCTGAAACCAAAGAAGTGCACTGAAAGGGAAATAATTATTGCATCTATAACAGACGCCACTTCTGTACAAAAGATTAGTACATCCTACGGGGCGTTTTCAAAATGAAATGAACAATAAAGAAACGGGGATATTTTATATGTTTAATATTATAGATATATCTTCGTCTTAACTGTTTTTAGTTCAATAATTTCACAGGAATCAACTTAAATTTGAACAACATTCGTTTACACAAATATTTTTCGAACAAATGGGTTTACAGCTTACAGAGACGGTCGCGTCTCTATATCTTAGGTTGCAAGTATGCGTTAGCCTGTACTTTAGCCTGTACGTTAGCCTGTACGTTAGCCTGTGCGTTAGCCTGTACTTTAGCTTGTACGTTAGCCTGTACGTTAGCCTGTACTTTAGCCTGTCCGTTAGCCTGTACTTTAGCCTGTACGTTAGCCTGTACGTTAGCCTGTACGTGGACATGTATGTTATGTTTTTACAGCTGACGCTCGGAAATGTTGCTTTATTTACGCCAATTATTAGTGTTCAGTTACCCAAGTGTCTTTACGAACGTCACATCTGTTGTTACGTATGTGGAAAAAAAGTTCATCACCAGACCGATATAATTCACCTCTGCAAAGTTCAAACACTTGCACTACAAACACTTGCACTAAAACATGAACAAAAACATTTCCCTGCTGGTCCACCCTCACCAGTTGCGTTATTTCCTTGCAGGTCCACGCTCACCAGTTGCGTTATCTTAAAGTCTCAGACCCACGAGACAAAGTTAAAAAAAAACAAAGTTTAATATAACGAACGGCGGAGATAACATTAAAACATGTTGGCAACGAGCATCTGGGAATCACCTCATTCTGTGTAACTGATCAGGTGATGGCAACAACAAACAACCAGGGCCGTCAACAAAATGGACTAAATAAATATTTTTTCTCTATTTTCTCTCCCCCGGTGACTTCCCACTTAACCGATTTCTTTTACCTGGCCGCGGGGAGGGGCAAACTCAGTGGCAACACCTGGGGCGTAAAAGGTGCTGGGACAAAATGTCCCCTGCCAAATATACTAGAATTTTTAATTGAGGCGCCCCAACCCCTCCCCCCCCCCGCAACCTCCCACTTAAGGGTCCATGTAACACCCAACACTGGACTAGTTATTGTTTGGGCTTGTTAGAACCCCAGAAAGTCGGTGTTCTTTTAGGTTTATATTTAATTTATGTATCTGGCAAAGATCAAAAGTTCAAGACCTCCTCACCCCACCGCAAACCGTAAACAAGATCAAAAACAGTTTGAAACATCAGGTGACATTCTTTTAAAAAACAACTGTTTGTGTAAGAATTGATGCATATCGTTATTAAACTAGTTCAAGGATTCATAGAATATATTAGTACCACCAAGGAACCCACACAATTAAGATGCAGTGCATAAAAACGCAAACGAATCTGTTGTTAGAATTCTTTGTCCGTGTAAAGCCTGGACACATTGGCCCTTTGAGCCCTGGGATCGCCATCACATTGGCTCCGTAAACCCTGGCAGAGCCATCACATTGGTTCCATAAACCCTGGGTGAGCCATCACATTGGCTCTGTAAATCCTGGGATCGCCACCACATTTGCTATGTAAACCCTGGGATGGCCATCACATTTGCTCTGTAAACCCTGGGTGAGCCATCACATTGGCCCTGAAACAATGGTATAACCGTCACATTGGCCCTTTGCGCCCTGGGATCGCCATCACATTTGCTCTGTAAACAATGGTAGAACCGAAACATTGGCTCTGTAAACAATGGCAGAGCCATCACATTGGCACTGTGGCAAAAGGCAGAGCCATCACATTGGCTCTGTGAACAATGGATGAGCTATCACATTGGCCCTGTAAACAATGGCCGAGCCATCACATTGGCCCTGTAAACAATGGCCGAGCCATCACATTGGCCCTGTAAACAATGGCCGAGCCATCAGATTGGCCCTGTAAACAATGGCCGAGCCATCACATTGGCCCTGTAAACAATGGCAGAGCCATCACATTGGCTCTGTGAACAATGGCTGAGCTATCACATTGGCCCTGTAAACAATGGCCGAGCCATCACATTGGCACTGTAGCAAATGGCAGAGCCATCACGATTTCTCTGTGAACAATGGCCAAGCCATTACATTGGCCCTGTAAACAATGGCCGAGCCATCACATTGGCCCTGTAAACAATGGCCGAGCCATCACATTGGCTCTGTGAACAATGGCCGAGCCATCACATTGGCCCTGTAAACAATGGCCGAGCCATCACATTGGCTCTGTGAACAATGGCCGAGCCATCAAATTCGCTCTGTAAACAATGGCCGAGCCATCACATTGGCTCTGTAAACAATGGCCGAGCAATCACATTGGCCCTGTAAACAATGGCCGAGCCATCACATTGGCTCTGTAAACAATGGCAGAGCCATCACATTGTCTTTGTAAACAATGACAGAGCTATTATATTGGCTCTGTAAACAATGGCCAAGCCATCACATTGGCTCTGTAAACAATGGCCGAGCCATCACATTGGCTCTGTAGCAAATGGCCGAGCCATCACATTGGCTCTGTAAACAATGGCCGAGCCATCACATTGGCTCTGTGAACAATGGCCGAGCCATCACATTGGCCCTGTAAACAATGGCCGAGCAATCACATTGGCCCTGTAAACAATGGCCGAGCCATCACGTTGGCCCTGTAAACAATGGCCGAGCCATCACATTGGCCCTGTAAACAATGGCCGAGCAATCACATTGGCCCTGTAAACAATGGTCGATCCATCACATTGGCCCTGTAAACAATGGCCGAGCTATCACATTGGCTCTGTAAACAATGGCCGAGCTATCACATTGGCTCTGTAAACAATGGCCGAGCCATCACATTGGCCCTGTTAACAATGGCCGAGCCATCACATTGGCCCTGTAAACAATGGCCGAGCCATCACATTGGCCCTGTAAACAATGGCCGAGCCATCACATTGGCTCTGTAAACAATGGCCGAGCCATCACATTGGCTCTGTAAACAATGGCCGAGCCATCACATTGGCCCTGTAAACAATGGCCGAGCCATCACATTGGCTCTGTAAACAATGGCCGAGCCATCACATTGGCTCTGTAAACAATGGCAGAGCCATCACATTGGCCCTGTAAACAATGGCCGAGCAATCACATTGGCCCTGTAAACAATGGCCGAGCCATCACATTGGCTCTGTAAACAATGGCCGAGCCATCACATTGGCCCTGTAAACAATGGCCGAGCCATCACGTTGGCCCTGTAAACAATGGCCGAGCCATCACATTGGCTCTGTAAACAATGGCCGAGCCATCACATTGGCCCTGTAAACAATGACCGAGCCATCACATTGGCCCTGTAAACAATGGCCGAGCCATCACATTGGCTCTGTAAACAAAGGCCGAGCCATCACATTGGCCCTGTAAACAATGACCGAGCCATCACATTGGCCCTGTAATCAATGGCCGAGCCATCACATTGGCCCTGTAAACAATGGCCGAGGCCATCACATTGGCTCTGTAAACAATGGCCGAGCCATCACATTGGCCCTGTAAGTGCTGCTACACTAGACAAGGGAGCTCGGTTATTTCAGGGTAAAGTGTTGGTTTGGGGAAAACAGTTTTAGGTGTCAACTTTAATGGGTCGTGGGTCATGGGTCGTGGGTCATGGGTCGTGAGTCGTGGGTCATGGGTCGTGAGTCGTGGGTCGTGGGTCGTGGGTCACGGGGACAAAAAAAATGCGGCAGTTTGCGTCCAAAAGTCACGTGATGCTATACTACATCAACCCATCGAGCTATCCCCCCCACCCACCCCACTTCAGCACCACACAGGGGAAGGAACCGTTTCTTATAACGTCTGAACTAGATTATGTTACAACTGGCCTCTATGCACATAGTCTTGTGTGCGTCATTGATTGCGTTTGGTGTAAGGTGAACGAGCTCTTGGCCAAACCTTCGGTAATCATTGATGCGGGGTGTGTGGGAGATGGTGGGGGGATTGTGTGGGAGATATGTGGGGGGATTGTGAGGCGATAAGGGCGGCGAAATGAGAGACAGGTGAAAGTACAGTCCAGAGCTGTATATAATCTTGTTTGTGGAAGACATTAATCCTGTCAGTAGCCCGTGACATTCCAGTCAGTGTCAAGTAACAATCGTGCAAGAATCCTGTCATACGCTTGCAAGAATCATGTCATAAGCATGCAAGAATCCTGTCATACGCTTGCAAGAATCCTGTCATACGCATGCAAGAATCATGTCATAAGCATGCAAGAATCCTGTCATATGCTTGCAAGAATCCTGTCATACGCATGCAAGAATCCTGTTAACCGAGGACAAGAATACTGTTAACAACTGGTAAGAATCTTGTCATTGGCAGAAATAAAACAAACCCGTAAAAACAAAGTTTTTGACTATAAATCCCTTATATATGAGACATAACTAACAGCATTGATTATTTTCAAACATTTACAGACTGAATCAGTCTTAACTCAAGTTTGCTTCATAACCCTAGTGGGTGGGAGGGGGAGAGGGGAAAAGTATGGTCACCGATTCGCTTGACCGAGCTCAGCGTGACACGTAAAATGTAAACAAAAGCACGCCGGTGCTTCGTTGGGTCGCCTCAATGCGTCAGCTCAAACTTTCACGTGGCAAAAAAACAATAACAAACCGTGAATTTGAATTACATACCTCATATAAGGATAAACTAAAAATGCATTAATTTAATTACGGTACGTTCGATCGATCTGAAATTTTGATACGATGCATTGTTAGGTCAGACGGGTCAGTGTGCCAAATTTCAGCTCGATCGAATCACGGGTAGTGGGTC
Organism: Ampullaceana balthica; assembly: GCA_944989445.1. Classification (NCBI taxonomy): domain Eukaryota; kingdom Metazoa; phylum Mollusca; class Gastropoda; family Lymnaeidae; genus Ampullaceana; species Ampullaceana balthica. The sequence continues at coordinate 37,654 of CALYLW010000548.1, read as the reverse complement.
ATTTTCGACTTTTCTTTTTCCGCCCGTCCAGCCCATGAGATGATGAGATGATGAGATGATGAGACGGCCGCGAAGTTAATATAAGGGATTTAAAAAGTCCTGTCAGCCTCTTCAATCACCACATGCTGCGGTCCATCATGTGAGCAACGGAACATTAATCTAGCAAAATACGGACACCATCCTGAGCATGATACATTTGTTTTAAATAGCTTTAAAAAAAAAGAAAGAAAGTTGTAAAGAAAGCTTCTATCAAAATAAAGAAACTGCAGTTAGACCTATGTAAGGTTATTTAAGACTTATATTTATATCAAGACTTTTATTATTTTTTATAAGTTTAAGTCTTGAAAAAGAACGTTCTCCTGTACAGTTGCTCACCATCATGCACATGAACACTCTGAGTGCTATGTTCTCCTGTACAGTTGCTCACCATCATGCACATGAACACTCTGAGTGCTATGTTCTCCTGTACAGTTGCTCACCATCATGCACATGAACACTCTGAGTGCTATGTTCTCCTGTACAGTTGCTCACCATCATGCACATGAACACTCTGAGTGCTATGTTCTCCTGTACAGTTGCTCACCATCATGCACATGAACACTCTGAGTGCTATGTTCTCCTGTACAGTTGCTCACCATCATGCACATGAACACTCTGAGTGCTATGTTCTCCTGTACAGTTGCTTACCATCATGCACATGAACACTCTGAGTGCTATGTTCTCCTGTACAGTTGCTCACCATCATGCACATGAACACTCTGAGTGCTATGTTCTCCTGTACAGTTGCTCACCATCATGCACATGAACACTCTGAGTGCTATGTTCTCCTGTACAGTTGCTTACCATCATGCACATGAACACTCTGAGTGCTATGTTCTCCTGTACAGTTGCTTACCATCATGCACATGAACACTCTGAGTGCTATGTTCTCCTGTACAGTTGCTCACCATCATGCACATGAACACTCTGAGTGCTATGTTCTCCTGTACAGTTGCTTACCATCATGCACATGAACACTCTGAGTGCTATGTTCTCCTGTACAGTTGCTCACCATCATGCACATGAACACTCTGAGTGCTATGTTCTCCTGTACAGTTGCTCACCATCATGCACATGAACACTCTGAGTGCTATGTTCTCCTGTACAGTTGCTCACCATCATGCACATGAACACTCTGAGTGCTATGTTCTCCTGTACAGTTGCTCACCATCATGCACATGAACACTCTGAGTGCTATGTTCTCCTGTACAGTTGCTCACCATCATGCACATGAACACTCTGAGTGCTATGTTCTCCTGTACAGTTGCTTACCATCATGCACATGAACACTCTGAGTGCTATGTTCTCCTGTACAGTTGCTCACCATCATGCACATGAACACTCTGAGTGCTATGTTCTCCTGTACAGTTGCTCACCATCATGCACATGAACACTCTGAGTGCTATGTTCTCCTGTACAGTTGCTCACCATCATGCACATGAACACTCTGAGTGCTATGTTCTCCTGTACAGTTGCTCACCATCATGCACATGAACACTCTGAGTGCTATGTTCTCCTGTACAGTTGCTCACCATCATGCACATGAACATTCTGAGTGCTATGTTCTCCTGTACAGTTGCTCACCATCATGCACATGAACACTCTGAGTGCTATGTTCTCCTGCACAGTTGCTCACCATCATGCACATGAACACTCTGAGTGCTATGTTCTCCTGTACAGTTGATCACCATCATGCACATGAACACTCTGAGTGCTATGTTCTCCTGTACAGTTGCTCACCATTATGCACACGAACACTCTGAGTGCTATGTTCTCCTGTACAGTTGCTCACCATCATGCACATGAACACTATGAGAGCAATTTCAATGTTCGGAAAAACAGATTTTAAATTGTCCGAAATTATTTTTTCTGCACAGTGCAGGGAGAGTCTCGCAATGTTCATCAAGAGCCATGTAATGCTTGTGATACTTACATTTGATTTAAAAGGTCGACATAACTCAAGTCCTTGTGGTACGTACTGGCAAGATGGTCGCATTTTTTCTTTAGTGTATCAGAAAGTAATGTTTTTTTTAATTCACTCAAGAAAGAAAACAAGATTTCCAATTTGTGAATAAGCATCTGCACTTCTTGTTAGTTCAACGATTAAAGTGTCCAGAACAGGGAAGAAAGTTTCTACCATAAATTTTTTGACTCATTTAGAAGTAAGTCTTCTTCTGGCCTATCATACCTACTAAAACGCACACTTCGGGTTCGTTCCCGTTTTTTTCCCATCATAGTAATCGGCATATGGACACATACTCCTGGCATCTGGACACATACTCCTGGCATCTGGACACATACTCCTGGCATCTGGACACATACTCCTGGCATCTGGACACATACTCCTGGCATCTGGACACATACTCCTGGCATCTGGACACATACTCCTGGCATCTGGACACATACTCCTGGCATCTGGACACATACTCCTGGCATCTGGACACATACTCCTGGCATCTGGACACATACTCCTGGCATCTGGACACATACTCCTGGCATCTGGACACATACTCCTGGCTTCGAATTTATATTCATTGAACTTGTCTCTAGTTTCCTGAAGATAGCTTTTCAGCGACTAAAGAAGATTTGTGGCAACTAGGATGTTCACATCCTTTGATAAACTTTGATTTTAAAACTTTGCTTGTAAAACTTTGCTTGTTGTATTCATCCTTTCTATAATGTCCTTCCAAAGAATTGTATGAAATATTGTTTCAAGGCGTTTCATTTTTTTGTTCAAACCTTCCACCTCACGCCTTGTTTTCGCTTGCTGTTCATTGTCACCTGATATAGAATCTAGTTCATGTTTTATTTTGTTGAAACCCCTACACAAAGCATGAACAGCATCAAAATGTGCTGACCAACGTGTGTCAGACGCTTGACCACATCTTTTTATAATTTATGAGATTTTTTTTAAAAAAAGTATAATTTTATAGAGGTTTTCTGAAACCCTACAACATATTCGCATGGGGCCCCTATGCTCGTGGGCCCCCCTGGCAAATGCCCAACGGGCCCATGCGTTAAGACGGCCCTGCAGACATGTCTTTACAAATGGCAAAATATTATATTTAATGTTGGGAGGCGTTATACGGAGATATCTCCGAATAACGCCAGGCGTTATACGGAGATTTCTTTTTTAAAAAACAAACCAAATTTCCGTTCTACTTTAGTATATATGTACCTATCATTGTTTTAATTTAAAAAATAGACAACTTAACCTAACCCAGACCCTAAAACTGAAACTACAACCTTAAAAAAAAAGACTCAATCGAAACGCCACTTGACACTTAGAGTTCAAGAATCTAATGTCCTAACCGTGAGACCACAGAAGCTTATGAATCGTATGAATTTTTAAACATCTTATATCAAATCGGCAAGTAGCCACATGACCAGCCAAAAACATTTGCGTATGACGCTAAGAATCATGGGAAATATCTGTCTATAATGCCCAGCGTTACACGGAGATATCTCCGAATAATCACTTCGATTGATGTTCAACCAATATTTCGCTAAACTAACAATTAGTGAGACTAGCCTGTTGACCCGACAGTACATAGTTTCACGCCCCAGTCGTATCACTGGTGAGACCACTAGCCACCACCGATCACCGAGGTCACAATCTCAGCACCTCGGATTAGGGAAGGACAACGCTGACGCCCCCTACCCCAAATCCCCTAACACCCACGGTTGTCGAACCCACGCCACGTCTTCCGATTCTGACCTCCCACGGCAGATAGCCTCTTGAATGAACTAATATCAACAGTGAAAGATTCAGACACCTTGCCTGCTCCCTGCCCACACACGCCTCGCCTGTCATTATTTCATTCTATAATGAACCTCAGTGTTCAACCTTTGCATCTCTTTTAGTCGCGCTCCCTCAGGTGGCGCCGGAAGCAGTTCTATTTTTTAGCGTGGGAAGGGGAAGGGCGTGCGGCGCCGCTAACAGGTTAATAACCCTTACTCTAAGTCTAATATATGAATCGTTCTCTGTGGCAAAGTGAAACTCTATTTCACCTCGTAGATATTTATCACCGCTTATGACCGAGAGTTTATTTCCAAGTTATGGATATCGAATAGAATTATGATATTTATATTTGGATATCTATCACCATGTTTCTATCTATACAATCGAGTGGACGCTGTTTATTTTTTCTGTGCCTACTAGTAGCCTACTATTACATCTTTGATTCGTTTTTCTTTAGACTTTAGACCCCATCTTTAAAATAGTTCATCTTACCAGAGGCGTAGATTGTTTGGCGTAAACCATCGTGTGGTGGGTGGTGGGGTCATTTAATTTTGGCCGCCTACTTCCATGTATAATATCCTCTCCATTTGGTTAACATTTCCAGCCCTAAAAAAATGACATTATAATAAATTATATCACCCGTTGCCCTTCGGCCTGCTCGCTACGTCTATGCATTTCCTATATCTGTGTTAATCATGAAGTTAGAGGTTAGTTATATTTTCATGCACACTAGACGTCTTAGGGTCTAGATTTACCTTGGACCGGGGTGTAACCTTGTAGGAAGTATCTTTGGAATGTCTGAGTCTAATTACCGCTTACCATAAGCAGGATGCATCATCTCTCATAACGTTGTTGTTTTCACTATTTCGTCTACAATAAACCTTAGTGTTCATCAATCTTTGCATCTCTTTATGTAGGGGGCGCCCGCTTCCTCTGGTGTGGGAAGATGAGAGGGCGCGGCTCCACTAAAAGATCAATAACCATTTTACTAAAGCCAAAGAGATTTTTTTTTAGTATTAAGTCGCCCAAATGCCATCTCACTCAATCTTTGAACCGATTCCCAGTGACTCTGTCGTTCCCAGTGACTCTGTCGTTCCCAGTGACTCTGTCGTTCCCAGTGACTCTGTCGTTCCCAGTGACTCTGTCGTTCGCTTTAGTCAGACATTGGCTTAGTTCTACATGTGTCCCCAACGATGGGTGACGTTTGACATTGAACAGTTGCACACACACACACACACCGCCTACTCTCGAGTCGAAAGGCCACACCACGAACACACACACACCGCCAAACCTCGAGTCGCAAAGCCACACCACGAACACACACACACCGCCAAACCTGGAGTCGCAAGGCCACACCACCACAAAGGACACAAGTCTGTGCAGACGTCAATGGTCACAGGAATTAAAACCAACCAAAGAAATTCTCACCAGCACTGAGATCACATGAAGTCACTGACGCGACACTTGTGACAAAACTACATGGCTAAATGGAACCTTCGCCTGCACCTGGGAGATTGTCTAGTTAGCAAAAGGGGGGGGCGGGTACAGTGAGGGGGTGGGTTCGGTCTTTACAGGGGCGGCACTAATTTCTATAAAGTGATGTGTAGGGCATGGTTGTATTTTCAACCATGTTAAGAATTGTTCGTGGGAGGAGGGGCTGCAGAGGTAGGCTATAACATTTCTTACACTTACACCACCGAGACCTGCAGAGGTAGGCTATAACCTTTCTTACACTTACACCACCGAGACCTGCAGAAGTAGGCTATAACCTCTCTTAAACTTACACCACCGAGACCTGCAGAAGTAGGCTATAACCTCTCTTACACTTACACCACCGAGACCTGCAGAAGTAGGCTATAACCTCTCTTACACTTACACCACCGAGACCTGCAGAAGTAGGCTATAACCTTTCTTAAACTTACACCACCGAGACCTGCAGAAGTAGGCTATAACCTCTCTTACACTTACACCACCGAGACCAACAGAAGTAGGCTATAACCTTTCTTAAACTTACACCACCGATACCTGCAGAAGTAGGCTATAACCTCTCTTACACTTACACCACCGAGACCAACAGAGGTAGGCTATAACCTTTCTTACACCACCAATATCTGAAGAAGTAGGCTATGGCATATGGCTATAACTTTCTTACTGTTATAAACCACCTAGCCATAACGATGGATTTATATAACATTTATAGTTAAAAACCTTTAGTTATAGTATGAACCTATTGGTAACAAGGGAATTGATGTAGCACTGTAATATTTCAAAAATAACCATCTATAGTATTAATAAATTAACTGGGTTGCCGTGTTAGTATCTGGAGGGTTGCCGTGTTAGCATCTGGAGGGTTGCCGTGTTAGCATCTGGAGGGTTGCCGTGTTAGCATCTGGAGGGTTGCCGTATTAGTATCTGGAGGGTTGCCGTGTTAGCATCTGGAGGGTTGCCGTGTTAGCATCTGGAGGGTTGCCGTGTTAGCATCTGGGGGGTTGCCGTGTTAGCATCTGGAGGGTTGCCGTGTTAGCATCTGGAGGGTTGCCGTGTTAGTATCTGGGGGGTTGCCGTGTTAGTATCTGGAGGGTTGCAGTGTTAGTATCTGGAGGGTTGCCGTGTTAGTATCTGGAGGGTTGCCGTGTTAGCATCTGGAGGGTTGCCGTGTTAGCATCTGGAGGGTTGCCGTGTTAGCATCTGGAGGGTTGCCGTGTTAGCACCTGGAGGGTTGCCGTGTTAGCATCTGGAGGGTTGCCGTGTTCGCATCTGGAGGGTTGCCGTGTTAGCATCTGGAGCCTAAGTGTAACACAACCTCCAAACCTCCGTCAGTGTTATGAAAATAGTAAGGTTGAGGTTGATCCCTCGTGGCGCATGCCCCGCCCACTCCCACACACACTTTTCATATCTTGACTCACCTGTGATTTGAGTGGAGATTCGCCTTCGTTTACAGGTGTGATCACTACTGGACACAGAGTTGACAGCCGTTAAGTGCCGCCCTTTGACTTGATGCAGACTGGCCCGTTTTGGGTCGGATCGTAAGGTCATCTTCTTGGTAGCAGGTCAAAATGTGGGTACAGGTGATGTCACTTATGCGGTTGCCTACATTCCACCAGAGGAAAGCAGTGACATCATGTGGTACGGACTGCTAAGTTTTGGTGTTCAGGAAAATGTGTTTTTAAGTTTGTGCTTAAGAGGACGAAGAATGGAAAGTGGGGAGGCAGGGGTAAGGTGGAATTAGGGCTTTAATATTCAAGTCAGCAAAAAAATAACTGCACAACATTGCTCCTCACCCCCTGACGTCCTGACCTCATGGCGTCCTGACGTCCTGACCTCATGACGGCCTGACCTCCTGACCCCCCTGGCGTCCGGACGTCCTGACCTTCTGACGTCCTGACCCCCTGACGTCCTGCACAGGTAGGTATAGTAATTTATGACCACTGGAGGTGTTGGTATGTATTATTACCACCATCATGTGTTTGTGTATGTGTGTGTCATTACCTCTCTAACTAGTGGTGTATTTTAACACCATATTTTTTATTGTGGTCTGTGCCATTACCACTATAGCTTATAGTGTATGTTATTACCATTTCAACAGAATAAGTTGTGCACTATAGCCCTGCTACTGAGATGTTGATTATAATAGACCTAAAATTTGATATCATTTTGTTGCATTTATGTTTCCAGTGTTAAAGTAACAACATTAGTTTAATAAAACAAATATAACATTCTCTTCTCTGTCCAGGGCTTATGAAATCACCACAGAACAACTGATAAAGTTGTCAATTGGTGACCAGCTGGACGCTACATACATTAATTAGTAGTGAGCATGCAATACAACCTGCAGTTCACACATACGTCAGTGATGAGCCTTCAGTAACAATAACATACAAACCACACATACGTCAGTGATGAGCCTTCAGTAACAATAACATACAAACCACGCATACATCAGCGATGAGCCTTCAGTAACAATAACATACAAACCACGCATACATCAGCGATGAGCCTTCAGTAACAATAACATACAAACCACGCATACATCAGCGATGAGCCTTCAGTAACAATAACATACAAACCACGCATACATCAGTGATGAGCCTTCAATAACAATAACATACAAACCACGCATACATCAGTGAAGAGCCTTCAGTAACGAACTCTGAGGACGGGATACGATGCTTGTGACGGGAGCTCGTTGGACAGCGGCTCAATGTCCGTCACACATGAGCGACTCAAACCTTGTACTTTTCACGTCCGTGTGATGTACTTTAACCCAGATCATCTAGAATCTAGATGTAAGCCCAGGCGTGCGGTGCGATATGAAAGAAAAGTGAAAATAAGTTGTTCGTTTTTTGCCCCTCAAAATGAACCCCTTGAAAACATGAATGAGTTGTTAAAAACAACAACAACAACAACAAATTATGTAAGATTTTTTAGAGCCGAAATTTCTTGTTTTGATGTTGTAAATGCTTATTTTGGTGCCAGTTTTTCCAGCAATAACAATATTTATTTTTCTCCAAACTAAGCATTTAATAAAAAGCCATTTTTTTAAAACTCGAAGTTAGGGTATATGATGTCAGGGCTAAACACTTTTTGCCAATGGTACTTTTGGCAAGTTGTATTTTGGCAAGTTGTATTTTTGATCGGTTTCAACGCGTCAGGTCATCTTGAATGCAAGAGGCAAGGGCTGCATATATTTAAAGTAATGGGGGTGAGACTGCAACCAGGCTTTTAAATAGGTAAATTTATAATATAAAAAATAGGGTATTAGTAGGCCTGACAAGACGTAACACAACAGCGAACGTTTGGATTTCACCGCAGCTACGTGTTTTTTTAAATATTATTATTTCGTGTTATTCGTTTCATGTGTGTACTATTTGTCCGTTGAGGAAGGCTCTTTGCCGAAACGTTCGCTGTTGTGTTACGTCTTGTCAGGCCTACTAATACCCTATTTTTTATATTATAAATTTACCTGCATATATTTGTATGTTAGAGACTAGGGCTGCATATATTTGTATGTTAGAGACTAGGGCTGCATATATTTGTATGTTAGAGACTAGGGCTGCATATATTTGTATGTTAAGTCAATTAAAGAAACGCGGGGAACATCACCTCATCAATAATACAACACAGCATTAATATTACAACAAAACATCAACAATACAAGACCACATCAATAGTACAACACTACATCAATAGTACAACACTACATCAATAGTACAACACTACATCAATAGTACAACACATCAATAGTACACCACTACATCAATAGTACAACACTACATCAACATTATAATACTATATATACACCAGCCTTAAAAGACTTTATCAACAGTGCAAGACTTTATCAACATCACAAGACCATATCAACATTCAAGAATAAATCAACAGAAATACAATACATCAAACATACAACACTACATCAACAGTACAAGACATACATCAACAGTACAAGACATACATCAACAGTACATGAAATACATCAACAGTACAAGACATACATCAACAGTACAAGACATACATCAACAGTACAAGACATACATCAACAGTACAAGACATACATCAACAGTACAAGACATACATCAACAGTACAAGACATACATCAACAGTACAAGACATACATCAACAGTACAAGACATACATCAACAGTACAAGACATACATCAACAGTACAAGACATACATCAACAGTACAAGACATACATCAACAGTACAAGACATACATCAACAGTACAAGACATACATCAACAGTACAAGACATACATCAACAGTACAGCACATACATCAACAGTACAAGACATACATCAACAGTACAGCACTAGCACAGCAAGAATCGCCTCCTACTCTATTGCAAGTCCGTAATCATCGTCCTCTATTTATCACATGTTTGTTTTGTCTTTTATGTCTGTTGTTGTTGGTGGTGTTGGTGTTGTGGTAATGTTGTTGTTGGTGGTGTTGGTGTTGTGGTAATGTTGTTGTTGGTGTTGTGGTAATGTTGTTGTTGGTGGTGTTGGTGTTGTGGTAATGTTGTTGTTGGTGGTGTTGGTGTTGTGGTAATGTTGTTGTTGGTGGTGCTGGTGTTGTGGTAATGTTGTTGTTGGTGGTGTTGGTGTTGTGGTAATGTTGTTGTTGGTGTTGTGGTAATGTTGTTGTTGGTGGTGTTGGTGTTGTGGTAATGTTGTTGTTGGTGGTGTTGGTGTTGTGGTAATGTTGTTGTTGGTGGTGTTGGTGTTGTGGTAATGTTGTTGTTGGTGGTGTTGGTGTTGTGGTAATGTTGTTGTTGGTGGTGTTGGTGTTGTGGTAATGTTGTTGTTGGTGGTGTTGGTGTTGTGGTAATGTTGTTGTTGGTGGTGTTGGTGTTGTGGTAATGTTGTTGTTGGTTTCATTAAAATCTAACTTATCAAAGTTCCATTCTCTTTTATTAATAAAACGCCAGTTAAGGCTTGAAATATCTCGTGAAACCATTTCGGTGGACCGAACGGGAATTTCCAATCTACCAACGATATTTGCCAAACAAGCATTTGAGTAGAGAACTTTGATGATGACGGCACTGGTCCTACAGAACGAACTGATGTGCTAGTCCAGGGCCGGCCCTGTGCTAGTCCAACATGTTTGTTTCCTCTGACCTACCAAAACTATATTCAATAAAATAAACAGTCTTCAATTTTTTTCTTGACCTTTTTAATGTTGTCACTCTTTCAATGATAAGTGAGTATTGTTCCATAACTTCGGTACTGCCGATTGAAACGAGCGCACGCCAAGGGACTTCTTCCTATGCCCATGTACTCCGGGAACTTTCAGATGTGACTGCGTAGAGTAACGTAGTCCTATTGTAGACTATCGTAGTCCTATTGTAGAGTAACGTAGTCCTATTGTAGAGTAACGTAGTCCTATTGTAGACTATCGTAGTCCTATTGTAGACTATCGTAGTCCTATTGTAGACTATCGTAGTCCTATTGTAGAGTAACGTAGTCCTATTGTAGAGTAACGTAATCCTATTGTAGAGTAACGTAGCCCTATTGTAGACTAACGTAGTCCTATTGTAGAGTAACGTAGTCCTATTGTAGACTATCGTAGTCCTATTGTAGACTATCGTAGTCCTATTGTAGACTATCGTAGTCCTATTGTAGAGTAACGTAGTCCTATTGTAGAGTAACGTAATCCTATTGTAGAGTAACGTAGCCCTATTGTAGAGTAACGTAGTCCTTTTGTAGAGTAACGTAGTCTTATTGTAGAGTAACGTAGGCCTATTGTAGAGTAACGTAGCCCTATTGTAGGGTAACGTAGCCCTATTGTAGAGTAACGTAGCCCTATTGTAGGGTAACGTAGCCCTATTGTAGGGTAACGTAGCAATATTGTAGAGTATCGTAGTCCTATTGTAGAGTAACGTAGTCCTATTGTAGACTATCGTAGACCTATTGTAGACTATCGTATTCCTATTGTAGACTATCGTAGCCCTATTGTAGAGTAACGTATCCCTATTGTAGAGCAACGTAGCCCTATCGTAGAGGAACATGTTTAAACGTTAATTCTTTCAAACAATGATGTACTGATCCATCTTTGTGATACGACCAAACCCCGAAGTTCGGCCAGTTCCCGAATTGGTCGACCAATTCGCTCTTTGGTCGTTTCTAATTATCGCTTGGACTTGAACCGCAACAACCTTCAGGTAAGAAACAAAATGCTTAACCCATTTGCTGACCGACAAGACAAGGTTATTAGATAAACTTTAATTCAGTTCAGTGCACGATAATTTTGTACAGGTTGATGAGTTTAAGCTCACAAGGAAAAGGGGGGGGGGCAGGGGGAGTGGTTCGGTAGCTGAGTACTTTTTGTTGGTACACAATCTTTGCCTCTTTAGAACGAACTTTATTTCACGGTAAACAATCTTTGCCTCTTTAGACCGAGCCTTGCTTCAAGGTATACATTCTTTGCATCTTTAGACCGATTCTTAGTTCAAGGTATACATTCTTTGCCTCTTTAGACCGATCCTTGGTTCAAGGTATACATTCTTTGCCTCTTTAGACCGAGCCTTGGTTCAAGGTATACATTCTTTGCCTCTTTAGACCGAGCCTTGGTTCAAGGTATACATTCTTTGCATCTTTAGACCTATCCTTGGTTCAAGGTATACATTCTTTGCCTCTTTAGACCTATCCTTGGTTCAAGGTATATATTCTTTGCCTCTTTAGACCGAGCCTTGGTTCAAGGCATGCGGTCCATTACCACTATAAGTCAGCAAATAGAATGAACAACTATTCCCATCAGAGATGGAGGTCTATGCCAGGTTTCAGCAACCCATGGGCGTATCTTTAACTGGTCTTGGTGTAGCTCATTAGATTTCCTGCAGATGTGTCGAATAGCTAATAAACGTGTGGGGGAAAAGTAAAATTAGCCACTATGTCATCTTCAGCCAATCGCTTGTTGCATAAAAAAAAATTACGACACATTCTCAATACTGGAATTTTTTTTATATACAAAGTAATTTTTAAATCCCTTATATTAACTTCCCGGCCGGTCATCTCATCATCTCATGGGCGGGCGGAAAAACAAAAGTCGAAAATGACCTACTTCCCGTGAACCGATCGAGCTGAAATTTGGCACACTGAACCGTCTGACCTAACAATGCATCGTTTCAAAATTTCAGATCGATCGAACGTACCGTAATTAAATTAATGCATTTTTAGTTTATCTTTATATGAGGTATGTAATTCAAATTCACGGTTTGTTATTGTTTTTTTCCCACGTGAAATTTTGAGCTGACGCATTGAGGCGACCCAACGAAGCGACGGGCGCTTTTGTTTACATTTTACGTGTCACTCTGAGCTCGGTCAAGCGAATCAGTGACCAGACTTTTCACTCTCCCCCTCCCCCCACCCCCCTAGGGTTATGAAGCAAACTTGAGTTAAGACAGATTCAGTCTGTAAATGTTTGAAAATAATCAATACTGTTAGTTATGTCTTATATATAAGGGATTTATAGTCAAAAACTTTGTTTTTGCGGGTTTGTTTTTTAAAATTCCAACTTGTAATTTTCAAATTTTTTTTGCATTGATTTCACTTTTACTATGAACTCTTCAGTTTCAAATATAAACAATGCGTTTCTATTCTAACTTCAAAATTCGGAAATCGATTCGGGAATATCCGGGTGTCACCGTGACTGACTGCTGACTAACCAAATATGGGAAGAATGTGGGAGGCAGAAAAGAAAAAAAACTCGGTTAAGCGGAGCTGACGGCTTTGTCCCTATCGCGGGCTATCCATGACTTCCTTTCAAGGCCTTATCGGTGAATCGGTACACGATCTTGCCCTTAATAGGCCAGCGATCGGTGTTCGAATGTTTCAGGGCCAATGTAGCCAGCTGGACTTTCAGCTGGACCATACTTGTGACGTGGACAATGAAACATGTAGGTCAGAGCGAGTCATGAACATTGGGTGGGGGGAGGCAGTGTCATAGCTAGAGTTTTGGGGGCCCGGGGTGGGCTTGGCCTCTTTGAGGGGGGGGGGCTGCATACATGGTGGTGGAGTAATATTTAATGTAAAAAAAATTCGAACACCCCTTTGGAGGCCCCCTTCAGTGGGGCCACGGGGGGACTTTTGAATTTGACCCCCTCCCCTAGCTACGCCACTGGTGGGGGGGGGCTGGGGGATATGACTGATTTGTTAGGGTATATGTCAATCGTACACACACATAGGCTGATTACTTAGTGCATGCCTCAATCTCACAAACGGATAATTTTTTAGTGCATACCTCAAACTTAAAGCATACGGTTAAATTTTAGTGCAGATTTCAAATTAACACATAGGGTTGCTTTGTTGAAGTGTATGTCTCAATCTTACACACATACGGTTGATTACTTAGTGCATACCTCAATCTCACAACATATGGATGACTTTTTGTGTATATTAATATATTTCAAACTTATTCTCACCCCCCCCCTTTACAAGTTTATTGTCGAAGTGTAAAGTTCTCTCTATCCCCCTTCCCTCACTATAGCTAGAATATAATTTTGTTTCTGGGGGGTGGGGGTGGGTGGGTGATAAGTCCAATGATGCCCTGGTTATATTATTGTTATTTCCGTAAAGATGTTCTCGTGCCCTGATCTCTAATGTCCTACACACGTGTCTAGTCCTATGTCTCCACACATGTCTAGTCTCTAATGTCCTCCACACGTGTCTAGTCTCTAATGCCCTACACATGTGTCTAGTATCTAATGTCCTCCACACGTGTCTAGTCTCTAATGTCCTCCACACGTGTCTAGTCTCTAATGCCCTACACATGTGTCTTGTCTCTAATGCCCTCCATGCGTTTCTTGTCTCAGTACATGACATTGGTACAGAGTACGGCACCTTCTAACCTCCGACCTCTCCAGACATCCGTTATGAATACCACAACGTGTCCTAGAAACTTGTGACCTGTTCTCAGAGGCCATACCGGACTTGTCCGTTCGTGGTAAGGGGTTACTGCGAACATGTACAGTTGGATAAAATCGTTCCTTACGGACAGAACGATCAAGACCCGAGTGGGGGAGTCATTATCCAATGAAGAGCGCCTGGAGGACGGACTTCCACAGGGGTCCGCCCTTAGTTGTACATTGTTCTTAGCCTACGTCCACGACCTACAAGGTATTCTGGGGTCACAGAATGCCATGTTTGCTGACGATCTGGCTATATGGAGTTCCGGAAAGGACGTTGCAACCCTGCAGAACAGGCTGCAAGAAGATCTGAATCGAATCGAAGACTACGCCAACCGCTGGCGCCTAGTAGTCAATACGGAGAAAACGGTCCATTCCATTTTCACAAATGGACGGAATGCCCTGAAGCATGAGGTGGTGCTTCAGATATGTGGGAAAAGATTGAATTGGGATCAGACACCAACGTACTTGGTAATCAAGTTGGTCCAGCTACATAACCATGTGCGTGAATTGTGTGCCAAAGCCACAGCTAAACTGTCCCTGGTGAAGAAAATGGCTAGCACTAGTTGGGGTGCGGATGCAAGACTACTGAGAGCTCTCTATCTCGGTAGTGTGAGGGGTGCCATTGATTACAGCCTCCCGGTCCAGGCCTTTGCGAGCCGTACGGCTCTAGAGGGTCTGGACCGAATACAGAACCAAGCTCTACGGTTTGTATGCGGGGCGTTGCGTACGACACCCACAGCCGCTGTATAAATTATGTCTAACGTAGAACCCCTGGCGATAAGGCGAGAAAAGGCAATCATGACCACGGTGGAACGATACCGTAGGTTGGAGCATGACGAACCCTTCTTCCAATTACAAGACCGATGGGTAAAGAGGACCCGACTGAAAAGACCATCCTTCATGGATACGGTCTACGAACTAGAAGACTCAGTCCCCATACCCAAGCACAGGGAACGCATGCGACTGGTCCCTGCTCGAGGACCACATGAAAGCTCAGACTTGCCTGAACTACGTTTGACACTGGCAAATACAGCGGTGACGAAAGCCAGTCCCGTCGACCTCCAGCGAGACGAGACTCTGAAGACAATCGAAGCTTATGGCGACAACGTGGTAAAAGTCTTTACGGACGGCTCGCGTTTCAAGGATGGCAGAAGTGGATACGGAGTACTAATTCAATACCCTCAACCTGGACCTGACAGTACCGAACTGTCAGGGCCGTGCGGATCCGCATACAGTAGTCACGACGCCGAACTGGAGGCGATTTGCAAGGGTTTGAAGGAAGTGCGCCGACGTCTAGCAAGAAGAAAGGTTTTCCCGACCGTCGTAGTTTTCACCGACTCACGGTTTTCGCTCGAGACCGTGGGTCGATCCTCTCTGGAGACGAAAACGGTCAGTGTCATTTTGGAAACAGTAGGTGAAATCCTAGCACGAGGCGGAAAAGTAGTCCTTCAGTACATCACTGGGCACAGTGGCGAGCCTCATTCAGACAGGGTCGATAAGTTAGCGAGAGAAGGTTCAGCTCAGCCCCAACCCGATCGCCCGATGACCCAGCTGGGGGTCAGATCGTGGCTTAAGGACCATTTCCGAGAGAAATGGCTACAGGGCTGGGCATCTGGGAGCACGGCCAGAAAAGTATTCCAGTACATGCCGCGACCGAGCAAAAGCGATTCCTGGTGGAAAATTGGACGTAGCAATCAGACGCTCATAACTAGAATGAGAACTGAACATTGTCCCACACGAAGCTACTTGTACAAGTTTAACACTAGAAGGGAACTGGCCTATCGGCTGTGTGGCCACCCGGAAGAGCCGGTGGCACACGTACTCGAAGAGTGCCCCGAGCTGTGCGGGGATTTGGAGGGTGAAGTAACGGTACCTGCAGAGGATTACCTCTACGGCGATGCCCGCTTGATGAGGCTCGCTAGCGATAAAATGAACCGGGTCCTAAGAGCCTAGCGGCTCGACCCAAAAGAGATTGTACATTCACGAGTACCGTGTATCGTGGGCGTATGTATCGTAGCAAGCTTGTATCGTGATAAGTCTGTATCGTAGTCAGGGGCGTAACAGCGGCTTAGCCTTGGGGCAGTTGCCAAGGGCGCTGGCCTGCGCCAGTTCAAAAGGGCGCCGCTAAATCTCTAATTTTAGATTTTTATTGAAATAAAGGGCGCCAAAAGTAAATTAACCAAGGGCGTCAAAAACTCAGTTACGCCTCTAATCGTAGTAAGCTTGTATCGTGATAAGTCTGTATCGTAGTAAGCTTGTATCGTGATAAGTCTGTATCGTAGTAAGCTTGTATCGTGATAAGTCTGTATCGTAGTAAGCTTGTATCGTGATAAGTCTGTATCGTAGTAAGCTTGTATCGTGATAAGTCTGTATCGTAGTAAGCTTGTATCGTGATAAGTCTGTATCGTAGTAAGCTTGTATCGTGATAAGTCTGTATCGTAGTAAGCTTGTATCGTGATAAGTCTGTATCGTAGTAAGCTTGTATCGTGATAAGTCTGTATCGTAGTAAGCTTGTATCGTGATAAGTCTGTATCGTAGTAAGCTTGTATCGTGATAAGTCTGTATCGTAGTAAGCTTGTATCGTGATAAGTCTGTATCGTAGTAAGCTTGTATCGTGATAAGTCTGTATCGTAGTAAGCTTGTATCGTGATAAGTCTGTATCGTAGTAAGCTTGTATCGTGATAAGTCTGTATCGTAGTAAGCTTGTATCGTGATAAGTCTGTATCGTAGTAAGCTTGTATCGTGATAAGTCTGTATCGTAGTAAGCTTGTATCGTGATAAGTCTGTATCGTAGTAAGCTTGTATCGTGATAAGTCTGTATCGTAGTAAGCTTGTATCGTGATAAGTCTGTATCGTAGTAAGCTTGTATCGTGATAAGTCTGTATCGTAGTAAGCTTGTATCGTGATAAGTCTGTATCGTAGTAAGCTTGTATCGTGATAAGTCTGTATCGTAGTAAGCTTGTATCGTGATAAGTCTGTATCGTAGTTAGCTTGTATCGTGATAAGTCTGTATCGTAGTAAGCTTGTATCGTGATAAGTCTGTATCGTAGTAAGCTTGTATCGTGATAAGTCTGTATCGTAGTAAGCTTGTATCGTGATAAGTCTGTATCGTAGTAAGCTTGTATCGTGATAAGTCTGTATCGTAGTAAGCTTGTATCGTGATAAGTCTGTATCGTAGTAAGCTTGTATCGTGATAAGTCTGTATCGTAGTAAGCTTGTATCGTAATAAGTCTGTATCGTAGTAAGCTTGTATCGTGATAAGTCTGTATCGTAGTAAGCTTGTATCGTGATAAGTCTGTATCGTAGTAAGCTTGTATCGTGATAAGTCTGTATCGTAGTAAGCTTGTATCGTGATAAGTCTGTATCGTAGTAAGCTTGTATCGTGATAAGTCTGTATCGTAGTAAGCTTGTATCGTGATAAGTCTGTATCGTAGTAAGCTTGTATCGTGATAAGTCTGTATCGTAGTAAGCTTGTATCGTGATAAGTCTGTATCGTAGTTAGCTTGTATCGTGATAAGTCTGTATCGTAGTAAGCTTGTATCGTGATAAGTCTGTATCGTAGTAAGCTTGTATCGTGATAAGTCTGTATCGTAGTAAGCTTGTATCGTGATAAGTCTGTATCGTAGTTAGCTTGTATCGTGATAAGTCTGTATCGTAGTAAGCTTGTATCGTGATAAGTCTGTATCGTAGTTAGCTTGTATCGTGATAAGTCTGTATCATAGTAGTTCCCAAATGTGTGTGAGTGTGATTTAAATAACACAGACACTTACACAAAAACACTACCAAAAAAAAACAAACGATACCGCAGTTACGCAAGGAATTTACAGATAATGTAGCAGGTACGAAACAATTAAAACTCCGTGTTGTAATCTTGGCCCTTTGTTTACAGGGTAATCTCACTACTCGAGGACTTTGTTACAACATTTCCGTGACGTCACAGATACCGGTTACTGTACACTTACCATCTGTATCGCCTCACCTTAGGTAGGATACTTCAGAGATGCTGACGTCATCATTTTTCTGGTTGAACAAGAGATGTATATAGATGTGATGAGATGTTATATATAGATGTGTTGTTATATTGTACATAGATGTGTTGTTATATTGTACATAGATGTGTTGTTAAATTGTATATAGATGTGGTGTTATATTATACATAGATGTGTTGTTATATTTTATATAGATGTGTTGTTATATTATACATAGATGTGTTTTTATATTGTACATAGATGTGTTGTTATATTGCATATATATGTTGTTATATTGCATATATATTTGTTGTTATATTGTACATAGATGTGTTGTTATATTGTACATAGGTGTGTTGTAATATTATACATAGATGTGTTGTTATATTATACATAGATGTGTTGTTATATTATACATAGATGTGTTGTTATATTGTACATAGATGTGTTGTTATATTGTATATAGATGTGTTGTTATATTGTACATAGATGTGTTGTTATATTGCAAATAGGTGTGTTGTTAAATTGTATATAGATGTGTTGTTATATTGTACATAGATGTGTTGTTATATTGTACATAGATGTGTTGTTATATTGTACATAGATGTGTTGTTATATTGTATATAGATGTGTTAAGACATTTATTGTATATAGACAAGATTAGATTTGATACAAAGATAAGTTGAAATGTTTTACTCAGACAAGTTACGGTAAGTATGTTTACATAGACAAGTTACGGTAAGTATGTGTACATAGACATGTTACGGTAAGTATTTGTACATAGACAAGTTACGGTAAGTATGTTTACATAGAAAAGTTACGGTAAGTATGTGTACATAGACAAGTTACGGTAAGTATGTGTACATAGACAAGTTACGGTAAGTATGTGTACATAGACAAGTTGAGGTGCTGGAAAAGGGGCAAAAAAATGAGTTGTATAATCTGTTACAGACGCTCCTTCTATACACAAGATTCTTGTCACCTACACATTTTCCTCTTGTCGACGTGTGTCAATAACAGCTCAGATGTTTGACCAATAAACGAGACTTTACATTATCTACATCATGTACAAATAGCTTGTGTTCGACCAAATGGCGCAGATGATAATAGTGGATTGAAAAGTGGATAAAATAGTGGATAGGAGGCTCGGCCAACTACAAATATAACAATATAGCCAGACATTTAAACATGCCACTTTAAATTAACATTAGTTTTTAAAAGCGCACTTTATTCGCTTCAACACATAAATTTGAATATCAACAAATTAACCTATGTAAGTTATGAACCTGCATGACCAATCTGTGTCTATTCGTACGGCTGACTGTGTCTAAAACCTCTGCATACGATGGAGGTCACAGAGGGCATGGCTTGACACGGTTAAATGAAAGGAAGAGCTGACCAGACATCAGCGGTCTGAAAACATTTATTGACCAATCACAAAACAGGCCAGCAGACATCAGCAACATTTTCACTGTAATTATTTTTTTCGCAACTGGCCACAACGATGGATATTTCTATTGGATGATATTTTTGAAGCGAGTATGAGCAATGGCTGGTCTTGTTTGTTATGATGTATGCGCTAATTGAATGGCTGGTCTTGTTTGTTATGATGTATGCGCTAATTGAATGGCTGGTCTTGTTTGTTATGATGTATGCGCTAATTGAATGGCTGGTCTTGTTTGTTATGATGTATGCGCTAATTGAATGGCTGGTCTTGTTTGTTATGATGTATGCGCTAATTGAATGGCTGGTCTTGTTTGTTATGATGTATGCGCTAATTGAATGGCTGGACTTGTTTGTTATGATGTATGCGCTAATTGAATGGCTGGTCTTGTTTGTTATGATGTATGCGCTAATTGAATGGCTGGTCTTGTTTGTTATGATGTATGCGCTAATTGAATGGCTGGTCTTGTTTGTTATGATGTATGCGCTAATTGAATGGCTGGTCTTGTTTGTTATGATGTATGCGCTAATTGAATGGCTGGTCTTGTTTGTTATGATGTATGCGCTAATTGAATGGCTGGCCTTGTTTGTTATGATGTATGCGCTAATTGAATGGCTGGTCTTGTTTGTTATGATGTATGCGCTAATTGAATGGCTGGTCTTGTTTGTTATGATGTATGCGCTAATTGAATGGCTGGTCTTGTTTGTTATGATGTATGCGCTAATTGAATGGCTGGTCTTGTTTGTTATGATGTATGCGCTAATTGAAAGGCTGGTCTTGTTTGTTATGATGTATGCACTAATTGAATGGCTGGACTTGTTTGTTATGATGTATGCGCTAATTGAATGGCTGGTCTTGTTTGTTATGATGTATGCGCTAATTGAATGGCTGGTCTTGTTTGTTATGATGTATGCGCTAATTGAATGGCTGGTCTTGTTTGTTATGATGTATGCGCTCATTGAATGGCTGGCCTTGTTTGTTATGATGTATGCGCTAATTGAATGGCTGGCCTTGTTTGTTATGATGTATGCGCATGCGCTAATTGGCAGGTCAGCCATTACACGGTAGTTTGGAATTTAATGAATACAGAAACAAATAACAAATGTCAGCGGCGTGTCATAGATTTGGTGGAGAGATGTCATCATTTGCTTTTTGGGAACATTTACAAGCACAAATATTTTATTAAATTTAAAAGATATATTTTTAAAAATTAAAATGAAAGCATGTAACGGTGTTATATAGTTGACGTTTTTCCTACTAAAAAACTAAGTTTTTTTTTCACTGCTTATGTCTAGAAAGAATATGTGGACACTGTTTACGACTAGGTAATGTGGTAATTTTACACATGAAAGCCATAATATGTCAGTTTGTGCTCCACGCTTTGTTTCTATTCACGTGACTGTGATGTTTGTATTGTATTTTGAAACTGTAATTTAAAAAAAAAGATTGTGTGAGGTCCTTTTTAATTTCTAATTTTAAAGAGACGTTTTTTTAAAATAAAAGGTATTTCTTAAATGCTTTCAAATACTGATGTGAAAATTATAAGTCTACTGTGTCATTTGGTACAAAAAACGCTATAAACCTTTACATGTTTTCATCTTTTTTTTCAATTTGCTTAGCCCAATAAATCTGGAGACTTTAAGTGAAATAACACGTGACACAATGCTACATAAAAGGGAATTATTATTTTTTTATTATAGTGTTGCCTTTTTTAAAGTTTGAAAATCTTCTGTTTAATAAAGATAAAAAGTACTCATTTGTAGATGAGGTTGTTGTTTTTTTTTATTTATTTATTTTTTTTTAATCTTAACTGTCATTTTAAGACAAAAATAAAACAAAAGCTTATTGTTGGTCTGAAGAAATGAACGATGTGGAAAAGGCCACAGTCGTGTCTGGTGTGTGGAACAGGCCACCGCCGTGTCTGCTGTGCCACTGATGATGATTGGGGAGACCAATGACCCACCTCCACAAAATGAGTCACTCCTTCTTTTTTTTTGACTGAGGTCAGCTGGTCCACATCTGCATTTCATGTCCTGGAATTGTCTTTTACAAATTTACATAGCTTTGGTCTGGTGACCTCCACGTCGTCGGTGCAACTGTCGTCTGATGGGATGAAAGCGGAAGCAGGTCTACCTGAACTATCCACAACAGAATCCTAACCAGCGTCATAAAGATAATACAGTGACGTCCGTCCGTGGTGAATTACGGCCTCTAAAGTGCCATAAAAATGAAAGCATGTACTGGTTATCTGGCCTTACCCAAACTTTGACATAATGTTGGTTTGCGTGGTTCGCTATTGACCTGCGTGCCACCAACACAACAACAGTTGTTATCTAACTTCTCCTTTTCTCTCGATAGCGTCCTTACATCAGGCAGACAAGTTACAAATAACTCAGTCGTCACATATTTTGTCGTTTGAAAATTGAGATCCTAAACAGGACGTGAAGGTATTTTATTCGTGGAGCCCCAACCGTGGTCTGTACAGTAGGTCGTTGCCTGCCAAAGACCGTGGTCTGTACAGTAGGTCGTTGCCTGCCAAAGACCGTGGTCTGTACAGTAGGTCGTTGCCGGCCAAAGACCGTGGTCTGTACAGTAGGTCGTTGCCTGCCAAAGACCGTGGTCTGTACAGTAGGTCGTTGCCTGCCAAAGACCGTGGTCTGTACAGTAGGTCGTTGCCTGCCAAAGACCGTGGTCTGTACAGTAGGTCGTTGCCTGCCAAAGACCGTGGTCTGTACAGTAGGTCGTTGCCTGCCAAAGACCGTGGTCTGTACAGTAGGTCGTTGCCTGCCAAAGACCGTGGTCTGTACAGTAGGTCGTTGCCTGCCAAAGACCGTGGTCTGTACAGTAGGTCGTTGCCTGCCAAAGACCGTGGTCTGTACAGTAGGTCGTTGCCTGCCAAAGACCGTGGTCTGTACAGTAGGTCGTTGCCTGCCAAAGACCGTGGTCTGTACAGTAGGTCGTTGCCTGCCAAAGACCGTGGTCTGTACAGTAGGTCGTTGCCTGCCAAAGACCGTGGTCTGTACAGTAGGTCGTTGCCTGCCAAAGACCGTGGTCTGTACAGTAGGTCGTTGCCTGCCAAAGACCGTGGTCTGTACAGTAGGTCGTTGCCTGCCAAAGACCGTGGTCTGTACAGTAGGTCGTTGCCTGCCAAAGACCGTGGTCTGTACAGTAGGTCGTTGCCTGCCAAAGACCGTGGTCTGTACAGTAGGTCGTTGCCTGCCAAAGACCGTGGTCTGTACAGTAGGTCGTTGCCTGCCAAAGACCGTGGTCTGTACAGTAGGTCGTTGCCTGCCAAAGACCGTGGTCTGTACAGTAGGTCGTTGCCTGCCAAAGACCGTGGTCTGTACAGTAGGTCGTTGCCTGCCAAAGACCGTGGTCTGTACAGTAGGTCGTTGCCTGCCAAAGACCGTGGTCTGTACAGTAGGTCGTTGCCTGCCAAAGACCGTGGTCTGTACAGTAGGTCGTTGCCTGCCAAAGACCGTGGTCTGTACAGTAGGTCGTTGCCTGGGCCCTGGTTCACCCATGCAACTGCCGAGGTCCTATGATGAGTTGCGGGTCCAAAGTGTTGATGTCTTGTGATGAGAAGGAAATTTTGAGAAGAAACTATTTGTAGTTACTTAAATAAAGCAGACTAAAAACTTGGAAGACAATTTCCAAACTTGCAAACTTCACATGGCATACAGCTGCAGATTATCATTGAAATGTAGACACGTGCGTCTGGAAATTTTCAAAACATTTTTCAACATTTATTTTGTTTTAAATATATTTTCTTAAATTTTCAATGTTACCTTGAAACAATTTCTTAAATATACTGAAGGAAGTGGTGAGGTCTCTTCAACCAAAGAAATTTAAGGAGTGGCCGTTCAACTTGCAAGGAACAAATAATCAAATATGCCCAAATTGGTGGAGGTCTTGAGTCATGGGAATCTTGTAAAGATCCTGTTCAATTCTTATTGTTTTCCTAGCTATTTGGCTCGAGTTATTCACCCCTTCTCTCACACTAATCTAAAGAAAATATAAATTCCAAATAATTTTTTTCAATGGATTTTTTAAAAAGTGTGTCTTAAGTGGACGTAAATTATTAAAAAATGTAAAACTTATTTTTAACTTTGCCACAACCCGGTGTAAGAATGTGTGGAATAAAATTATACAAAAGGGCGATAGACCTTACAGTGGCTTCATGTTTGGACCTTGGTGTGGCATCATGTTTGGACCTTGGTGTGGCATCATGTTTGGACCTTGGTGTGGCATCATGTTTGGACCTTGGTGTGGCATCATGTTTGGACCTTGGTGTGGCATCATGTTTGGACCTTGGTGTGGCATCATGTTTGGACCTTGGTGTGGCATCATGTTTGGACGTTGGTGTGGCATCATGTTTGGACCTTGGTGTGGCATCATGTTTGGACCTTGGTGTGGCATCATGTTTGGACTTTGGTGTGGCATCATGTTTGGACCTTGGTGTGGCATCATGTTTGGACGTTGGTGTGGCATCATGTTTGGACCTTGGTGTGGCATCATGTTTGGACCTTGGTGTGGCATCATGTTTGGACCTTGGTGTGGCATCATGTTTGGACCTTGGTGTGGCATCATGTTTGGACCTTGGTGTAGCGTCATGTTTGGACCTTAGCGTCATATTATGACATGACTTTAGCATATATATATATATATATATATATAAAGTTGAGACATCTAAATGTATAATCTGAATTCAGTTGGTATTTTAAAAGGTTTCAGCTCTATACATACACGTCAGAGCTAGACGACCACTATACATACACGTCAGAGCTAGACGACCACTATACATACACTTCAGAGCTAGACGACCACTATACATACACGTCAGAGCTAGACGACCACTATACATACACGTCAGAGCTAGACGACCACTATACTTACACGTCAGAGCTAGACGACCACTATACATAAACGTCGGAGATAGACGACCACTATACATACACGTCAGAGCTAGACGACCACTATACATACACGTCAGAGCTAGACGACCACTATACATACACGTCATAGATAGACGACCACTATACATACACGTCATAGATAGACGACCACGTTTTAACATCAAAGACACATCACATTTCTCAGCGTTCGTTAGATTAACATTTAACTATTTAAGTAAGACCACTTATAATGACTTATAAATTGCCAGAGCTAAAATTAATACAGCAATATAAAGGCTGAAATACGTATATATAAATTCGCTTCACCGGTTCTTATGATCGACAACGTAATACTCTGACTCCGACTTAACCACCGTATACACCATGAACCAAAGGGACTCGAACTGTCGACATTGCAACCTAGCCCTACATCGCAAATATTGATTGCATGCCCAGAAGTCTACATAGACAGAGATGTCGTGGCGGACTGTGAGTCAGGAAGTGTTACATGGCTCAGCTCAGAAGATGGATGCAGCTTGTGGCTGAGGTACTAACCGGGTTTTTAAAAGAGCAGGCAGCCTGAAACTATATATGTAAATAATTAGTGCTCCACTCCAGCTCCCAGATGGTAGAAAGTCCACATACAGACCCCTCATCCACTGTTTGTTTGCCGTTGGCTGAGCTCTCTACTGCAGACACACGTATTCTCTCTGTCTCTAAGACACGCACTAAGACATTTAGCGAAAGGTCGTTCTCTTTTTATGCCCCCCCCCCACAAACAATGGAATTCTCTACCATTACATATTCGCAGTATTCCAACTACTGAGGCCTTCAAGACTACAGTAAAAACACATCTCTTCAAACTTTACTTTCAAAATTAATCTAATAACAATCATAAATTTCTTTAAACGATTAAAGTAGAATGTGTACACTGTAATGTCTCCATATGATGTAGTTATGATATGTATGATTGACATTGAATGCATGGATCATTATAAGTGTAGAACTATTTTTAAGTGAAGCGCTGTGACCTCATCTACTTGCTGGGCGTATATTGCTATATAAATTATCAAATTATTCTTATTATTGTTGTCCAACTCCGGGCAGATAAACTAACATGTTGTGTTGGTCAATTATTGGAAAGTTGTGTTTTCATGGCTGAATGAGTCAACGCATCGCTGATTAGTGGTGACGTCTTCAGACCGCAGCGCCAAGCATGACATCATGATATGACAACGTAGTAAAGTTAGCACCCAACCACTGTTGTTGTGGCCGTGCACGACTATTGTTGACTAGATGGATGAGCTAAGGGGCGTTTGGTCATAAAACATCGTGGATCATGACCCCCCCTCACCCACGTGCGGACATTCCAGCATCCACGCCCTTGTCCAGCGACAGTCTGCAGCACGAGGTGTTGATCGAACTGTCTGTGACGTAAGTGGGGATAGGCACGAACAAACGAATCAGTATTAGGGTTGGGGGGGGGGCGTACGAGCTTATGGCTTTGGTTTTTACCGCCCCTAATGTTGAGGATTTATAGATTTCATTTACCTTCTAGCATTGTAGCTGTTCCCGAAATAATTGAATCGCTCCGGTTATCGGCCCTGGTTGTGACACTCACTACTCTCCCACATCGTTTTTTCGACGTGTAACTTAAGAATAAAATCGTTATTTAAAAAAAAATTAAAATTATATTGTTGGTCATCAGAAGACACCATCACTAAATACGGTGTAATCAGAACCTAGCTTGGATATGAACGTGTGTATGTGCGTGTGGGTAGATAGGTATGTGTATGTGGGTAGATAGGTATTGTACACTCGATTCTTGTTTTATTATTTTTACATCAATTAATCGCTGTGAGTAAACCACTGTGATCAAAATTACGGCAAGAAAGTTCGATATCTTTATCAGAATGCTATGCGCAGATAATGTACTTCAACACACGACGTCCAGTTGCCCACTCTCAAATCTATCTTCTTTAAACCTGTTCCGGACAGTTCCCATTGTTTTTCCAAGAATGCGTACTGTTATGTTTGCACGTAATTCTATTTCCTATCGCCTACTTGATTTATCGCCTTTTTGTTTTGTTTTTAAAGTTTTCGCCTGTATATTTAACATAACGACTCAAATGTGTTAAAAATTGTCTTTTGATTTGGCATCTCATAAAGGACTTCTTCGTCTATAATTTTTATTTTTTTTTGTATTAATTTTTTTTACATTATCATCCCGTAATGAACAGTGTTAAGGTTAAAGACAAACTCATCAGTTCATTTGATCAAATTCATGGCCAATGTCAATCACCATCACAACACTAGTGTCTGACGACTAACCCCCCTCCCCCAATTTGACATCGTTATCTCAGCCACATCGTTTCCTGGTTTACCATATCCCATGTTCATTGAGTTTCTACAGGGACATTGTTTTCATGAAAATTAGGAGGGACAAATAAACGTAGGCACCTTCATGTCCTCAATGTGACCCAAGTATATACTCATCTTGGGCTGTTAGGAGGGATAAAATAAACGTAGGCACCTTCATGTCCTCAATGTGACCCAAGTATATACTCATCTTGGGCTGTTAGGAGGGACAAATAAACGTAGGCACCTTCATGTCCTCAATGTGACCCAAGTATATACTCATCTCGGGCTGTTAGGAGGGATAAAATAAACGTAGGCACCTTCATGTCCTCAATGTGACCCAAGTATATACTCATCTTGGGCTGTTAGGAGGGATAAAATAAACGTAGGCACCTTCATGTCCTCAATGTGACCCAAGTATATACTCATCTCGGGCTGTTAGGAGGGATAAAATAAACGTAGGCACCTTCATGTCCTCAATGTGACCCAAGTATATACTCATCTTGGGCTGTATCAAATATAAGTCTGAATGATTTCTGTATATAGGCCAGCATACTTGAAGTAATGTGCAGCACCAACAATATTACAGTTCCTTGCCTAAATGTCACTTCACTTCACTTCTAAAAGTATTTTATTTGCACCTTGCACTAAGTTTTATTTGGTATTTCACAACACCAACTCCATTAAATCAACACAATTCTACAGATGCACTTCTTTGCCAGTCATTCAACTACTAATTTAAAAAAAACTACAGATATTGAGTTGTATAAAAAATTTATTTGCATATTTGTATAAAAAAATTATAACATTTTAAATAAGGAAACAAAAAGAAAAATTATGTCATAGTGCATATCTCCAAAACATGTAACCTAAATTCTCGACCCCTCAACGATGGACTTCATTTAAGTTAACAAGAACAATGGCCAAGTGATGAAAGGAATGAGGTTATCAAGGCCGGGATGTTATCATACAAGAGATACAGGACGGACTCTAACTCAAGCTCTCTATGACCAACAGCCAGCAGTCACATGACACCACGTCCAGCAGTCACATGACAGCCATTGTCAATATTGCAGATACCTAGGTGAGAGTACCACATGGTACTGCACTGTGTGGCTGTGTGTGTGGATGTATGTGTACCATATGGTACTGCACTGTGTGGCTGTGTGTGTGTGGATGTATGTGCTGTTGCAGTGACTGGTCTGATGTGTGGTAGTACTGAAGTAAAGAAACTATCTATCCTGACAGGTGATAGGGGAGGGGGGGAATGTGATGACTAATCACCTGACTAGCTAGGACCAGAATGACTCATCATATTGTACTAAAACAAACACGTGGGGGGGGTTGGCGGTCACATGTTTCATGATTTATCTGCAGAATTTACATTCATGTTTTGTGATACTTTTGATTAAAACAATCTAGCAGAAAATAATACAGAAAGTTACATAACAAAAAAATTCATAGTTTATGTAAATAAAATGATAATATACAGTCACATGGTTAGCACTTTTTAATAGAGCAGTTTTGTGTAAACAAGTAGAAAGTATTCAAGTACACAGGTATATAGTATTGCTTTCTCGTGTCAGCATAGCATTTATATTTTTTACACTAAAATAATGTTAAATTATTTAGCAATCCCCTATTGAATGTGTGCTGCATGAATATTCACCAGGGCTCTGATAATCGATAACGCAAACAGCTTTGAGCTGTAACAAAATATGCATTGTTACAGAAGTCCACCATTATTTATGACTATACATTCAGATGCCTTGTTACAGTCCTGCAACCCAGATAACAAAAGATCCAGTTATATGTTATACAAGTGTAACAATCTTCTACCACATCAGTTATGTAAGTTGAACTGTTCTTTTATAACTTATCAGTAAAGTTACACTTGTTGACACTACAAGTGTCTGCTAGCTTGGTCCCAGAGACATAAAAAAAAATTCAATGCAAATCAGCAGAGGTTGTATCCTTCACTTATCTA
This sequence comes from Ampullaceana balthica, assembly GCA_944989445.1. Taxonomy (NCBI): domain Eukaryota; kingdom Metazoa; phylum Mollusca; class Gastropoda; family Lymnaeidae; genus Ampullaceana; species Ampullaceana balthica. Next base: position 8,818 of record CALYLW010000548.1, on the reverse strand, counting down.
GGTCAGGGGTCACGCTCTGGTTCACTGACTGTCACAAGGAGAGTTGTGCAATAATTGGGGGAGGGGGAGGGCTGGGAGTCTATTCAGGAGGTCAACTGGTGCAGCTGTAGCAGAAGTGGTCAAACACTGTCAAAGTTCTGACAGGCCAGATAACACTATTCAACAGGATTTTGTTTTGTTTTTTAAATTTTCCAAGGAAATTTTTCTTGTTAAATTTGCATCCTGCAACCTAACCAACAAAATGTACATCCTAAATTATTACAGCAGCAGCAACTCAACAAATATATAACCAGTGCACTATGTAAAAGACAATGTAAAATAAAAGTGTATACCACAAACTCAGAAGATCACACCACAATCATGTCATAGACAAATAATCCAGTTCTTTGATGAAATGTTTTATGTCAACTGTGTCCATCTCAGCTGGTTTTTTTATGCAGTGTTTTTGGCACAAATTAAATGCTTCAAGTCCTACAATAACAAACCCTCTGTTCAAAATGTGAAAGTTAAAAATAAAATTGTCTTCAGTATAGTGTTAAATGTAATGAACGCTCTCTGTGAGGGAGAGGGAGCCGCTTGATGCAGCGACTCTTGAATGTTTATATGTCCCAGTTGATTTGATTCCTTGAAAGTCTATAATATATCCCAGTTGATTTGATTCCTCAGATACTGTTCTCAAGCTGTGCTGTGATAATGCCCTGGATGATGAGAATGATCTTGGTGACAGGGCTGAGAACCCTGCACCGTGTTGCACAAGTGCTGCACTGAGTTGCACACCGCAGTGTTGATGCAGCGGTGAAACAAAAAGTTGTTTCATAGCTCAAGCCAGTATGGTGCAGAGGTCAACGTATGGTGCAGAGGTCAACGTATGGGGCAGAGGTCAACGCCTTTTGTCGTCAGGTACATCTCTCAGAGCAAGGCATCATGGGAGAGATGACAATTGGCACCTTTGAGTTGCCTCACACTACAGGAGTTTGGGGTATCCTGGAAAAGACATAAAATCAAACCATTGTACAAGCTGTGGCTGACTTGGGGAATCACGGAACACTATCTGCGCACATAAAGTGTTACATATTGGCACATAAAGTGTCACATATTGACACGAAATGTTTCTATATGAGTTAATGGATTAATCTTGGCTGAAACCTTTTTGACTGGACAATCAAGGGTTCCATCAAAGAGGTATATAGGTTTCTGACTAATATGGACTTAAATAACTATGTCAGATCTAATTTAGGATGCATACCTGCTAGGTTTGGTAAAGTTGTAAACACGACGTTTGAACGATCAACCAGGTAAATCTTCAGTAGGTAATTCATCGTTCCAAAGATTCTGGAACATATGAAGAAGTTTTTTGTCATCGAAGCTCAGACCCTCATCTCCGTGCTGTTCAGGGGGAAATAAGAAACAATACAAATTAATAATCTGGCATGGTGGCTGTAACAAATAAATGAAGAAATTAAACTTGAAATCTAATTACTCATAATACTCTGAGATTTAGATCTACATTCATTTTTTTTTAACTTGGCAATAAACAATTTGATTATTTACTGTAGTTTCAGCTACAACCCTTACCTGTATTAAAAAACAGTCGAGCTCTGATGAGGTCTTGACATCTCTTTGACCTTTGGCTAAGGCAGCGACCTCTACCAGGTCACTGGGGGAGTTAAGCCCTGAATGAATTTGATTGATGTCCATCTGTTGGAATGACAAGAAAACAAATTTAACTAGGGGTCTACCGATATGCCTTTTTGCCGATATTGCCGATACCGATATTACCGATATTTTTTTTGCCGATATGAGTACCGATATGAGTATTTGTTCGGACAAAAACCAGCGGTAATATTTGATGACGTCATTCTTAAATTTATCACTCGTAATTAATAGTAATTATTTAAAATATTAGGGGTCTACCGATGTTCATTTTTGCCGATATTTTTTTCCGATATGAGTGCCGATATGAGTATTTGTTAGGACAAAAATAACAGCGGTCATATTTGATGACGGCATTCTTAAATTTATCACTCGTAATTATTTATATTTTATAATTAAGGGGTCTACCGATTTCCAGTTTTGCCCGATATTACCGATTTTTTTGCTCCCTGAAACAAAGTTTCCGATACGCCGATGTGTTTACAAGTTCCAGATCATGACCTACATAGGACTCATAACAAAACGAACAATCCTTTATTAAATTGTACTAGCAAAATTAGGAAGTCCTTTTGAAACTTCAACCTTGACTCATAATTATTAATTCTAACCAATAGTTTAATGGCTTTTGCACACGGCCACCTTTTATGAATGAAAAAATGAGAACAAATTAATAGTAATAAGTGAAAATGAGGTTGAAGGTTGAATGGTTGCCAATGACAGCAAGTCTGCACACGGTACAGTTTGTTATTCCATACGAAACGAAATGTTTTAGACATCTGGGATTCTGCGTGCATCTTTGCTGTTAGTATTAGAGCAATTACGTGAACATAATGTTTACATGTTATACATTTATTAGAGCAATTACGGTATACTTGGCATCGGCACTATTTACACAGTATTTCTGAGTATACGAAAATCGGCCGATACCTAAACAATATCACAGCACATGGCACACAGTATCGTGGCTGCACATATTAATACTAGAACTCTTTTGACTATTTCAATACCGGTATCGGGGTCGATATATTAATTTGTCGAGATATTGTAAATCTAAATGATAGCTTTTTCGTTTCCGATGTTTTAATTTTTTTTTGCGGTCAAAATGTCACTTATTATGAAATATCGGTGACGTCAATATCGGGACCTTTACATGCTACCGATACCGATATTGCCGATATCTAGATATCGGTGCCGATATATCGGCCAGCCGATATATCGGTAGACCCCTAAATTTAACAACTAATCCAAATTTAACAACTAATCCAAGGGAACATAATAATAAAATTACAACATCTAGTTCAGTAATATAATTTTAAAACTTCACATGAATTTTATGTATTTTGTTTAATTTTGGAAATAGGCAAATAAATAAAAAAAGATAAACATTATATACAGAGTTGATTGTAATAAAATCCACAGTTGAACACAGAGCTTTGTGTAAATAATGAAAGAAAGAATATTTACCTTTAAGATGAGTATATCATACTCCACACAGACAGATTCTATGAGCAACATCTGTATGTTCAGATTGACGTCACTACAGCTGGTGTCCACTGGAAGTATGCAGATGACCACATCGCCAGGGTTTCTGCAAATGGAAAAATTCGTTACATTAGCACATTTGTTGGAAAAGTTCAGTCTAACTTTAAGTTTTACAATCAAGTTCATTACAAAAAAATAGTTGGCCTTGGATATAACCTTGTTTAGGTAATATAAACAAATTAGTAAAACCATGAGACCGTTTACTTTAATGTACTGGACATTGGGAATTACAGACTTGATACTTTTATTTATGAGAAAATGTGTTGTGATTTACCCTTGCAGCACCTGCTGGGTTAATGGTGAATACGTGATCCCCACCCATAGCCATGATTATAAACACATTTCTTAATGGGGCGGGGCTTTCATTCCTGGACAAAGGGGGGTGGGGGGAAGTATGCAATTAAAAAAACCACAGGCCAACCATTATGCATTATTCTTTTAAAAGTATGGCGTTGCCAAGGTAAACAACCTCACCTGCTTAAAGCTGTGACGCAATCACCGAGACCGTGCGTCAGTCTGCCCTCGCGTGCGGCCTGCGTTATGGCACTTGTCACGAGTTCGCACATGGTGGTTTCAGGTGACCTGGAAGTAGCAAAAAAAGAAACAAAACGTTAACTCCTGTGTGGAAGCCTCCTCAGATAATAATGGTGTGTCGGCATGGAACACAAAACAAACGGCTGCTATATTTCAATTACACGGGTTTATAAGTATAAGATCTCGGGAAAGTTTCGCACACTGCTTTAATTACTTTAAATAACTTAAAAGTAGAAGTGAAGAAAGTGGGCGTGGACTCTCCAGCATGCAGTTACAAACTGAATTTTACTTTCAGACTTGCAATTGTTAAAAGTGCAACATGCTAAATATTCCATATCAGAAAGTACATAGTGCATCTACTAACTAAAGCTGCATCAATTCATCAATAAACCAATGCCTTGGAAGATCAAACAAGTTTTCACTACGCGATGATTGTTTCAAACTAAACTTGCAAACGCGGTGTTTCTTTTTAATAACCACACTGTCCACACTGTAACTGTAGTCACAATTTCACACATATTATTTCTTACTGCAGTTTAGTTTAAAAACTCACTTTTCCAAAAATTCTGAAGTAGATCTATCCGTAGAGAAAGCTTGCAGTACGTCCGTTAGTGTCATGATGAATATAAGCAATAACACGCAGTGGAAATATTCAACAGGTTGTTTAGTTGCACAAAGAAACTTAAAGTTTTGTCAGCGCTCGAATCAATGCCACACAGTTAGTCGGCTGGCAGGTTTTGTATGCTATAACGAGGTCACGGAGAGCCATTTTGCTTTTATACGAGGGATAAAATTTCCGCGATCGCCGATTGGTTGAAATGAACTGGTAAGGTTTTCCGTTAGTCACGTCTGCTGAACGTCGGGATGACTACATCTCGTGACTCGCGAGGGTCTCGTTCGGTGATTCTCAAGACAGACAAAGGTCTTATTATTGTTTGTTTTGTTAGTGACAACTTTTCCTAACCTAAGTTTTTGAGGGGGAAAATACACAACTTTTCCCATGTATAAGTTTCTGTTTTCTAGTTCAAACAACCTTTACTGCACGTTACTGGATTTATAAAGTATGAACTGCAACTGTCAACTGTACTGTAGAATTTTGATGAGGTTGGCAGGTTGGCAATTCAATGGAAAGTCCTCCCAACACCGCCCCTCCCAAATCCACCAGTTGCCAGAAGTCCAGTAAAAAGGAAGTAGGACTTACTTCTTTTTTCCCCTTCAATATATTCCATTCATTAAGTTATAGCCTATCTCCAGTGAGGATCTGTGTAGACCCACACTAACAATATTTTTTACTTATTTTTTGGGCGGTAATTAATTGTTTTTTTATTTTGATTTGATGGAAATTAACAGTAAAAGAAGTAGATGAGCTACTAGGGGGTTTCCTTAATTTTTTTCCTCTGTACTTAAACAATGAATATTAATGTATCTTGCAAACTTGCAAAGCAATTTGAAGTGAAATGGGGGAGTTAGCTGCTAGCTCAGCGTCTCTCGTGAGAAGAGCTTATTAAAAAACGAACTGTAATTTTTTTTTAAATTTGAAATTTCATCTCATTAGTTTAGAATACAGAAGAGACCTGTGGTACTATACAGTGGCGGATTCAGCTATAGGGCAGGGGGGGCGGCTTGCCCCCCCCGCGCCCCTGTTGGGTATAAAATGGCGCCCCCCTAAAGACGCCCTCGATGAACACCAAAAAGGTGTCACTAGAGCAGAAAAAAATATTTCTAAACACGAAACTTGTAATCAACACCAAACTGCTTGCTAAATATTGTATATCAAATGATGAAACGGTAATATCTGGTTTAAATCAATCACTCGCATCTGAATTATCGGCGACAATTGATAATGTAGTTAAGTCTGCACAATTATTTTCTTTAATTATTGAATCAACCATTGATATATCTAGAATTGATCAGATGTCAGTTTCTTTACATTCAGTTTTAAAATCAGGACATGTTGTGGAAAGATTTATAGGCTTTTATACTTTGGTAAACAGCGGCTGGATAACGAATAGTGCGCTAGTCTCACAAGCTGAGGGGCGTGGCATCTAGCCCACGTTAAAGCCACAATAAAAATAAATAAAGGTAAAAAAAGATTTTCAAAAACCACGTTTTTATAAGTGTACTAAAAAGAAGAAAATAAATTAAAACTTATAAATTCAAGTTCATGTACTTTGATTTAATATGACTAAAAACTTGGGGCGGGTTTTTGGTATAAAAGTTAAAGAGAGATCTATAAGTGAGAGAATGAGTGAAATGCATATGTAAAACCTCATAAGCGCCCTCGTAAATAAAAAATGCTCCCGCATTTGCTGAGAAGATTTTAACGGAAATAAAAATGTGAAACATTGATTTCACACTCTGTCGAGGACAGGCATACTCTGGAATTAAGAGTGGCCTTTAAACTCAGATAAAGAAACTTTCACCCAATTATTGTGCCCATGTTTTGAATTTGGTTACTATCGAGGCAATGTCTGTAAACAGTGGTATACAGTTGTTTTTTGGCGCAGATTTAAGGTTGTATGCATTCCTTACGTCTAGTTTACCACGTCTACATACTCTTAAAGAATAAAAGAAATCTCAATATGAATCAACAGTAGATACTCTGAAACGAATTTCTGATACAAGATGTGCAAGCCGTAAGTATGCAGTTCATGCAGTTGTTGGATCATTCTCTGCTATTCTAGCCACACTTGATTCAGGGGAATCAACAGAATAGAAAGGAAGTGTCAGAGCAGAAGCTATGGGACTATCTGTTTTAATAACAAAATATTCTTTTGTTTTTCTGATGCTATTTGTACAAAAGTTATCTTCATGTTATCAAACTACTTGCAACGCCTTTGCAAAACAGTTGATCGAAGTTGGAAAAAATAAGTTTGTTTAATATGAGAAGCGATGACGCTTTTGAAATGCTGAATGTAGATGTCAAATAATTTATTAACGAAAATGGTTCAAAACTATGTAGATGTTAAAACAGAATTTAAAGAAAATTGAATTGCAAAAAAGTAAAGTATGGCAGGCAAACTTAGCAGAGATAAAATGGCTGATGATCCAACTACACGCTTTAAATCTGAAACGTACTTCACTATCATGGATAAACTTGTAACACAAATAGATGATCGATATAATGACTTTCGGAGCACAGTTACTTATTTCTATGGTATTGATCCATCACAAATGTCGGAGGAAAATAAAGATTATTTTCAAAGTTTATGCAAAATTTACAAACACGACATTAACCTTGAAGAAGCAATCGTAGAATATAAGATGTGTATGCATTAACACAGCCACCCTTTCCTAGTAAACTAAAACTTAAAAAGGTTCAGCCATTCTTGACTGAAAAACTAATGGCATCGGGTCTCACTAATTTGTCAATACTCCAATACTCTATAAAATTTACATGACTCTTCCTGTTAGTAGTGCTACTGCTTAAAGATGTTTCAGTAGATTGAAACTCATCAAAAATTATTTGCGCTCAACAATGACAAACGAACGTCTGTCTGAATTGGCATTAATTTCAATTGAACGTGATCTAGCTGAGAACGTTGACTTTGAATCAAGGATAAATCGTTTTGCTTAAATGAAATCACATAGAAAGCAATTTATATAGGGCTGAGGTCTCTATCTTATCGTATCTTATCTGTTACAGACGCTCCTTCTATACAGAAGAATATTGCGTCATATGCTTATCCATGGTTTGTATTTAGTCCTGCATTCTTATTAGAGTATTGAATGTTTATTTAAGGCACTTACAATCATTGTTTATGTAAAGTTAATAGATTTTCCCAAAGTTTGATGCTCAAACTTCCAGTGATAAATTATTTTTTAAAAAATTCTGAAGTAAATTGTTTAGTTTATTTATAAGTATAATATTATTGGCACTCTTTGTGTATGTGTTACTAATCCTGACCAATCCACTCAACCAAAATCTCTGTGTTTTTCATTATTCGTAGCATCAGATTACCTGGACTTAAACTGAACTATTTTGTCAGATAAAATTCTCATTTCATTCTTTCAGATAGAAAACTATTACAAGAACTAAAAACAGAAACTATAAAAATTTTGTTAGTAAAAATAAGTTGTTCTCTTTGGAACTAAGTTCATAATTTACTGTAATCTTTTTATCCTACATATGATATATGCATATAATACGTATATGATAAATGATTTCTTTAATTACTTAGGCCTTTTATTAATGATTAACATTTTTTTAAAATACATTATATTTTATTTGCATTTGTGACCTAATACTCTCCTGAATATAAAGCAATTGTTTGTATATTGAAGAGATTCATTGCAATAATTTGATGTAAACAAAAATAATATTAAATACATGTAATGTACTTTGAATGATCAACACAGCATTTATTATTTAACACTTAGTTATGTGTTTGAGTTACTGTCAGTGCTATTTATGGCAAGCTGAACAAACTGATGAGACATCTTGCAGATAGTACAACAAACTATTGGAGGCCTATAAAAAATTTAATAAAATTATACCTCATTATCAAAACATTTTAGAAGTTTTATTTAGCACAAAGACTATAAACTTATTCTGTGAGTTTTCTATGTTAAAGTCTGCTAGGATATTCAGCAATTGAAAGTGAACACAAAGGATTATGAGAAATTTAGATTTCGTCACAAATAACAGCTCCCAAATTAACTACCATTTTCATAAATTCAATTGATTAACCATATCTACGTAAGACTAGATGATATGTTTCTTTTTGTCTAGCAAGTTGCCATAGGGAAACTCTGAAAATGTATGTAACATAAACAACACATTTTAGATTTCATATTTGAGACTGCTGCAGTCTGTTAAGGTGAAAACTTATTAAAGTAAATCTCACATTTAAAGTGAGCAGAAAAGTTTTTTTAACATAAAATATAGCAAAAATAGTAAATCTCATATCAAATTTCTAATCTTCATTGCAGAACCAGCAATTTAGACAAATGAATTTTATTTCAGCACCTATAAATATTTGCACTAAGTGCATGAATAAATTATTTTTTTTGGCGCCCCTTGAAATTCTCCTCGCCCCCCCACGAAGACAAACCTAAATCCGCCACTGGTACTATACTCAACAATAAA